>CM041637.1:42605555-42671924 GCA_023333625.1 Bothriochloa decipiens
GGCGGCCCCCTGGACAGGAAAAAACGCCCACGCAGTGGGCGTTTTTTGGCCGCCAGGTGGCCGCCCGCAAAAGCCGGCACCGGCGCCGGCCGGCCGTTTGCCACGTCACAAAAAACGCCCACACAGTGGGCGTTTTTTTAAAAAAACGCCCACTGTAGGCGACTAGCTCTGTCATATTTCGAAACGGAGAATTAATTTTGTAAATTTTTTTTAAAAAAATTAAAAATAAAAAAGTTCGAAAATACAGTGCGGAAAGGAAAACGGGAAACTCAATCCAACCCAGTCGGACCCAGCTCAAACAGGCCTACAAGGCCCAGAGCATCATTGAAGCCCAACCTCTCCAATGCTGTTGGGCCGCAACCGTGTAATCCAGCCCAGCGACTCGCCGTCCACCCGTTCCTCGCCCAGTCGCCCGCATCAAAGCAACCAACGGACCAACCAAATCCCGCCGGTCCTGAGATCCTATCACGCCGGACGCCCCGCAGCCGCGAAACCACATCCCCGCACGCCTCACAATCGCAAGCAGATAGCATTTCGTCGAACACATCATCCATCGTGTGCACCTGCAATGGCCACCACCACCACCACGGCGGCAGCAGCGTCCCTCACCACCCTGTCCCGCGCCGGCGGCGGCAAGCGGTTCGTCCTCTCGTCCCCGTCCCTCTCGTTCTCCTCTCACCGCCTGACCACCGCCGGCCTCCGCCACCGCACCGGCACGGCGTCGCGGAGTACGTCGAGGAGGCGGTCGGCGTCGGCGACCCCGGTGGTGGCGACGATCGCGGTGGGCGACAAGCTCCCGGACGCGACTCTCTCCTACTTCGACCCGTCCGACGGGGAACTTAAGACGGTGACGGTGGCGGAGCTGACGTCGGGCAAGAAAGCTATCCTCTTCGCGGTCCCCGGCGCGTTCACGCCGACGTGCTCGCAGAAGCACCTGCCGGGGTTCGTGGAGAAGGCCGGCGAGCTGCGGGAGAAGGGGGTGGAGACCCTGGCGTGCGTGTCGGTGAACGACGCGTTCGTGATGAAGGCGTGGAAGGAGGCGCTGGGGCTCGGCGACGACGTGATGCTGCTGTCCGACGGCAACCTGGAGCTGACCAAAGCGTTGGGTGTGGAGATGGACCTCTCTGATAAGCCTGTTGGGCTCGGCGTGCGGTCCAGGAGGTACGCGCTGCTGGCCGAGGACGGCATCGTCAAGGTGCTCAACCTCGAGGACGGCGGCGCCTTCACCACCAGCAGCGCCGAGGAGATGCTCAAGGTGCTCGGCTGAGGTTTGAGCATTGAGCTGCCTGATTGCTGCGTGGTCTGCTCGTTGCAGGTGCAGTTGTGCCGTCCCTGCTGCTGCAGCAGCAGTGAATAATAGTTGCAGGAGCCGTGCTGTGCGCTTCTCCTGCGACAGGATTACAGGACCCTGTCGTCGTCGATGTGAAGAGGAGTTGGTTTGTTGGACGCTTCGTGCCATGCCCGTGTAGCCATGTGTTCGATGGAAAATGTGAAATGCCAGTTGAGGCTGAGTGCCTGTGTTTCCGTGGAAATGTAGAATGCAATTGGGGGCGGCAACTGCATATGTGCTACTCCCTCCCTCCATCCTAAAATACGTACATTATAAGGAAGAGAATAATAGACGCATGTATCCTTCGCTTACCTTTCTAATATATTAAAATTTGATTAGATTACCATAATTAAAGGATGAAATCTTAGCTTTGTCGTACAAAATAGGCAAGTATATGAATTGCTTTCTATAAGAAAATAATCATGCATCTTATTTAAGTAAACATTATCTTCTTGTTCTTCAGATGCACTATATATATTTTAGAAAAAAATTTCAAAAGCCAAAATACACCGTATTACAAGACGGAGGGAGTATTGCACAGCTTTTCGTATTATTCAGGCGTCAACATTATAACGAAGTAGTTACGAGCAGGGACTGTGCGGCGACATTGTCACGTCGGCTCTCTCCTTGAAACCCTGAGACCTTTCCCTGTATGCCCTTATGAAAAATGGTCCCGTCCCTCATAACCCTACAAAGATGAATTGTACCTCTGTATCCAACACCATTTTTATTTCGTCCTCCATACCATTCCGTCTCCATTCCGTTCGGTCTTCACTGTTTGACCGCCCTGACATGTGGGTCCCACCTATCCCCATGTCTAAAATGCCTGTTTCTCGTATCCCTTCTATATCTCTGCGCAGTGGGGCCGGGCACTTGTTCTTCCACCTCAGGCAGCTCGCGAACCACTTGTCGCCAACCGCTAGCCAGGCATGGGCACGGCCATGGCCATCTTCAGATGCAATTGGAGGACCGCCTCCCACCACCTCGTGGAGGACTGCCAGGGGCGCAGGCCGAGGAGTGGCCGCCGGCGCGCACGGCTGCAGAGACGGAAAGCGGCTGCCGAGATGGTCCACGGCCGCCGGCGTGCGTGGCTGCGAAGACGAGGCGCGACAGCCAGTGCGAGGCAAGGCACGGCCACCGGCGCGCGCGGCAACCGAGATAGGGGCGCAACCCAGGAGCTCGAGGCGGACGGAGGCCATGGCGTTGCGTGGCCGGTGATAAAAGAAAACGCGTTTTCATCGGGAACCCTGAACTTTCTATAAATCAATCAAGGTCAGATCTGAAAGCTTACCTCTCTAGCATTTTTATAAAGTGAACACAGTAAATAGTTTCTATTTACAAGTGAGTCCTTCTTTATATCGAACAACGCTCGGGCTCCCGGCGGCCCTGTCGCCCTCCGCCACGCGCCTCGCCTGGCGGAGCGGAGCGTGCGGCCGACTGCGGGGAAGGCCGCTACGGCACCGCATACCTCCTTGCCGACACGCCGCGGCGGAGCTTGCCTGTGCGCGTGCCCGCGGTGGCCGTGGCGGAGCATGCCTGCGTGCTTGCTCGGTTGCTCCAAGAGCTCGCCGCGGTGGCCGGAGCTCGCTGCGCAGGGCCAGGCGGCCTGAAGGTCTCGTGGCCGACGGCCATGGGGTGGCGCTGAAGGTCTCGTTGAGTCTCCCGTGATGCCCAGCCGATTGGACACGGCCACAGGGGAGGCCGGGTGAGAGAAAAAAATAAAAAAAAAATAAGTGAGAAAGGGGAAAGAATGCGGGCCCACATGTCATTGGCATTTAGGTATAAGGGTATTTGGGACCTTTTGCATGGCAGTTTGACACCGTTAGAGGATAAAACGGACGCAATGACATGGAGGGCAAAACGAAGTTTGTGCTGTACACACAGGTGCAATCAATCTTTTGAGGGGCATGAGGGATGAGGTCATTTTTCATAAGCGTATACAGGTAAAGGCCTCCCAAACCCTCCGCACGAGCTCTGTCCCAGCACTGATGCGGGCGCGCGGTGCATCCGCCTCGACGCCGAACGAGCTCTGCCCTGCCGCCGCCATCGTGCTGTGTGCTTCCACTCCAAGGTCATTGTGTAGGATCTATGCGCATTCCTGTAAGTGTATTTCCTATGGCTCATCCAAACAATGTCCCCAACAAAATTCCGTTGTTTTCCTATCTCCTTTGTTATGCATATGGATTTCTATCATAATCATATGTTTCTCCTGTTCCTATCCTTTCGCTATCCTGTGTTGCAAAGGGGGCCTACCAGTGTACGACTAAACGAGCTGGGAGTGCGGATGCCGCCCAAGCTCAGAAGCTGTGCTAGGCCTCGTTGTGAGGAATCTGGCTCTGGCCCGACGAGTTCATCAAAGATTTACAGCCCAACGCCGACTCGATTTGGATGCCTACAGAATCCACCATCACTGAATACAGAATATGCCCTCCGTATCCGGTCAGTGGTCCAGAGTGGTGCTTTGGCTTAACTCAACGGTCAGATCCGGAGGATGCGCCCCACGAGCACAATGGTTAAGTACAGACCGACGTGCAACAAATGACGCGAGACAAGAAGAAGAAAAACGACCTCTCTTGGGTCCTGTCCTGGTGCACGCGTGATTAGGCCAAGACGACACGCCGGACAAAGCATGTTTACGCTAGCTAACACGGCTACGTGTGGCTCTTCCATTAGCGACGTCGGCGTCGGCACATGTCCCCGGGCCGGTTAAATGCGTGGCCGCCCAATCATCTACGGGCCCGCCCGCCGCTGATCACGGCCCCGGATCGGTGATTATAAAGCTACAAAGCGTGCGGGGGCGATCGCGTCACGCGCGTGGCGCTGTGAAGAGTGTACTTGAGCAATGTATCCAACACAAAAATATAATTGCTCTCAAATGTTTGTATTGATATATGTTACTTTTTGGTAAAACATGTCAGATATAACTGATTGATTATAGAAGAGAGGGCATACAATGCCTGATGGAGTTGCTGAGTACTACACGTCACTCTCACTTCAGACTTTAGAGTAGCAAACTGGCAGGGTGGGTTAAGCTTGGAGTGTCGGTGGTAACTAGTCATCGGCCGGACTCCAAAGGTGGTGGCTGCTCAAAAGAGCATGGGAGCTAGCTGTCGTAACTGTCAGGACCGTCACCTGCAATAGATCCTTCTCCTTTTGCCCTTGAAACTACAAGATCCATGGTCCTCCTAACCGTCAGCTTCCATCAGTTGCTCTGCACACTCAGCGGTCAGCGGCATGAAAAGGCTCCGGAGCAATAATCAAACTATAGCTTGGAACTGAACTGAGCTGAACTTGAACAGTTGAACTTGAAGCTGAGACTAACTCCTGATGCACCCTTGTTTTTTTTTTTAAAAAAAAATCCTGATGCACAGCCGAGACATGCGTCTCACCGCATCGCTCTTGTGAACTGTATAGCTTGCTCAATTGCGATGCGTGTCGTGTCTTTATCAAGTGATAAACTGATAACCCCTCAACTGCGATACGAAGGTGCCTAGGAGGAGGAGCACTTCCAAATCCTACCGAGATCAGCAGCGCCCAACACGGATGTGTGCATGGTGTCGGTGTTTTGACCTTCGGGGGGTTAACACCAACGAGTAATATTCGTAATTGCGTGCTCCCTTAATCTGGTGGGTGATGCAAGAAGGACACGACGATTTATCCTGGTTCGGGCAAAGAAGGCCCTACGTCCAGCGGGGGAGGATAGTTCGTGTTATCTTGCACCGAAGTGCTAGTACAGGGAAAAATACAAGCAGGTGTGAGGAGCGCGTGATGGAGCTTAGGCGTTCGGACGCCTAGTTCTCAATCTTGCACTGTCTCACGGTGTCGTTCTGTGATCTAAAGACTTAGCGTTTTTATCTCTCGATCGATCCTTCTTTCGGTAGGTCCTGGCGCCTCCTTTTATAGATGAAGGAGGGGCACAGGGGTACATGTATTTCGAGTCCGCACAGCTAATGATGTACGACGTTGAGGCCGATCACGTCGGTGCCACTGTAGTGATGTACGTCGGTATGGGAGGCCCCGCAGCCGTCGCGTCGGGAGTTGTTGAAGTTCCGCTCGAGGGTTCGTTTGATGAAGTCGAGGGGCGATGGTCGAGGGTCTTGGCTGGAGTCAAGGGGGTCGTGCCGAGGAGGTCGAGCCTCGCCGGATAAGGCCGAATCCCAGAAAATGCGGGAAACTTGCTGGTTTATACATCTCGAGGTGGTGCTGGACGTGGCACAGTGCTCGGTATGGTGCAACTGCGTAGTACGACTTGCGGGATTCCAGGGCATGGGCGGTAAAAGCCAGATTTGACCGCCACGCCTGCAACTGTTATCGTAACTGTGGCCATGCGGTTAGGCGGGGGTAGGTAGATCGCATTAAATACGCTCGGGCCCGTACGGGAGAGTCGGTAGCCGAGGGGTGCGCAGCCCTCGAGGACCGCCCATTCGCCCGAACGAAGTTACGTCCTCGAGGGCAGGCTCGTTCGCAGGGCGAAGTTCCGTCTTCGAGGGGTTGCTCGAATTGTGCCCTCGTGTGCAAAGTACCAGTCCGTTCGGTAGCCTCCCGAGTGTACAGTACCAGTCCGTTCGGTAGCCTCCCGAGTGTACAGTACTAGTCCGTTCGGTAGCCTCTCGAGCAGGCTTTGGCTTTGGGCCGTCGTTGTCCGTTCGTGGATCAGCCCGATATGTCTCAGCCTGCGGGCCTTCATACGTTAGCGCGGGAGGTCACCGGAGGGGTCGAGTTGCTGATTTTGCGGGGTTTAGCTCGGTAAACCAAGGGTTTGGGGTACCCATTTTCTGGGTATCGACAGTAGCCCCCGAGCCCCTGTGCGAGTGATGACACTCGGGCAGGGGGTCAGGAATTGGAAATGGGACGTGATTCGGATTTTTTCGTGGGGGACGCGCGAGCGACCCCCGCGGGGGTAGCCCCCGAGGCCTCGTAGGAGTCGAAAGACTCCTGTGAGGGCTTTATTTATATTTAGTTAAAGGGTGTTTGTCCAGTCGGGTACAGGCCTGAACTGGAGTCGTAGCGCTTTACCGAGGGGAGCCCCCGGGGGATTTTCGACCCTCTTTCGTCGAGGGGCGCCGGGCACAGGCGAGCCCCCGAGCCTCGTGCGGCTGGGGCGTTGCTGGCCTCGGCATTCTTCTCACGAGTCCTTTCGATCGGATGTGAGGCGAGAAGCATCGGACTACCCCCGATAGGGCGAGCCACGAAGTTCTCAGTGAGCTGGTAACGGGAAAAATCCAAGCAAGAGCCCGTTCCTCGTTTGATAGAGGTCGGCAGGAGGCCCGGAGGCGGTCTCATTAAAGCAAAACGCAATAGACCTACGGATACCGATTCCATTCGATAGGTCTCGGCGGCTCGATGCCTCCCTTCGGGGGGATTCCATAAAGTCCGTAGCATTTCGCCTTAGATGCGTCCAAAGGGGTCTCGAGAGTTTGTTCTCGAGCATGGCCTCGTGTTGGCTCCCCTTTGGTCACCCCTGACTCGAGTGCTCGAGGGCGGCTGTCGAACCCTGTTCGTGAGGTCAGCCTTCGCTCCTTCGAGGCTTAGGGCCGGAGCCCGATTTTTTGGTGCTCAAGGGCGGCCGTTGAGCCCTCACTCGAGGACTAGCCTTCGCTCCCTTGAGACTTTGTGGTAGGGTCAGAGCCCGTTTTCACCTCTCGTGGAAATCTCCGTCGGCGAGTAACCGTTCTTTTTTGGCACTCAAGGGCGGCCGTTGAGCCCTCACTCGAGGATCGGCCTTCGCTCCTTCGAGGCTTTGAGGTGGGGCCAGAGCCCGTTCCTTTTTTGGCGCTCAAGGGCGGCTGTTGAGCCCTCACTCGAGGACCGGCCTTCGCTCCCTCGAGGCTTTGAGGTGGGGCCAGAGCCCATCTTACCTTTCGTAGGAAACTCCTTTAGCGAGCAACGGTTCTCTTTTCTTATCGTTGGACGCGCCTTTTGAGGAGAATGGCTTCAGCGGTGCGATCGTGGCGGGCCCGAGCAACGGCTCTCTGTCAGAGGTGTGATGCGTGTGTCCGGTCGAGGATCGAGGGGGAACGGTCAGGTAAACGCATTAATTGCGGGGAGTTACCTTTTTCCTGCCGCCGGACTCCGCCCGTTGCTCTTCCCGAGTATAAAAACGGAGGGGGACAAGTGTTCGCTCCCACCTTTGCCATCCTTTCGAACTCCTGCTATCCTGCGCGCGTGAGGGTAAAAACTTAGAGCGAGAAGTCGCGATTGGGAACCTTCCTGGTCGCCCGTCTGTTGAGGAGATTCGTGCTGTTGTTGCCGTCGCCGCGCCCACCGAGCAGATCTGTGCTGCCGCTGCCGCCATGGCCCCCGTCCTCCAGCCCGCCGAGCCCTGGCGCCCGTCGACCGTGACACGGCAAAGGCTGACCGAGCTGGTGAGGGAAGGACTTCTCCGCCCCGTCACCGATTCGAATCGGCCGGAGTGGATTGCGCCGCCCAGGGACCACCAAGAGCCAAATCCGCCGGAGGGCTATGTGGTGAGCTTCCTCAAGTACCATCGGCACGGGTTCGGTGTGCCCCCGAGCGAGTTCATGCGGGGGTTGACGAACTTCTACAGCGTCGAGCTCCACCATTTCTCCCCCAACGCCATCTCCAACGCCGCCATCTTCGCGGCCGTCTGCGAGGGCTACCTCGGGATGGCGCCACATTGGGAGCTATGGCTCCACCTTTACAAGGGGGAGTGGTTCGCCTCCCCGGTGGCGCAAGGAGTAAGGCGAATCATCAGGGCGGGGTGCCTCAACTTCGCGTTGAAGACTGGAAGGTCGGAGGAGCCACGCGAGTACATCCCCACCGGGTTAACGTCCAACCACTCCCGGTGGGACGAGCAGTGGTTCTACCTTCGCAACGACGGCGGCTACCTCCCGCCGTACACCGGGCGGCTCATCGTCGAGCGTCCATACAACTGGCCGTACGGTGTCACGGGAGATCTTCAGCGTCGACTCCATCCCCTCGTTGTCGCGATGAGGACCCTTCGAGAGGAGAGCCTGACGGCGGGTATGGTGGTCTCGACCTTCCACAGTCGATGGGTGCTCCCTCTGATGGAGCGCCCATTGTGGTTGGACGAGATGCTCCCCTCGGCGGCGCCCGAGGTTCTCAAGAGGTGCCGGATGTCCGGTGAGAGGCCGTCCGCTATGGAAATTGTCGCGCGGGTAAAGGGGATGGTGGCTGGCTCATTCAGGGTGGAAGACATCAACCGCCTCCCCATGCGGCCCGAGGAGGGTTGCCTCGACCTGGTAAGTGCCTCGAGCCGTGCCTTTCGGGTTTCCCCCCTCCCTTTCTCTTGTCCCTGTGACTAAACGTCCTTGTGTAGGGGAGAATCGACTACCGGAGATCGAGGCCCCCGCTGAGGGAGGACGCTCCCGATCGTCAGGTAAGACGCTTCATCGCCCAACAAGAGAAGCGGAGTAAGGACGAGGAGAAGAAAAAAGCTAAGAAGCTCCGGGAGCACGAACGACTTGCGAAGCGCCGCGCTGAGCAGAGGCGCGACGGGCTCCCGGAGGAGGAGTCTCCCTCGTCCGAGGGAGATGAAGATGATGATGACAGTGATGACGTCGAGGGGGTGGAGGGGCGCCTCGACCGCATCTTGTCGGGTTCCTCCCATGCTGACCGCCCCTTCGTGCAGGAGGAGGTGGCGGAGCAGCACGCCCCCAGCCGGTGGCGTCGGCCTCGGAGCGCCGGCGTGGAAAAATGGGGGCCGAGGCCTCGCCTCGAGGAGGTTCACCCTCCTCCCATCGTACCCGAGGTGGGACCCCACCCACTTCGATTCGGGAAACCCGGTCCTGGTCGTCGGCGCGGGCGGAGCAGAGCCGTGCCTAGGAGGCCCCGTCGAAGCAGGGAGGCGCGGCGACCCCACCGACGGCCCCGAGCAGCCTCAGTCCTGGGAAGAGCTCGGCTTCGGGAGGGGTCTCGAAGTCTGCTGGCGGTTCAAGGGGGACCCGAAAAGCCTCTATCCCCTTCGGGTAGGTGTCATTGGTTCGTTTTTTTTCGTTGCGTCTTCCTTGCGCAATTTAATAAATTTTTTGCCGTTCTGCTTCCCATCCAGGCCCAAGCACCAGATCGAGGAGGCGTCTCTCATGCTGGCTAAGTGGCTCAAGATGGATGCAGCCACGAAGATGGTGGCCCCGATCACAGGTGCGACGTCGAGGCCCTTGGCTCCGTGGGAAGCCAAGTGGTTATCCTCAGCCCTCGGTGCTCTGGCGCGCGGTAGGCTGACGGGTTCCACTCTTGCTGCAGGGTCGAGCGTCTCGGGGTCCGCGGCGGGCGGCGACTCTGAGCCGGGGAGGACGCATGAGAGAAGGAGCCATCGGAGCAGCGGGAGGAGGAGGAAACTGGGGGCCAGCCCCAGCATCAGCAGGCGCAGCAGACGCCGTCGGGGGACACGGCGCCACTGGACCCGCCGGCGCAGCAACCGCCTGAGACGTCGGAGGCGGAGGCGACTTCCGAACTGCCCAAGCAATGGGTGTCCATGATTACCCTGGACGAGCTGCTGGCCGAAGGAGAAACGGCGTCGAAGGCGTCGATGGTCCCATGGCTGCCGGGGGCGCAACCAGAGGAGGCCTCGGTACCGAACCCGACAGCGGACGCGTCGATGGTGGTCCTGCGGGCGCCACAAGTTGTGGTGTTGGGGGAGGCGACGGCCTCGACACCTCCGCTGGGTCCGGAGGCGCCAGAAGCAACGTCGAGCCAGCTGCTACAACCGTCGACGGAGCGGCCGAAGAAGACGGCGGCTTCTGGACGGCTGAGGAGGTCGTCTTCTGAACCCGGGCTGAGGAGTGCTGGCGCCGTGTCAGATTTCAGCACCCCAACGAAGTTGGCCATGCGTTACGGCGCCCCACATGACGTGGTGGACGAGATCGAGTCCTTGGCGCGAACCAAGGTCAAGTCAGTCCTTCCATGTTGGGGCAAGGAGCGCATCATACTCTGGGAACCTGGTGACTCCAGCGCTCCGGGGATCGAGATGAACGACCCGGCGAAGGTCAAGTGCTGGGAGTATGATGCTGGCCGAAGGAGAAACGACGTCGAAGGCTTCGATGGTCCCGCGGCTGTCGGGGGCGCAACCAGAGGAGGCCTCGGTACCGAACCCGGCAGCGGACGCGTCGATGGTGGTCCTGCCGGCGCCACAAGTCGTGGTGTCGGGGGAGGCGACGGCCTCGACACCTCCGCTGGGTCCCGAGGCGCCGAAAGCAGCATCGAGCCAGCCGCTACAACCGTCGATGGAGCGGCCGGAGAAGACGGTGGCTTCTGTACTGCTGAGGAGGTCGTCTTCCGACCCCAGGCTGAGGAGTGCCGGCGCCGTGTCGGAGTTCAGCACCCCGACGGAGTTGGCCGTGCGTTACGGCGCCCCACACGACGTGGTGGACGAGATTGAGTCCTTGGCGCAAACCAAGGTCAAGACGGTCCTTCCATGTTGGGGCAAGGAGCGCATCATACTTCGGGAACCTGGCGACTCCAGCGCTCCGGGGATCGAGATGAACGACCCGGCGGAGGTCAAGTGCTGGGAGGAGGCCGAGCAGTCCCGGGCGTGGCTGCGGCACTTGCTGAAGCTGGGCGTCGAGCTCGCCGAAGGCCTCGACCAGAACCTCACGGTGAGTCACTGTGTAGGCCATATGCAGTTTTTTAAGTTTTTCCGTATGGGATGCCTTAACCCTCGATTTCCTGTCCCCAGGAGGCGCGGAGGCGTTCTTACTCCAAGTCAGACTTCCTCCATGAAACGCACAACAGCTGGGAGGAAGTGCTTCGCCAACTCGAAGCCGGTCGCTTTGCGTAGGGCAGGGTGGCCGAGATCGAGGAGGAGCTGAAGCGGACCAGGGAAGAGGCCGCCAAAGCCAAAGAGGAGGCCGCCCGGGCGAAGGAGGACTCCGACGCCGCTCGAGGGGAAGCCGCCCACCTCAAGGAGGAGCTCAATCGTGCGAGGGAGGAGGCTGACGCGGCCAAGGCCGAAGCGGAGAAGGCCAGGGGCGAGAGCATCCGAGCCCAGGAGCGCGTCGAGCTACTCGTGGCGGAGGCTCAAAGCTCCATGGAGCGCATCCGCTCGCTTGAGGCCAATTTTGCTGAGGTCTCCGCGGCGCGCAACGCCCTCTCCGCCTTGGTCCAGGAGGAGAAGAACCGAGCCGCTGGCCTAGAAACCGAGCTCGGGGCAATGAAGGCTACCCTCCAAGAGAAGGAGCAGGCCATCATCCTGGCTGGTGGCGCCGTCGAGACCCTCCGCTATGAGAAAACGGAGGTGACCCGGGCCTTCAAGGAGGCCCAGCGGGAGCGGGACGAGGCTCGGGCGGAGCGTGACGCCGTGCTGGGGGATCGCAACGCCCTCGAGACTTGCTGTGCTGGTGAGTTCCTTAAAGGGTTTTTGATCTTTGTTCTTTCCGTATGGTTTGTCTAATTCTTGCTTTGTGTTTCAGGCCTCGAGTCCGAGCTGCTTGCAACCCAGACCGCTGCCAAGGCGCTGCAGGAGAGCCTCGCGGTGGAGGGGGCGCTTCTCGGCCGGCTCCAGGTTGCCCTCGACAGGCTCTGCGCCTCCTGGGAGGTCGGGCCTGTCGAGGGTACCAAAGAAGACATCCTAGGTGCCACGCTTGTCGACCGGATCTACTACCTCGATGCCACCCTTCACGATCACGTGCGGGAGGCGCTTCATACCGGCGTGAAGCGGGCGCTAGCAATGGTCTCCTCCGGCTTCGTCTTTGACATGAACGTGGTGGCCCAAGGCTTTGTTCCTGATATCTCGAAGACCGATGCGGAGAATGAGGAGCGATGCCGAGGGCTCATTCATGACGCCGAGAGGCCGGGGGGAGCGCTGGCGAAGCTGTTTGAGGACGAAGTCCTCCCCCCTGCGGTTGAAGGGTACCTCATCGAGGAGGGCGGTGACGGAGCGGGCCTGTAGGGTAAGGCTGGGCGAAGGTGCCCGTGTAATGAGTTAGTTTTTTGTAACTTATATTCAATGTGGCTTCAAAAGCCCTTTTTGAACATTAATGCATCTATCGTAATGCGATTTGTCATTTTACTTTCGAGCCTTTTCTGCTTTCTTTTCACCTAGACTTTGCTTTTTTGACTAAGTTTTTGACGCATGCTCGTATCCCTCGAGGGGGGAGCGAGTGGGGGTACCATAGCCCGGAGGTGTAGGAGAGCTCCCGGCTCGACAGCCCTCGACCCTCTAGGGAGTTCGAGTCATTTTCTACTTAGTCGCGAAGCGTATCAAGGCGTGAGAAAAAAGAAGCGCTCGAGTTCTGATCGCCTGACTCTTGCTTTCCGACTGAGCATTAGACGCAAGCTCGTATCCCTCGAGGGGGGAGCGAGTGGAGGTACCATAGCCCGGAGGCGTAGGAGAGCTCCGGCTCGACAGCCCTCGACCCCTAGGGAGTTCGTGGCGTTTTTCAACTTAGTTGGGAAGCGAAAAGGAGGCGTGCGAAAAAAGGTCGTTCGTATTTTTAGAAACTTAGGGGGTCCCCCCCGTTAGCCCCCGAAGGAGGCTCGACTTCTGGCGAGACAGGGTTGAGGCTACCTCTTGCATGTACAATAACAAGTTTGAACTTATAATCGAAAGTACTCCTTATATTTGTCATGCGAAAATATACAAAATATGCGAGAATGTACAAGGGCACTGGTGCCCTAAGGGTAGAAACGACGTATTTGTTCGATGTTCCATGCGTTGGTGAGGATTTTGCCTTTGTCGTTAGCGAGCTTGTACGTCCTGGGCTTTAGCACCTCAGCTATGGTGTATGGGCCTTCCCATGGCGGGGTCAGCTTGTGACGTCCCTTGTTGCTCTGTCGTCGACATAGGACGAGGTCTCCAACCTGGAAGTCTCTCGGGCGCACGTGCTTGTCGTGGTAGCGTCAAAGTTTTTGCTGATACCTCGCGGAGTGAATTAGCACCATGTCTCGAGCCTCCTCGAGCTGGTCGACGGCGTTTGCGAGGGCTTCTTCGTTGCTTTGCTCATTGTACGCCTTTAGTCGAGGGGATCCATACTCGAGGTCAGTGGGGAGGATGACCTCGGACCCATAGACCAAGAAGAATGGGGTGAACCCCGTGGCTCGACTAGGTGTTGTCCTTAAGCACCATAGGATCGACGGCAGCTCCGCGGCCCATTTTTTTCGTGCTTGCTGAGGGGTTGAGGATCCTTGGCTTGAGGCCCTGCAAAATCATGCCATTGGCGCGCTCGACCTAGCCGTTAGTTCAAGGATGTGCAACCGCGGACCAATTCACACGGATGTGATGGCGATCGCAGAAGTCCAAGAACTTCTTGCCGGTGAACTGTGTGCCGTTGTCAGTGATGATGACGTTCGGGACCCCGAAGGGATGGATGAAGTCGGTGAAGAACTCAACTGCCCGTTTGGAGCGGATGTTGCTGATGGGCCAGGCCTCGATCCACTTGGTAAACTTGTCGATGGCAACGAGCAGGTGCGTGTACCCTTTGGTTGTCCTCTTGAGAGGCCCCACAAGATCGAGCCCCCCAGACCGCGAACGGCCAGGTGATGGGGATCATTTGTAGGGCGTGAGCTGGGAGGTGCGTCTGCTTGGCGTAAAATTGACACCCTTTGCACGAACGGACAATGTTTGTGGCTTCGAAAATGGCTGTCGGCAGTAGAAACCCTGTCAAAAGGCATTGCCTACGAGGGTCCTTGGTGCTGCGTGATGGCCACAGGCCCCCGAGTGTATGTCCTCGAGGAGCCTCCTGCCTTCCTCGATGGTAATGCAGCGCTGAAGAACGCCTGAGGGGCTTCGTCTGTAGAGTTCCTTGCCGTCACCGTAGATGATGTAGGATTTGGCCCGTCGCGCGATCCGTCGAGCTTCGGTCCGGTCCTCCAGAAGCTCTCCCCGAATGAGGCAGTCGAGTAAAGGGGCTCACCAATCCGGTGGCGGGTTCGACGGAGGAGGGGTCTCCTGGATCTCCATAACCTGGGCCCTGGTCGAGGGGGGCCCCGGTCGAGGTCGTGGGGTGGAGCTTCGAGGGCGTAGTGCAAGCCCCCGAGCCCAAATCGACGGAGGGCTCGAAGAGGTCCTTCGAGAACACGTCCGGAGGGACTGTACCTCGAGTCGATGCGATTTTTGCGAGCTCATCCGCGGCTTCATTGTATCGTCGAGCGACATGACTAAGCTCGAGGCCATGGAACTTGTCCTCCAACTTGCACACTTCATTGCAGTATGCTTCCATCTTGGCGTCGTGGCAGCTCGAGGCCTTCATCACTTGGTCGATGATTAGCTGCGAGTCGCCTCGAACGTCAAGGCGTCGGACCCCGAGTTCGAGGGCGATCCGTAGTCCAGAGACAAGTGCTTCGTACTCTATGACATTGTTAGAAGTGGCAAAGTGGATGCGAATGACGTAGCGCATGTGGACTCCGAGAGGTGAAATGAAGAGCAAGCCCGCGCTTTCTCCTGTCTTCATGAGCGACCCGTCGAAGTACATCGTCCACAGCTTGGCTTGGATTTGAACAGGCGGCAAGTGAGTGTCGGTCCACTCGGCGATGAAATCTGCCAGCACTTGAGACTTGATGGCCTTCCGTGGTGCGTAGGTGATGGTCTCGCCCATGAGCTCGACCGACCACTTAGCGATCCTTCCAGTGGCCTCCCGGTTATGGATGATCTCCCCCAAGGGGAACGAAGATACCACAGTAACCGGGTGGTTGAGGAAGTAGTGCTGGAGCTTGCGACGCGTAAGGACGATGGCGTAGAGCAGCTTCTGCACCTGTGGGTAGCGGATTTTTGTTTCCGAAAGCACTTCGCTGACGAAGTAAACTGGCTGTTGGACTGGCAAAGCGCACCCTTCCTCTTTCCTTTCCACCACTATGGCCGCGCTGACCACCTGAGTGGTTGCGGCGACATAGAGGAGGAGGGGCTCGGGTGGTTTAGTCGACGTCGCCGGTCGAGGAGGGACGAGAATCAGAGTGGATGTCAGCTTGGCTTTGAGTTCGTCAAGGGCCGCCTCAGCCTCTGCGGTCCATGTGAATCGCTCGGATTTTTTCAAGAGGCGGTACAGAGGCATGGCCTTCTCCCCTAAGCGTGAGATAAAGCGGCTGAGGGCCGCAAGATAGCCCGTGACCCTCTGCACGCCCTTGAGATCCTGAATCGGCCCCATTCGCTTGATGGCCGCCACCTTCTCGGGGTTGGCCTCGATCCCGCGCTGAGAGATGATGTATCCGAGGAGCATGCCCCGAGGCACTCCGAAGACACATTTCTCGGGGTTGAGTCTTATGTTTTTGGCTCGAAGGCACCCGAACGCGATTTCGAGGTCTCGGATGAGGTTGTCCGCTCTTTTGGACTTGACCACGATGTCATCGACGTAAGCCTCGACCGTGTCGCCTATGTGTTCGCCGAAGACGTGTAGCATGCACCGCTGATACGTTGCCCCGGCGTTTCGAAGGCCGAATGGCATGGTGATGTAGCAGTACATGCCAAAAGGTGTGATGAAGGAAGTCGCGAGCTGGTCGGACTCTTTCATCTTGATTTGGTGATAGCCGGAATAAGCATCGAGGAACGAGAGGGTTTCACATCCCGCGGTAGAGTCGACAATTTGATCAATGCGTGGTAAAGGAAACAGAACTTTGAGACATGCTTTGTTTAAACTAGTATAGTCAATACACATCCGCATTTTTCCATTCTTTTTCTTAACTAACACGGGATTAGCTAACCATTCGGGGTGATGGACCTCCTTGATGAATCCAGCCGCCAAAAGCTTGTGTACCTCCTCGCCGATGATCCTACGTTTCTCCTCGTCGAAGCGGCGCAGGCGTTGCTTCACCGGTCTGGACCCGGCCCGGATTTCCAAGGCGTGCTCGGCGACTTTCCTCGGTATGCCCGGCATATCCGAAGGACTCCACGCAAACATATCGGCGTTCCCGCGGACAAAGTTGACGAGCACGGCTTCCTATTTGTCCCCGAGGTCGGCGTTGATCGTTAGCACCTTCTCGCATGGGCAGCTCGGGTCGAGGGGGACTTTCTTGGTGTCTTGTGCTGGCTCGAAGTTGTCGGTGTGTCACTTGGGGTCTGGCATCTCGTCGGTGAGGTGCTCAAGGGTCGCGGCTATCATGGCATTTTGCTCGACGGCCTCCCCATATTCGATGCATTCGACATCGCAGTCGTACGCGTGCTCGTAGGAGGAGGCGACAGTGATGACGCCTTTGGGTCCTGGCATCTTGAGCTTGAGGTAGGTGTAGTTCGGGATCGCCATGAACTGCGCGTAGCCCGGTCGGCCGATGATGGCGTGATACGTTCCGTGAAACCCGACCACCTCGAAGGTGAGGGTCTCTTTCCTGAAGTTGGCAGGGGTGCCAAAACAGACAGGAAGGTTGATTCAACCGACGGGGAAAGCCTTCTTCCCTGGCACGACGCCATGGAACCCCCCAGCGCTGGGTCGGAGCTGGTACCTCCTGACTCCTAGAAGGTCGAGGGTCTCGAGGTAGATGACGTTCAGGCTGCTGCCGCCGTCCATGAGGACCTTCGAGAGGCGGGTGTTGATGATGATTGGGTCGACGACGAGCGGATAGGCCCCGGGGTTGGGGACTCGATCCGGATGGTCATCGCAGTCGAACGTGATGGGCGCATCAGACCAGTTGAGGTAGTGAGGCATCGCGACACGAACGGAGAAGACCTCTCGACGCTCCCGCTTACGTTGTCGGGGCGTGAGCTGGGTCGAGGGGCCCCCGTAGATCATGTAGCAGTCATAGACTTCGGGGAATTTTCCGTCTTCCCCGTTATCTCCCTCGCCACCGCCTTGGTCTTTCTTGTCATCACCTTTCTTCACGCCCACTTGCTCGAAGTGCCTTCGAAGCATGCGGCAGTCCTTAAGCTTGTGCCTTGCCCTGTCCTTATGATAAGGACAGGGCTCCTCGAGCATTTTGTCGAAGACGGCGCCCTCGGGGTCTTTTGCGTTCGGTTGCTGCGACGAGATCATCTTCCGCAGCCTCACACTTGCCTTGCTGATTTTTCTTCTTCTTGTTATTTCTCTTCGGCCCTTTGCTCGAGCCTCCGGCGTTGTCGGCTACCGGTGTTTTTCCCTTGTCCTTCCCGTCGCTGAAGAAGGCGCCGACGGCCTCTTCGCCAGCCGCGTAGTTGGCGACCACATCCATGAGCTCGTCGACGGTGTCGAGGCAGTTACGCCCTAACTCGCGAACTAGGTCCTTGCAGGTCGTACCTGCAACAAATGCTAGAATGTCGTCGAGATCGAAGATGTGGGGTAGTTTGGTGCGGAGCTTGGAGAATCGTCGAGCAAAGTCACGGAGAGACTCCCCTGGTTTCTGCTTGCAGTTGCGCAATTCCCAGGAGTTCCCGGGACGCACGTAGGTGCCTTTAAAGTTCCCCTCGAAGATCTGGACAAGGTCGATCCAGCCGCGAATCTGGTCAGGGGGAAGCTCCTCGAGCCACCTTCGCACGGTGTCGGACAGGAACAGGGGAAGGTGACGTATGATGGCATGATCATCACGCGCCCTGCTCGCCTGACAAGCCAACCGAAAGTCGGCTAACCAGAGCTCAGGACTGGTTTCGCCGTTGTATTTGACGATACTCGTGGGGGGTCAAAACTTGTCGGGCAGCTGGGCGCAGCGGATCCTCCTGCTAAAGACTCGGGGACCTGGTGGCTCCGGGGCCTGTCGGTCTTCGTCGCTGTCGTAACGCCCTCCACGATGGGCGCTGTACCCTCGATCCTCGGCATCCCCGTGCTTGCATCTACGGTTCTCGACAATGTCGAGGCGCACGTCGCGGGGAGCGCGGTCGTCGTTGATACGTTCTCGGGCCGGCTTCTTCTTCTGTCGGGGGGTCGCCCCCTGATCGACCGAGCCCTCCCTTTCGGGCCGGGAGGGCTCGACCTGAGGTTCGGAGGCAGCCCCTCGACGCCTCGAGGCTGAGCTCTCGGCTTGCTGGACAGCAGCAACTTGGAGGAGATCCTCGACCTCACGTTGTATCCGCCGAGCTTGCGAGTTGGATGGCGCGGGCATATTGCGAAGGAGCATAGCTGCCGCAACAATGTTTTGGCTTGCTCGGGGATAACGGTTGGCGGGTTGCTCGGGTGCTCCTGCCTCGATGATCTGCCGGTTGACTTCTCGGGCCCTGGTTCGGGCTCTACCGCCGGGCGGTCGCCGCTCTTGCTCGAGGGTCAGCTCGAGTAGGCGCAAGCGTTCCTGCTCGTCGGCGAGCTTCGCCTGCAACTCCCGAATCTGTGCCAGCTGTGCGTCCTGCTCGCCAGGACGGGGGCACGCTTCTCGGGGCGCATCTGGTTGTTGGTCCTCTGCTCTGGGGGGAGCGTCCCCCGCCACAGCAGTAACTGCCGTGGCCGCTGGATCGACGGTTTCCTGATCGGAGTTGACATCACCATCGATGTGGAGGCACTCACGGGTAGGATCCCAATGATCAGAGTCAGAGTCGGGGTCGCCACAGCAGAAGTCGGGGAATTGCCCCCGCGCCTCCTCCTGCAGCTGCCGTCGGAGTGTGCCGACGGTGTACCTCCGGGGGTCGGGCGCTCTTACGAAGGCCAAGCCCTCGGAGGCCGGTGTGATAGTCTCCACGTCCGTCATTGCACGGAGAAGGGTGCTTGAGCGGTCCTCCAACGTGTTCATGCCGGAGTGGGTCGCTGTCGAGATCGTCGTTGTGGGATTGTTGAAGTCGAACGAAGGCCGCCGATGGCGCTCGAACAGCTCGTGCGGGAGCGGGCTCGATCGAGCGGGGACTTCGTCGCGCTTCCTCGACGTGCATACTGCGAAGGTGGAGTCAAGGTTGTGGTGGGGTTCTGCTAGTTTTCCCTCTACCTCTGAACTCGGGTCAGATGCTCCCTCAACAAGGGGTTTGTCATCTCCGGTCAGGGGCGAGGAGAGAACGGCGGGAACCCTCCTCGACTTAGGTTGATGGCGATGACGGTGCCGACCGTGCCTCCTTCTGGATGTGGAAGCAAGGTCGTGAGACTGGTGAGCGGCCCCCCAAAAGCGTGGGGGCGTACCGTGACCTCCGTTCAGGTCACTGATTGAGAGCAGGGTCATGTCGTAGCCCTGGCCGAGGGTCATGAACTCTAGGCTCCCAAACCAGATCACCGTAGCGTGCGGAAGTGGTGAAAAAAAGTCGCCCATCCGGAAAAATGGCGGAAAATCGTTAGTGACACGCGGCTCCCCTACCTGGCGCGCCAACTGTCGGTGTTTTGACCCTCGGGGGGTTAACACCAACGAGTAATATTCGTAATTGCGTGCTCCCTTAATCCGGTGGGTGATGCAAGAAGGACACGACGATTTATCCTGGTTCGGGCAAAGAAGGCCCTACGTCCAGCGGGGGAGGATAGTTCGTGTTATCTTGCACCGAAGTGCTAGTACAGGGGAAAATACAAGCAGGTGTGAGGAGCGCGTGATGGAGCTTGGGCGTTCGGACGCCTAGTTCTCAACCTTGCACTGTCTCACGGTGTCGTTCTGTGATCTAAAGACTTAGCGTTTTTATCTCTCGATCGATCCTTCTTTCGGTAGGCCCTGGCGTCTCCTTTTATAGATGAAGGAGGGGCACAGGGGTACATGTATTTTGAGTCCGCACAGCTAATGATGTACGACGTTGAGGCCGATCACGTCGGTGCCACTGTAGTGATGTACGTCGGTATGGGAGGCCCTGCAGCCGTCACGTCGGGAGTTGTTGAAGTTCCGCTCGAGGGTTCGTTTGATGAAGTCGAGGGGCGATGGTCGAGGGTCTTGGCTGGAGTCGAGGGGGTCGTGCCGAGGAGGTCGAGCCTCGCCGGATAAGGCCGAATCCCGGAAAATACGGGAAACGTGCTGGTTTATACATCTCGAGGTGGTGCTGGACGTGGCACAGTGCTCGGTATGGTGCAACTGCGTAGTACGACTTGCGAGATTCCGGGGCATGGGCGGTAAAAGCCAGATTTGACCGCCACGCCTGCAACTGTTACCGTAACTGTGGCCATGCGGTTAGGCGAGGGTAGGTAGATCGCATTAAATGCGCTCGGGCCCGTACGGGAGAGTCGGTAGCCGAGGGGTGCGTTGCCCTCGAGGACCGCCCATTCGCCCGAACGAAGTTACGTCCTCGAGGGCAGGCTCGTTCGCAGGGCGAAGTTCCGTCTTCAAGGGGTTGCTCGAATTGTGCCCTCGCGTGCATAGTACCAGTCCGTTCGGTAGCCTCCCGAGTGTACAGTACCAGTCCGTTCGGTAGCCTCCCGAGTGTACAGTACTAGTCCGTTCGGTAGCCTCTCGAGCAGGCTTTGGCTTTGGGCCGTCGTTGTCCGTTCGTGGATCAGCCTGATATGTCTTAGCCTGCGGGCCTTCGTACGTTAGCGCGGGAGGTCAGCGGAGGGGTCGAGTTGCTGATTTTGCGGGGTTTAGCTCGGTAAACCAAGGGTTTGGGGTACCCATTTCTTGGGTATCGACACATGGTGACTTGTGAGGGTGGTGCTTTGTGGGCCAGCCAGCTATCCGACCTGTCGAGGAAAATGCTGGCACAGACTGCGAGAACACAGGGCCTCTGCAGGAGGTGCACAGTACCCGATTCCAGTTCCTGAAAGTTTAACAAACAGCAAGTGACTTTCCATGGTAACACTGCAATTGGCATGGTAGGCAGCAACCACTTCCCGGTTCACCTGTGGATGCCGAATCGAGAACAAGCTTCATGTGCTCCTCTCCCTCCAAGCAGTTGCTGCAGGCAGCTCTCCGGAGCTAGCAGTTTACTGCTGGGCAGCCTTTCTTGTTTCAACATCTGTCAGAACAAATCAACAAGCCGTACCAATACTACTAGACGGCTCTGAATTCTCAACAGCGGCATCCCGTGGCGCTTCTCGCCACCTACCTCCTTTTCGTTTCCCTTGATCAGAGTTGATTGCACCATGTCCATGTCCTGTCCTCTGTTTAGCGTAATCAGTGCCTCGCGAGGATCCAATCTCTCTCTGGGGGGGGGTGGAGAACAGTCCGTTAGCTGCAAGTCGATGTCCTAGGATAAGTCCATGCCTCTCAAGTTCACATGCTGCTCCAGCTCCACGGCAATTACCATGCACGCAGATGCAGGCCCCAAGTACTGGCAGAGAAGTGTCTGCAGTAAGATCTACGGTACCCCTCCCTGCAGGTCGTCTCCTCGCCCCCAGCGGATGCAATCTCATCTTGGATCCACGTACAAACCCCCGGGCCAAATGCAGGTATCAGACAGATTTGTAACGCTCCAATCAGTACTGGCTGTGTGTAGGCAGCTCACCGAAGCAAAGCAAGCATCCCGTGGTATTACATTACAATCAGACATACCAATATACTACTAGCCAGCTCTGGAGTCTGAACAGCGGCATCCTGTGGTGCTTCTCGCCACATCCTTTTCCTTTCCTTTGACCAGTTGATTGCACTTGCACCATATATGTCCAGTGTCCTGTCCTCTCTTTAGCGTAATCAGTGCCTCGCGAGGATCCAATATCTCTCGGGGGAAAAAAAAGGACAGTCCGTTAGCTGAACGTCCATGTCCTAAGGCAAGTCCATGGCTCACTGGCTCTCAAGTTCACATGCAGATGCAGGCTGGTTACCAAGACGACCCAAGTAATGACAGAGAAGTGGGTGCAGTAAAAGATCCCTGCAAGTCTCCTCGCCCCCAGCGGATGCAATCTTGGATCCACGTACAAAACCCCTCGCGCCAAATCCAGGTATCAGACAGATTTGTAACGCGCGTCCTTGTCAAGCGCCGACCGACGCCGCGGGCGGACGCAGGCAGGGATCCCGATCGCACGGCGCGCACACATGGCTCGCTACGCTCGGCGACACCGCTTGGCTCTCTGCCTCCGTCCTGCCATGCCATCCTCGTTGCCCAGCTTCTCTCTCACGGTTTCATTCCAGGGGGGCAAAGGCCACCGTTTCCGTCAAAGTCCCGTGAGTCCCCGTGTCCCTTGCAGTGAAATTACGGGAGTACTGGATAGGCCTCCAACTGTTATTACTCGGGTCTCGGGTTTTTAGCCGCGGGCAGGCTCAGCGGCACATGTTACATGCCGATGCTGCTGTGCTTCTTCGGTTTTCATGCAGTGCCGGAGCTAAACAGGAAGCGCAGGCACCCGGTTCTACCACGCCACGCCACCCTCCATTCGGCATTCAGCAACAGCAGCAACAGGCGCCGACAGCAATGGTGGTGTTGGTGGCGGGGTCAGCGGCCGCCGATCTCAGTCAGTCTCGCGTTGAACGGCCATCGCGCTTTTCGGCGAGGCTTTTTTCTGAATACATACAAAATAGCGATTTGCCGGTTACGCTGCGCGTGTTGTGCCGCGGCAAGAGGAGGAGGGGACGCCGGAACCACGTGGATGTGGCCGCGCCGGGAGGAAACACGGCCCCCGTCTTAATGCCATGTCTTGAGGACGCTGCGGTTTGTGCTTTGCCCGTCACGGGAAAGCCAAACACAAGCCGAGCCCAAGTGGGTGTGGGGGCCCTTGTCCACTTTATTATTTTTCTTTCTTTCTTTCTTTCTGTGTGCCCTGAAAAAAGATCGAAAACGGGTCCGGCCGGCCATTTGCATCGTCGCTAAACCTAGATGCTAGACACTGCACTAGGCACTCTCGACAGGGAGGGGGTCGCCAGTGTGGTTTTCTGGCTGTTTTTTGGCCTGTGATTCAGGCAAATCATTTCTGCGAAAAATCAGGGAGAAAAAGGCTCTTCCACTCGCGGCCACCTGCATTACATAGGAACTTGACTGACTGGCCCTAATTTAATCCTTGCTTTCGCTACCCTTTTGATTTCCTCCGCTGCCCTAATTGAAGCCGATCCCAAGAACCCAAAAGTGCGCTCTGTCTGCAGCACCTGCATTCTCTATCATCAGTCATCGTCCACTCAACAAGTGATCAAGCGAGTAAAACCTGATTCCCTTCCAACCAACGAACCACTAGGCAGAGACCCAGAGAGGCAGCCCATCTTGAGCTAGACGGCAGGAACCGGCACAACTGATGCCCCGTGACATGAGCTCGTGCTACTTCCAGCCGCTGGCAGCAGTACAAGTGCATTGCAGGAGGCTTGCAGCAGCATCACACACCCTTCCAGCTAGCGGCGCCACCGACACCCCTCGCATGGCCCATTTACCCCCCGCCCGCCCCCACCGCGACAATGATGGCCCTAATCGGCTCCATCCGTCCTCGCTTTTTACTGTTATCCCCCCCCGCTCTGTCGACGTCTCATCGTCCACGTTACTAATGTTTACCTAATTACCTTTGCCCCTTCTGATCTGCGCCAATCATGCTGATGCAGTTGCTGTTCTTCTTTCCGCAGCACACGTAAGTGGACCGTGGGCCTCGTTTAGTTCCCTCCTAATTCTAGAACTTGACACTATATAAAAAGAAAATTACCTGTCACATTAAAATACGGCGAGTACTAAATATAGATGAAATCAAAATCTAATTACACAGTTTGATTGTACTTTACGAGACGAACATTTTGAGTCTAATTAGTCAAAGTTTGGATAATTTTTTACCAAATACAAATAAAATGCTACATGATTCTGCTACAGTAGTTATGATCCCAGATCACCTCTACATTACTTACAGGTATATTTCGACAGGTCAAACAGTGCAGCAGAGATGATGCGTGACGTCACACGCTACTAATAAAAAGAAAAAAAAATCTTGTGCCGAGCTGGAGCAGCGCTAGCTGTGAGTGTGAGAGCAGTGAACGATCCATGGGTTTCGTCGGTGCTGCTGCTGTGGTTTCCTAATAAAACTCTAATCGCTAGCTGCTGTGTGTGTTCCTCGCGGTAGACAGTTGTAGACTCCGATCAATTAATGAAGGATGGCCAATTTGTTGTGATAAAAAAGATGAAGGATGGATTGGCCGACGCTGGCTCCCGCCATTTTCTTTTCCGGGACGCACCTGGATCTGCATCTTTGCGCCAATTGCAACTGACACATACTTGCAATTTCCTCTGAGTCCACGCTAAAATAATAGGAGAATTCGTACCAGTATCTCGCAGTAAAGAAAAGATCTTCTCGAAATACTCTGCTTTTTTTAGATGACGACAATGATAAAAAATAATAAGTGCAGTGGGATGGAGGTATATTAGGCTATTACCCTCTCCGTTCTAAATTATAGTTCGTTTTAATTTTTTTTATATGTATTTTGCTATGTATCTGGATAAATACTATATCTAGATACATAATAAAATATATATATTTAAAAAATTAAAATAAATTATAATTTAAAGTAAACTATAATTTAAAACGGATGGAGTATTAAGCTGTAAATATACGTACATGTAGAGAGCAGTGTATAAACAAAACCCTACGGGGCTGGCTGGCTCCTGATGCCGCGCTGAGGCTAAGCACGTGGGTGGCCTCTATAAACCCCCTTCCGCTCCCCGCACTCCCACTCCAGCCCGCCCGCCCGCCCGCGCCCCAACACAGAGCCCCCGCAGCCGCAGGCAGCCGCAGCCCGGCCCAGGCAGGCAGAGCCAGCACCACCCCTGCCGGCGGCCGCATTGCGCGCTGCTGCTGCTGCTGCTGCCTAGCTAGCTCTCCGAGGCGATAATGGACGCGACGGGTGCGGCGGCGGCGGCGGCGCTGCCGGAGGCGTGGTCGCAGGTGCGCGCGCCGGTGATCGTGCCGCTGCTGCGGCTGGCGGTGGCGGTGTGCCTCACCATGTCCGTGCTGCTGTTCCTGGAGCGGATGTACATGGCCATCATCATCACCGGGGTGCGCCTGCTCCGGTTCCGCCCAGACCGCCGGTACCGCTGCGACCCGCTCCCCGAGGACGACCCGGAGCTGGGGTCCTCCGCGTTCCCCGTCGTGCTCGTCCAGATCCCCATGTTCAACGAGCGCGAGGTACGCTCCTCCACCGCTGCATTGCTATCCGCCGCATTGCCCGCCCGCGTCTCTGGCCGCCATTGCCGGCCAAACGCTCGTCGGCCGTCGCTTTTAACGGAGCGGTTAATTTGTTTCGAAATAATCCGGATTTTTTTTTGTTGGGGGCATTAATCTCTGCCTGCGGCGGTGCTGACGGCGTGCGTTGCGTGGGTGCAGGTGTACCAGCTGTCCATCGGCGCCGTGTGCGGGCTGTCGTGGCCGGCGGACCGGCTGGTGGTGCAGGTGCTCGACGACTCCACGGACGAGATGGTTAAGGTATGTGCGCTGTCATTACGCCGGAGATTTACTATTATTACTGCTGCTAATCATGTACTGTATTAACATTAGCATCAGGCCATCAGCAGCAGCGCTATCTTCCTCTGCCTGTCGGTGGGTGGCCATTGATGGAGGGTAGAATAGGGATAGTAAAAAAAAAGGGGTGCTCGCTGTGGCCTTTTACTTTTTTTAGAGTAAAAAAAATAGAGTTTCGGTTCCACTGGGGGGCCTTTTTACTTTTGTGTCCCCCCGTTCAGCCGAAGCCGAATTGAAGGAGGCCGCAACGCCCGGGCATCCTGCCAGGCCTGGCCCCGACCACCCTTGTCCTCTTTACTCCTCATGCTACAGGAACAGGCCACACCGCATCATGCTACACTGTGCCTGGTGTGGCTAAGGTTACTGTGCTGTGTGTGCAACGTACAGTAAAAGTGAAATAAAAACACATGTACCGTCACGTCCTTCCTCGTCACATGTCACGGCACCAGCTTCACAGTTTTAGAATTTTTGTTTAGTTCCTTCCTAATTATAGCATTTGATATTATGTAAAAAAAATTCTCTACAAAATACTGATACATGTATGAGTATTAAATATAGATAAAATCAAAATCTAATTACACAGTTTGGTTGTAGTACTTTAAGAGACGAATATTTTAAATCTAATTAGTCAAAGCTTAAATAATTTTTATCAAATACAAATAAAATGCTATTTCTCACTTACTGACATTCATTTCGTATTATTTTTCTCGGTGGCGCATTCA
The DNA here is from genome assembly GCA_023333625.1 of Bothriochloa decipiens. NCBI lineage: Eukaryota > Viridiplantae > Streptophyta > Magnoliopsida > Poales > Poaceae > Bothriochloa > Bothriochloa decipiens. Next base: position 42,631,655 of record CM041637.1, read on the forward strand.
TCAACTTTTGGTAGCGTGTGAAAAAAATATCTCCTCCGGCAGTAAAAGTGCATGGAGCAATAGGGGGGGGGGGGGGGATCTCACGGCACAATGGATTCGGCATTACGGGGGCCGTTGCATTGCGCGCTGCCTAGTAGGGCATTGATTGCTTGGGGACGTGTAGCGTGTATGCGTTAGCAACAGATGGCCCGCTAATTAAGCACGATCTGGGTACTGACTAGGCGACCTTTCTGTGCCTGATCCTCCTCCTTGCAATTTGCAAACAAAAAGATCCTCCTAGGCACGTGCAAAAGCCGTGCCGAGAGTGTTGACCACCCTCCCTCACACACTGTCAGTCACATTGGATCCTGTTGCCCTCTCCATTCTTTAGACTTCTTTGTTTACAAGAACAGAGGATGGCCTAATTGCGTGCGGTATACGTTTAATTCTGCCCCCACGACGACACTAGAGGTGAAAACGCTTGTTTTTTATTGGCATCCAATTGGGGATTAGTAATTATTACTACCACTGTAACAATTGGCAGCTAAAATAATAACTAGTAATTGGACGTGTGAAATAATGTGATCTGCAGGAAATGGTGCGGCTGGAGTGCGAGCGGTGGGCCCGGAAGGGGATCAACATAACGTACCAGATCCGGGACGACCGCAAAGGGTACAAGGCCGGCGCGCTCAAGGCCGGGATGAAGCACGCGTACGTGAGGGAATGCGAGTACGTGGTCATCTTCGACGCCGACTTCCAGCCCGACCCGGACTTCCTCAAGCGCACCGTCCCCTACCTGGTCCACAACCCGGAGATCGCACTCGTTCAGGCGCGATGGCGATTCGGTCAGTGTTTGCCTACTGATTTCATTTAATCTGCCGTTTAATTGCCTGCATTTGTTCATCATTAGTGGTATTTATCATTATAGCTTCGCTATTACTCCGTACTCCAGTATATTATGTTCTCTGCTGTCGGCGGTAACCTAGTTTAGCCTTAATTAGCCTAGCACTAGGAGGAGTCGTGGTAAACAATGCAGTAGGCTTAATTGGGCTGCGTTGCGTCCAGGTCAAGGCTAAGTGAATCACCATGCATCATTTCATTATCTTAATCTTAAGCTAAAAAACCGGGGGTGCGCAATTGACTTTTGTAGCCGAGGGCACGTGTCGAAAGGCCTTGACTTTCGGGCCTAGCAAGTGGAGTACCAGCAGAGCCCCGAGCCACTGGATTATTATTGTACTGTAGGTACAGAACTACACAAGTCCCAGATGAGACGCCAACGCCACCGACGGTCCGGACCGCGCCTTCCTGCCCTGGACGTGCCGCGCGCTGCTCTCGCCGCAGCCTGACTAACCGCACCGAGACCTCGCTCCCTCGTGGGGCTGTCGCGTGGCCCTGCGTATGTATGTACAGTACTGTAGAGTACGAGTATGTCATGTGTGCGCGTCAGTCGCCGGGCGTACCAGGTACCTGGATCTCCCTGCCGACCGGGACCGCGCGGCCGCTCCTGGCTCCGGCTGTTTCGTACGCGCGCCGCGCGGACCGTCGGTTTGCTCGCCGCCGGCGCACTGCACGGCCGATCCCAGCCGATAGCGCGCCGGACGCCCGGTGTTGCCTCGTCGGCAGGGTCACGCGTCGGTGATGTATGCTGCAGCTACAGCTATTTGGGGTTTACTGCGCTGGCGACGCATCTGCATTTCTGCAGGGCGTTTACTATTGGGGCCTGCTCAGGAGGAGTATACAGTAGCATATTCGCAGATTCTTCACCGAACTGTGCCACGTGGGAGTCTGAGTACTCCATGGATGCGTTGCCCTCAGCCCAGAATCCACATAGTACATTTGTCATTTGTGCGTGGAACATCTCCTTGACCCGGACCCCAAAGGAGCACGGCAAAAAGCTTCAGTGAAGCAGCTTCACTCGCCCTGCTGACCCTGCCACAGTGCCACCCACTCCATCCATCTCTCATCACTCTCACTACGCACAAAACACGGGCGTCGGACAGACGCGTCTGCCATCTCTCTCTATATCCCTACGTATATGTATGGCCGTGTCAAGTCCCTATCCACAACTACATGAACTGTGGACGTGTGCCCGGCTCCACCACGGCACGGCACTGGCACTGCCACCAGTCGGCCTACGCTATTGCTAGGCCGGTCCCGTCCGTCTCGGCCGGACAGGTTTTCTGCATCCATGTGGCGCGGTCCGCCGGAACATGACGGGCGGGGCCGGCACCGGCTGCCCGTCGGTGATCCCGGGACGCAGGCGTGGGTCGTGGGCGCGCATAATTGACCGCGACCAGGACCCGCCTCTGTCTCTGCTTTGCTGCACTGCAGGCACGCCCCTGTGTGCCCTTCTTGGGCCTCTCCCTCGATTCAGCTGACTGCGCGCTCCAATAAAGAACACGGTTATCAAGCTGCCATTAGTGTCCCTGACCAGATGATAAGGACACCCATCCGGATCCAGACAAGCATGCTCAGTTTTTAAAGGAAGATGTTTATAGTATATTGTCCATTCATTCATGGGCTAAAATGTATACGGTAAGGAGGACTTCTTGTTTTCTATTTTGTGTTATGAATATTACTACTTTTATAAATTTGATTAAACTTCAAAAAGCTTAATAAGAATTATACTATCATTTTCCGGACAGAAGTACTAGCAAGAGCCATTACTGGATTCCTTTCTGGCCTGACCACAGGCACATTGCTTGGTCTGCTGGTCCGATGGGTAGCGGACCAACCCAGAAGTGACAGAACAAAGTGAACTGGGGAAAAAAAAAAATCAGAGTACAAATGCACATGCCCCCACGGCAGTGCTGGTCCGATTGCAGTTAAATTATTTGGTTGCTCAGCCAAACTGTATCGGGAGGGAAAACAATAATATAGCAGTGATGATTTCTACTTGCACAGTTTTACTGTCACTTGTTTTCGTCATTATTTCGTGGATGACCATGAATCCACGGGGCGAAGATCATGATGAGTATATTGAGTAATTGATGGTCATATCTGAAATTCTGATTCTGATTGCTGTCTGCCTTGTTGTGATCAGTGAACGCGGACGAGTGCCTGATGACGCGGATGCAGGAGATGTCCCTGGACTACCACTTCACCGTGGAGCAGGAAGTGAGCTCCTCCGTCTGCGCCTTCTTTGGATTCAACGGTAAACCAAGCTCACAACCATTGTTGTAATTTGCATACCACACTTTTGCATTTCGTTCATAGCATCTGTCGGGTTTCGGCAACCAGGTACTGCCGGCGTGTGGCGCATCTCTGTGATAAACGAGGCCGGAGGGTGGAAGGACCGGACCACGGTGGAGGACATGGATCTTGCCATCAGGGCCAGCCTCAAGGGGTGGAAGTTTGTCTACCTCGGCGATGTTCAGGTACAGTTCATACCAATCATGGCATCCAACAATTTCAGATAGAATCCATCATTGCTATCATCATTGAATTGAAGACATTTTTCTTCTTTTTGAGAAAATAGCGCATTCATATTGCACAAAGGGGAAAGTGAGATTTATCCATGATGTGCCCAATTTGATTTCAGGTGAAAAGTGAGCTGCCGAGTACCTTCAAGGCTTTTCGGTTCCAGCAGCACAGGTGGTCGTGCGGCCCAGCAAACCTGTTCAGGAAAATGCTTATGGAGATTGTGACAAACAAGGTCTGTCCAAACGCGAATTCTCAAGAATTTAAACTCTCTTTATTTTTGAGAATGAATTTAAACTCTCTAAGCACAGTACATCTGACTGAAATTGGAAATTTAGGCCAAGTAGAACATGCTTCTAACTCGCATGCTATTGACTGTGCTGCAGAAAGTGACGATCTGGAAGAAGATCCATGTCATCTACAACTTTTTCTTGATACGCAAGATCATTGCACATATTATCACCTTTTCGTTCTACTGCCTCGTTATCCCAGCAACGATCTTTGTCCCCGAGGTCCGCATACCCAAGTGGGGCTGTGTCTACATTCCCTCAGCCATCACCCTTATGAACTCTGTTGGCACTCCCAGGTGAAAATCTTTTAGACAACCTTGCAAAGCCAATGAAACATAGTCATCCATTAATGATTCTAGGTGACCAAACCACATAGTTACCTAACCTGATGGCATCAATTTTGCAGGTCTTTTCACTTGCTTTTCTTCTGGGTCGCCTTTGAGAATGTCATGTCCCTGCACAGAACAAAAGCCACATTGATCGGCTTGTTAGAGGCTGGCAGGGCGAATGAATGGGTTGTGACAGCGAAGCTCGGCAGCGCTATGAAGATGAAAGCAGCTAATAAAGGGGGACTCAGGAAACAGTTCATGAGGATATGGGAGAGGTATGGAGCAATTAAATCTACTATTTCCCCAGCGTTCTCTTAAATCCTGCAACTAATGTCCAGTAACATAATTCAGGCTGCACGTTACGGAGCTTGGTGTGGCAGCCTTCCTCTTCTCCTGCGGATGGTATGATTTTGCATATGGGAGGGACCATTTTTTCATCTACCTCTTCTTTCAGTCTGTAGCATTCTTCATTGTCGGTATCGGCTACGTGGGCACAATCGTCCCGCAGTCATAACAGAAGCATGTTCAGATCATCTGCCTCTGGTTTTCGCATTGTCTTCAGCAAGTTTCGTAGTGGATAACCAGTTTGAAGTAAAGATCATGCGGTCCTCTCTTCCATCGTCTTTTTGGGGACCAAACCATCTAGCCTTGGGTTGCATGTGCAGTGCTACTGTAAAATAGGAAAGCAGTGTTGTAAGGTCACTGCAGGAAAAATTAGAGATTGGTGCCATATGGCCAGGAAATGTCGTGGTGTTTTTGCTTATATATTATAGCAACTATGTGATGTGTTTTAAGGGGTGCAGGATGGCTGCTTCCAATGTACTAGTAACATACAGAAAAACAGGTTCAGACATGTGTTGAGGAAAAAAAAAAAATCAAGTGTTCATCCTTCTCTTGTACCGTGCATGTGTTCTCCTGTTGTGTGGGTGTATCAGTATGAAGCAGTGGCCTCTACTGAGTCTCCTAGAGGCAGTAGGAAGTGAAATAATCCCCCCATTTTCGGAATGACAAGCGTAATTTAAATTGAAAGGGACATACAAAGTATTTATTTCTCTTACGACTACAATATACTCCCAACTTCTATTCCAAATTTAATTTTGTTTTCGCTTTGCCCTAAGTCAAGCTTCTCTAGCTTTGTCCAAGTTTAAGAAAAAAATACATAAACCTATAAAACAACAAACTAGATTTGTTAGATACACCATGAAATTCAAGTCCGATTAAATCTAGTTAAATCTACGACAACAAATAACATCTATGACAACAAATAAATCACCTTAGAATTTGGTCAAAGCGAGACAAGTTAAACTTAGAACAAACTATTATTTTCATTTGCTAATTAAAAAAATCAAAATCACCTTAGAAGAAATTTGAATACAAATCTATTTATGCAAGTTTATGTCCTAAATTTGACGAGTTGGTAGTCAAAGTTAGTAAAATTCGGTTCTTTCCTCTAAAAATAAGCTTATCATTCTTGACAGAGGGAGCAATGTGTTTGAGCACGTGAGAAATTAGACAGGGAGAATTAGAAAAACGGCCTCAAAAATAAGTTGTCCTTAGGAAATTGGTCTTTGTTTTTTTAAACTTAGAAAAACTATCTCAAAATAAAATTTTGTTAGAAAAATAGCCTTCCGTCAGTTTCGGTCCTCAACGGTGTTAACTTCGGGGTAAAAATACCACTTTGTCCCTCATCTTTGGAAATTCACAACTGAAGTTTGTTAACTCTAATTTTAGTCAACCAAATTTTGTTGTGCTCGTTGAGATGTCTAGTTTTTATTAAAAATATGAAACTGACAATGTTTTGTAGAATTATTTATTTGGTAACTTCAAAAATATATGTGATTATATGTGTGATTATGTGCTTGGAATATATTGTGCGGCTATGTGCTCGAAATTTATGAATATATACAATAAATAAACAAAACTCTGTTTTTAATTTTTTTCCCTCAGAGGTAAAATGGTCTTTCTACTCCCAAAGTTAACACCGTTAAGGGCAAAAACTGACGGAAGGCCATTTTTCTAACAAAATTTTGTTTTGAGACCGTTTTCCTAAATTCAAAAAAATAAGGGCCAATTTTCTAAGCGTAACTTTTTAGGCCGTTTTCCTAATTCTCCCAATTAGATATCTCTTGGGCATGAAATTCAAGTCCTGTTTCAAACCGGTTGTTACCTTTGAGAGTAGCCTCACTGTGAAAATTGTTCATAATACATTCAAAGTAGTAAAGCCAATTGGGTATCCAAAGAAATCACAATAATTTGCGCATTTTCGAAAGTCAGCGTTCCTCCAATCCTGGATACGCAAGAGAGCTTTTCCGTACAAGAATATTTTTTTCCCTGAAAATGCTGCAAATCGCCTTGAACGGTCCAAAATCTGGTCCAACTGCACGCAGGCCGCAATCGGCGTATTTGTGGTTGGGGCGGACATCCCCGCGGCAGGCTCACTCGCGAGACCATGGGCCAAAGCCTGTCCTGAAAGCAATCTTAGAGCCCAAATATCCAAATCACCTTATTACATTTGAGATTACACGACGGGGATTAACAGAATTTCTTAGTATTCCCTTCGTTTCAAATTATCAGCCATTTTACTAGCTCCATGGCTTCTGCGATGTATCTTGCCAACAGACATATCGAAAATTCAGGAATATGCCCTGCTTGTAGAGGCATGTGAGTATATAAAGCATCTTTTGTTCATGTGTAAGCACGCACGTGAAATCCGGCAGACGATTGGTGTGTGGAAGGAGATTGAGAATGTCTCCAGTTTCAATTGAGTATTGTAATAAAGATATTATTAATTGAGTAGCGCATAATTTAGCAAGTTCGGTTATGCCGTCAAAGCATGCTTGTATTTTGGGTCAATGAACCCCCTAGCTTCATTCTCGAAGCCCTAGGAAACGATGCAAACTTATTTAAAAATAAAAAAATGTGCCAGGTGGCTTCCTTAAAAAACGCATATCTAAGTACATAGTTATATATTTTAAAAGCAAAATAAATTAAAATTAATAATTTTGAAAAAATAATGAGCAGAACTACAAGCTATAAAACACTAGAAACAAGTATAAGTGAAGATAATGGTCAGAAAATATCACTTAGAAAATGTTTAGATAGCAGACTAAGGTCCCACAACTGAGGCAACCACAATTTTTTAGATAATACCAATTTATTCTAAATTTAGACCATGTGATTTTTCTACATACATAACTTTTGCTAACCTATAAATTAGACCGATGGAAGCATTTCATTTGCTTTCAACAAAAATTTAGTCAATATAACCTAGTCATTTGGCCACGGGGCATAGACTCGCCATTTTTGCATAACTCTTCCTAAGATTACGCGATGGATTTTCTTGCTACAAAAGTGTGGCAAGAGTAACCTTATTAGACTTAGGTAAAAAAAAAAAATCCATGGCAAGTATAGTTGCAATCAAACACAGGCCCTTCGGCTTTAGTCATCTCTTTTGTTGATTCCCTCCTGTCATTTTCAGGAATTATTGCACATAAGCCATACCACTCTTCAATCATACTAATCTGCTACTGCTACTGCTACTATGCCTCTCCCGCCACCGAAAAGCCAAACGGCTCTTAATCTATCCGTGGCCGTGCTCATCTGTGTGTGTCCACTTGTGTGACAAGAAAACATAATAAACCACCTCCTCTGCTCTCATCTCCCCTCCTCCTCCTCTGGCCTCTGCGGGCGCTCTGTCTGGACTAACGCTCGCCCCTCTGCCTCGTCCCGGCTGGTCGGCCATGTCGTCGCCGCTGGAGGATGTCACCGTGGGCATGGAGGAGGAGCAGCAGCGGCCCCTGAACCGGGCCCTGCTCCACCGGAGCGCCACCAACAACACCTCCCAGGTGGCCATGGTCGGCTCCAACCCCTGCCCTATCGAGAGCCTCGACTACGAGTAAGCAAACACAAAACCATCTTGCTGCGGTCCAACTCCAATCTTGCATTGCTCGATCCACTCGGCAATTTGGCATTTGTAAACGTAGTCTCTTGCTGCTGAAAGCCTGAAACTGACATGCCGATCGATTGACCAGCTTTTCTTGCTCGAGTTGCCAGTCACTCGAACATGCTTATGTTTATATCGATCAGTCTGCAATATCTATCCGATCGATCGATCGCTCCTTTGTTTGGTGTGTGACTGCTGGATTGGATTGGATGGCGTATGCACAGGATGATAGAGAACGAGCTGTTCGACCAGAACTGGAGGACGAGGTCCAAGGGCGACCAGGTGCTGTACGTGGTGCTCAAGTGGGCCTTCTGCTTCGCCATCGGCATCCTCACCGGCACTGTCGGCTTCGTCATCAACCTCGCCGTCGAGAACGTCGCCGGCTTCAAGCACCAGCTCGTCTCCGCCCTCATGGACTCTGCCAGGTGCGTCCGACTGTCCGAGTGCAGCATTGCCTTGCCTTGCCTTGCCTTTTTTCTCCCTTTTGATTCGATCTTTCTCTCCTACCAAAAAGGCAAAAAGCGGATCCATTAGAAGCCAACAAGTTAATGGTCCTTGAGTTTGTCTCTACGTACTTTGTCCATACATACGCCTTTCTTTCAGATCCTATCATGATCATGCAGCTACGTACTGGACGGCGTTCTGGGTGTTCGCCGGCAGCAACCTGGCGCTGCTGCTGCTGGCATCGTCGATCACGGCGTTCGTGTCGCCGGCGGCCGGCGGGTCGGGCATCCCGGAGGTCAAGGCCTACCTCAACGGCGTCGACGCGCCCAGCATCTTCTCGCTGCGGACCCTCGCTGTCAAGGTGCGTCGTGTTCGGTGTTCCTATCCTATCCTGCCAGTGCAGCCTCGCCGTCGCTTTCTTGCTGCAAGCACATGCTACCAGCTCAGCTGTGCACCTGGCCGGATTGTTCACACTAAAATGACTAGTAATGTAGCAAGGACCGACACCAATTCCAACAAGTGCATGATCCACGAGAAATCGAACAATTTGAAGATAGTTTTAAATCTGGGAGCTTGCATGTCTGCATGTTCTTACCTCAAATACTTTTTCTATGATTGTTTTGATGTCAGGGGCGCCACCAATAATGGAGGGCTCGACATTTTCTATTTATGTTGTCTGGATCATCACGCCAGTCAAGTATAGTACATGTTTGCTATGGACGTCACAGAATTTTTGACTTCTTCACATACATTTCATTCTCAAATACACATTATATTCCTCGCAAAAGGTCGATTATATTCCCACAAAAATATGCGCATCATATATCCATAGTTTTTTTAATATATATATTTTTTAATATATTTTATCAAGAGCGTGAACCATCAAGCTAGATAAAAATGTTAAACTTCCGTAGCAGTCACAGTCTAACATTAATTTTTTTGATGATTTGTGAATACAATTAGAGACAATTTTTGAGCTCTGACAGATCATAAACAACGGTGGACCTCAGCCTCAGGTCTCCCAGAGTATATTAAAAAAAAGTGAAAACAAAACATTGCAGAACACATTTCTACTTTAGGCTTTGCTTGGTTGATGGAGATGGGAGGGAACTGAAGGAGTTGGAACTTAATTAGGAGGGTTCAAATACCTATATATACAAGTTAAAATACTCTTCAATCCCCTCCAACCTCCTCGCGTGCGTAGGGGATTTAACCAAACAAGGTTTTAAAAATCAACTAGCTCAGTTCTTTTTTTTTCTTTCGAAATCGTGCATTACACGTTTTTCATTAAGAGAAGTGGGAATAAATTTACACTACCCGATTGGCTTAACAGTGAGATGCCATAAGCTGCACGGGTTGAACACTGACAATTATCACCGACTTGAACGGTGGAGCTCAGGGAGTTGTGCTAAGGAATTAAATTATTGTGCGACTAACACACTATACACGCCTAACCATCCTCGAAATGCATTTCTACAAGCCTCGCCATATCCTGCGTCCCTCGCTTGCCGCGTAAGGGGAACAGAACACTCATCACCGCCTGCCTTCTGAATGGGGAGATGTTGGCGAAAGTATCGTGGAACTTAGCGTCGACCGTGGAGATCGGTGTGACCGAGTTCACCTGGTCCGGCTCCCATTTGTTCAACATGATGCGCTTCGCCTGTGTCTTCGGGTTCGGATCCCGAAAGGCCGATTTGGCAGCCAGGCGAGCACTGCGACGTGGGACCCAGTTGTCGTCGTCGCGGTTACGTGGGACCCAAGCACGAGGGGTAGACTCGATCAGGGGCCTCCACCAGCGGCAACATCAGGAAGTTGACGAATGCTGTCACCGAGGACGTTGTCGAAGCAGGACCTGCAGGTGCTGGGGAAGTCATCGTGCGTGGTGGAATGGGGACCCCAACGTCCTTGGCCGCCGCGTCCTCGCCCTCCGTTCCCAGCGCCTCAGCCTGTGGGACGGCCACGAGTGGAGAGCCCGCTATCGCGGTGTCCACATCAGCCTCGACAGACGCCTCGCCGTCCTCAAAGCTAAGCCGGACCGTATGCAACGGTGACTCCGGCGGGCCGGCGAAACCACAGCGGCAGATGGCTGCGCAACGAAGGTGGCAGCGAGCTCGTCAAGCATTGGGTCGACCCAAATGGGAGGTCCCTCACTCTCGCCCAGTAGGAGCGGCAGCGGTCCAGGTGCAGCGGCGATGTCGACGGAGGTCACGATGGTGTTGGCTCTCCTCGGTCGCTTGCTCCGTCGCCGCCGGCGTCGATGGTGGGCGGCCACGGCCTTCTCCGTCTCACTCGAACCACCCAGTGGTGCGTGCAAGGAGGGTCGCGGGCAGCCAAAGGAGCCAGGCATAGGATTTGTCCGACGATAGGGATCGTGTGCGCCTCTAAAGCGCGAGTAGCCTCGTGGGCTATCCTTCTGAAGTCGACGTGCAAGCGTGAGCCAGCACGCCCAAGAACCTCAGCAGGTCGCCGAACAACAGGCTCCTGCGCGCGGCCCGCAGTAGGGCACCGAGGTGGACGACCATGGCAATGCACATAGTTTGGCACACGGTGCCTCGTGCTGAGGCAAAGGAGGCAATGGGACGGGGAGGTGCATTGGGCAACGATGTGACCCCTCGCCAAGCAGTTGAAGCATAACCCGATGAGCAAGGTTAGAACCGGCCGCCGGGGACGCGGGCGACACGGGGCACGACGGCGGCCACGCCGACAAGAGTGAAGCCATCATCGTCAGTAGCCGCAGCCTCGTGGGGAACATGATGCCGATGCGTCTGGGGAGCCCAGTGAAGACGCTGTCGCGCCGAGACTCGCACCTCAGGCGGCGGACCAAGTTTGCGGTGCGCCGGTACACGCGTGACATAGGCTCCCGCTACGGCCGCGATGGACGCCTCCGCTGGGGCCGCCGCGTTCCTCTGCCTGTGCCGCTGTCACCGGCGACCGCGACTGGGGGCCCACCCTCCCGCTGCCGTCGACGGGCCTCGCAGCACGGGTCAGAGGCGAAGCGAGGCGGCGCGAGGCATAGAATTCCGGGTCCTCCTCGTCGACAGGGGAGGTCTCGCACCATCGTAGGTGCTTGGGCCTGCCGGTGGCGGAGGGGAAGAATGCCAAGCTAGGGTCATCGTCGAAGGCATCCTCAACGTTGACAAGCTCCTCCAACCATAGGCTAGCAGCGGTGGCCGCGATGGCGGCGCCCAACTGGCCAGCTCCCGTGGAAGGGGAGCCGGGGGGAGATGGGTGCGGTGACGGGCTTGGGGGCGGAAGGACGCACCAAGACCATGTCGGCGTCCCCCGGCCCAGGCGTTGGCTGCGCTCCGACAAAGGCCGCGCCTTCCTCCAGGCCGTCCAAAGCGGCGATGTCGACGTGGCCCAGTGGCGGTATGAGCGGCAGCGGCGACGGTGGACAGGTGACACCCTTAGGATTGGCCCCTGCACCCGCATGCAGGACGGTCGTGGCCTCGGGGTCAGCCCCATTCAGCCTCGGCGGCAGCACCCAGCGGCGGTGCTCGCCTCCACCTGGAGTAGGGAGGTGCCACAGCCGCCGGAATCGGCCATCACGGACGGCCGAACGGCCGCCTTGACGTCCACCGGCGGGCTGGGAGGCGCAAGTGACAGCCCCCCCCAGAACCTGATCATGAGTAGCACCGATCTCCTCGCAGGCTACGCACCCGCCCCGAAGAAAGGCATCAATGGGTAGATCATGCTTCAAGGTTTCCGGATCCGGTGGTGGAAGGAGTGGAGCTGAGATGGGCGAGGATCTGGGCGGCGGGGGAGGAGGTGAGGTGGGGACGAGAAAGTCGCCCAGAGGGTCGGGGACAGGGTCGGGCGACTTTTCCTTCATTTTCCCATAACTAGCTCAATTCCAAAACATATGGGATCGAGTTCATTCTTATGTTTTTGATTAGGCTTATAAAAAACATAATACCGCGGGTTTAGGGAGAAGAGTCGATCCTAACAAAATCCTACTATCTTTAATAAATTGTTGGCAAATGTAGCATACATAAATACGTAGATAGTTTAAGGTCCTGTTTGATGGATCTCTCAGGGCTCCTGTTCTAACATGGCTTTTACAAATTGAGGACGTAGAGTGTACGGTAAAATTCACGGTTCAAAATCAAATTTGACATTTTTTTAACACACACAAAGAGTCGTATATCATTGCATCGATATAAAACTAATCAATGTACAGGAATGAAAAAAAAGCATCATTTCATATACGATTGGTCGGAGCAAAAATATGTAGGAAAATTTAGTGGGCGCTGCACTTTCATGAATTTGGTTTCAGGATAAAAATATGTGTACCTAAAGCAAATAAAAAAAAGTACAGCATCATGCAGCCAATTTCTTGAATGATCAGTGTCCAAAATTTGCCTCGAAGGGAAGTTGAGCTTTTGCACGCACTACTCAAACTTGTGTCACTGCACGTATATGATGATGATGATGTTGCAGGTAGTGGGGAACATTGCGGCCGTCTCATCGTCGCTGCACGTCGGCAAGGCGGGGCCGATGGTCCACACCGGCGCGTGCATCGCCGCCATCTTCGGGCAGGGCGGATCCCGCAAGTACGGCCTCACCTGCCGCTGGCTGCGCTACTTCAAGAACGACCGCGACCGGCGCGACCTGGTGACCATCGGCGCCGGCGCCGGTGTGGCGGCGGCGTTCCGCGCGCCTGTCGGCGGCGTGCTGTTCGCGCTCGAGTCCCTCTCCTCCTGGTGGCGCAGCGCGCTCATCTGGCGCTCCTTCTTCACGACGGCCGTGGTGGCGGTGGTGCTCCGCCTCTTCATCGAGCTGTGCGGGTCCGGGCGGTGCCGCATGTTCGGCCGCGGCGGGCTCATCATGTACGACGTGAGCACCGTCTTCGACGACCTCATGACCTACCACCTCAAGGACATCCCCACCGTCGTCCTCATCGGCGTCACCGGCGCCCTCCTCGGCGGCCTCTACAACTTTCTCATGATGAAGGTCCTCCGAGCCTACAACGCCATCAACGAGAGAGGTGGAACGCACAAGCTGCTGTTAGCGGCCGTCGTCTCCATCGTGACGTCGTGCTGCGTGTTCGGCCTGCCATGGCTGGCACCGTGCCGGCCGTGCCCAGGCCCGACGACGGGGCCGTCGCCGGACGGGATGTGCGGCTCTCTGAACCGTTTCCGGCGGTTCCACTGCCCAGCGGGGCACTACAACGACCTGGCCAGCCTGTTCCTCAACATCAACGACGACGCGATCCGGAACCTCTACTCCACGGGTGCCAACGACGTGTACCACCCGGCGTCCATGGTCATCTTCTTCGTGGCATCGTACGCGCTCGGCGTGCTGAGCTACGGCGTGGTGGCGCCGTCGGGGCTGTTCGTTCCCATCATCCTCACCGGCGCCACCTACGGCCGCCTTGTCGCCATGCTGCTCGGCGGCCGGTCGGGCCTCGACCACGGCCTCGTCGCCATCCTTGGCTCCGCGTCGTTCCTCGGCGGCACTCTCCGGATGACGGTGTCGGTGTGCGTCATCGTCCTGGAGCTCACCAACAACCTGCTCCTGCTGCCGCTCGTCATGCTCGTGCTACTCATCTCCAAGACGGTGGCCGACTCCTTCAACGCCAGCCTCTACGACCTCATCCTGCGCCTCAAGGGCCTGCCGCACCTCGACGGCCACGCCGAGCCGTACATGCGGCAGCTCACCGTCGGCGACGTGGTGGCCGGACCGCTCCGGATCTTCGGCGGCGTGGAGAAGGTGGGGAACGTCGTGCACACGCTGCGCACCACGGGGCACCACGCGTTCCCCGTCGTGGATGAGCCCCCGTTCTCGCCGGCGCCGGTGCTCTACGGCCTGGTGCTGCGCGCGCACCTGCTGGTGCTGCTCAAGAAGAGGGAGTTCCTGGCGGCGCCTGAGCGGTGCCGCAAGGAGTACGTCGCCGGGAGGTTCCAGGCGGAGGACTTCGACAAGCGCGGGTCCGGGAAGCAGGACACCATCGCCGACGTGGTGCTGTCGCCGGAGGAGATGGAGATGTACGTCGACCTGCACCCCTTCACCAACACGTCGCCGTACACGGTGGTCGAGACCATGTCGCTGGCCAAGGCGCTCGTGCTCTTCCGGGAGGTCGGCCTGCGCCACCTCCTCGTCGTGCCCAAGGCCTGCGACGTAAGTTACCAAGCAAGATTTCACTTCATTTTATATATTGTGTATATGCTCCTGAGTCCTGACTGACGATATATATATATATATATATATATATATTTGCACACAGAGGTCTCCGGTGGTGGGCATCTTGACGAGGCACGACTTCATGCCGGAGCACATCCTGGGGCTGCACCCTGTGCTTCTGAAGAGCAGATGGAAGAGGCTCCGGTGGCAGAGGGGCGCCGTCGCCAAGTACTTCCGCTCGCTCATCGAGTGGGTCGCCAACAGCGGCTGAACTGCTGAAAGGCCGTATGCTGCTGCTGGCTTGTGCAGATTAAAGGAGAATAGTCATTGTGTATTTGTGAAATAAGCACCTGTTGATAGCTTCATATACACATGCACATATGTTCATTCAAATTTTTGTCTTCACTTCATTTATGTTTATATATATTTTTCTTGTCCGGAAGAAGAAAGTTTGCCATATTGTTTTGTGTCTTCTACATTTGTTGACTTTGATGTATATAGTTTTCTAGTTTTCTTGCTGCACATTTCCAAAGAGAGATCGAGGGTCCATTACTGAAGTAAGAATTATCGCCTTTGGAATTTTATAGGGCGTTGCATTGCCCAAGCTCTGTTTACCTTCAATCGCAAAAAAAAAAAGAAAAAGAAAGAAAGAAAGAAGAAACTCCGTTTACCTTTTTTCTTAAAAAAACAAATTAGGAAGGAAAGCTCCCGGTTATTGATAAAGAAGAAATCCTAGACTGGGTATAACAAAAGAACAACAACAATAGTTGTAACAACTACAAATCGTGGGATGGGGATGAGGAATTGAGGATGACTGGACATGTACTCCAATCTGCAAACATTCAGTCAAATTGGTTCACCCCGAACGTATACAGAGTTACAGACACAACTACAGGAGTCGTCGTGTACAGTTGATGTATAATTTTCAGGATCTAATGATTCGAAGTCAATGCATCGAATGGCTTCACACGCATGTTTATGTTCAAGATGTACACAAACACAAAGCATATCCATACTTATCATATTCTTCGCTCTGTTGATCTTCTCCCAGTTTCCAGACAAAAACCAATAAAAATGGCATCGAGCGACCTATGCAGAGATGGGAGGCTGTTCAACCCAAGCTTTCCGCCCATCCAAGTTGAATGGCAGATGCGACCAACCAACCAACTCTTACGACATGAAGAAACGGGGAAAGGAATAGGGATTCATTTTCATTCATTCATCATTATTAGTTTCGGTTTAGTTACAACTTCTATGTCAAAAAAACAATATTACACTCGTCATGTAACAATTCCCTAACGCTGTCAGATGCTGCAGGGGACATCCACAAACAATGCCCAGCACCAAAAAAACAAGAACTACAACTACCCACTGCCGCCACTAAAATAAAATGAAGCAGGGTAGAAATGGGGTAAATCCTACCGACCTATCATATCTCATCTAATCCCCTAGAACATACCAGGCAATGTCGGTGCCATGCCTAGAACAGAATTTACAGAGATTAACCCTTAGCAACAACACAAGCCACGCAATGGCAGGACGGTAAGTAGGACAAGACTGAAACGGGTAAAACATGGCTGCACCCTTGCTGGGACAACGGAATCTACAGTAAGAGGCCACACATAGGTTGTGACCTGTATCGCTATCATCTATTATCTCCAATCTACCTGACCGCGTTGTTATGCTGCCGGAGAACTGAGAAGCTTCTAAATGCAGGAGCAATGTCATTACGATGCTCATGAATCCGCGTCTTTCTTCCTCTTCCCCTTGTTTCCAGACCTTGCATTATCAGCTGGCTCGGGGTTTGGAGCAGGATCCTTTGTGTACATGATGCAGTCGTCGAGGGTGTAGATCCTGAGGGCCAGCGATGATACGGTTGTTGTCTTGATAGCTGCAGTGAAGGAGGACCAGTACCACCAATCTTTCTTCAGGAATTCGGCTTTTATCATGCTCTGCAAGAAATTGATTGCCAATACCACCTAAAAGAGGCACAGACATGATTAATCAGTACCTGTACCTGAATCAAATTACAATTATCTCTAGGCTTCTAGCATAACTAAAACTGCAATTTCCCACACTTGAGTTAGAAAGAACAGACAGGATTAGGTCCCACTACCACTTGGATCTGTCACACTGCCAATTTGCTAATTACATACTAAATTCTAGGATTTGTTATTGGCCTTATTTCTCAGTTTGTCAGTTTGGAGACTGATCATGCACTAGTCATTTTAAGTAAAACATAGAGGGCAGCTAATGTGAAATTCAAAACTTCAAATGCAAGGAAGCATGTGAATTTAGATTAGGAGCAATAAGCCATAAATTAGGAATAAGAAAAAAAATAGGAGATTATCTACTAAGGAAAGTAATGAGATTTCTTAGGAAATAAAAATGGTGCCCGGAAACTCACTCAAAAAACAAATAATACTGTTCTAAAAAATTTCAGTAAATTGGAAATACACAAATAGGGTGACGTACATATGATATTAATTCTGCATCCTTCACAAAAGCACGCCATGAACGTCTTCTTATTTGCTGGGACTTGGAGGCTCTGAATGCTTCCTCAGGCAAAGCTGCTTCTATATCAAGCAAGTTTATCTTTAGCTGCTTCAGGATATGAAAATTCCTGCCTATCACAGGCATCAGTGATGACTCTGGAACCAAGCCCCCATTAACAGTTAGCAATCTTGTTGGTTTGTCTGTTGAAGGTGCTTCCTTGGCTGAAGTACTATCCCTAACAGGCTTCTTAGATTTTGGCATCTGCCCATCACCTACATTGCCAGAAAAATCATGACCAACTTGGGATCCCTCTTGCCCAGACATTTTGCCTGACATAGCTTGGCATTCCTCCAATGAGGAAGTCCAATCATTTGGTTTATTGTCATTTCTTTTATTTTCATTTAGCAGAGCTGGCGGGTCAAGGAAATATGCAGGTGAAGGCACAAAAGATGGAATTCCATTTGATCCAAGCAGCCCAATCTCCTTCACCGTCTCCTTGTTTGAATCATTTGTGATAAATTTTCTACAAATTTCTTCAAAGTCAAAAGGACATGACTCCAATTTTCCACTGTTAGATGGTTCAATGGAACAATTATGATCTACAGGATCTTTTTCCTTTATATCAGGCTTGGTGCCCTTAAGTTTTGGCTCATCATTTTCTTTACTTCCACTAGGACAGTCACTACTGCTGTTGCATTTTCCACCATTATGCCCTTCATATTCTGTCAATGTGAGATAAGTTTCATGACAATTTAAGCAATGGTGTCGAGAAGGCCATAGAGGCTCTAAACAGTCACAGTGATATACTTTTTCTTCAGAACCCGACTTTGATTTCCTTCCTCTCCTTTTGGATAGCTCACTAGTGTCCTGATCCAATTGCAGACCATACTTCTGCTCCAAAACTATAAAAGCCTTGGTGTTTGGAAGTTCCATAGGTGGTTCAACCTTTGAAGACATGGACACTGGAGGATCAGTGATGGGAAAACTAGCCTGGTGATAAAGAGACTTTTGCCAGTGCAAGATAGAGTCTTTCAGGTCCTTCTCCCTTGGATCAATGTCTCTTAGCCAGTCAACAAGATACTTGATTTCTTCATCAGATTCATAAGTAACAAGTGATGCCGAATTCCAACCTCTATCAAGTGTTGACTGAGAATGGCTTGTAACCATGCTAATGTCTCTGTCCTTGGGTATCAGCATGCTTCCATCTGCAACAAGACGAGGACGCTTACTAGGTCTTCCTGTAACCCAATACAATCGACCAACAGAATCCCTACCCAGGCACTCTCTTCTCAAGGATGCCATACTCAGCTGTGATTCTACTGTGCTAATTGTATCCTGCAACTGTGAAATCCTCTCCGATAAATTATTTGATTCGTTGTTATCAGCATCATGGTCAACCAATTTAGATGTCGATGTTTCAATATTATCTTGGGATGATGCCCTAGCATTTTCATCAGGCAACTCTCCATGTGGTGCATTGACATTCAAGTCATCAGAAGTACCACTTTTGCCACCTAAAGATTTCTCACAACTTTTGGATCCTTCACCAATAGTGTCCTGATCAGTCCGGTCAGTAACTATCTCTGATGATTGTTTTGAAAGTTCCAAAGATTTACTTCCTTCAATAACAGATGTGCTGGATATGCCATTGTCAGTACTGCAAGGTTTACCCACATTCAATAGCCCAGCAGGAACCCCTTCAGCAGGGTTGCTGAGGTTAACTCCAACATTAACCTGTTCAGCCTCTTCAAGATGCTCTGATGCTGTGGGCATAGCACGCTGCTGATTCTCCACAAGTCCTGAACTATTGCCTGTTTGGTCATTTTTCATCCATCTACTTTGTGTAGCATACAAAGTTTTTACTTCTACCTGATACTTCAACTCTTTCAGTTCATAATTCAGATGCCGTAATTTCTGCTGGAGATCATTTGACTTGTCTGAACACTGATCTAGATGTTCCCTGATGAGAGCTGTGTTGTGCAATTCGTCACACAGAAATTTCAGCAAATATATTCTCTGCAATTGAAGATCAAAATAACATATCAGAAGGTTGTCACTTATCTGCTATAGAAAATGGATGAGTGGATGATAAATAGCATTTATGGTAATACAACCCCTCCTGACCAAAGGCCTATTTGTTTTGTAATCCTGTCCCAGATTACAAAGCTTGCATGTAGATTACGTTTATGGCTTTTTCCTCTATACGGCCCTTATTAGATTCTTTCCCAAAGCATTTAAACATACTGACAACACAAACTAACAGCTTCCATAACTGTGATTTCCTAAATCTATGTGAGCAGTCAAAATGCGCTGTATAAAAAAGTGACTCTTAATAGTACAGTAAAATAGTGCAGAGCACATCCATGAACTGATGAAAGCATCCATAATTAATTAATTATTGATTGGGGAAGAAGACTTGGAAGATATCAACAAAAGAAAAAAAAATGTTCAGCTAGAGGATGAGTTCTGATAAGTTTAAGCCCTGAAGCTGTGCCCATATGATCTCACAAATGCAAAATCTTAAGCACTTAAAAATAACTTTAAGAGGATATATTTACATGTTCACTCACTTCCTTTATCTGAGATGAAGGAACACAAAAGCCTTTAAGTAAATGATAGACAAAATACATGAAGAACATTCAAAAAGTGACAAGCCGATAACTTCACTTCAATTCAAAGATAAAGAGATGAGACAGACCTCGGCTACACTAAGCTCCCAGTACTCCTTCTCATCCATAGCAACAGCTAACTTGTTGAGTTTCTCAATAAAAACATGAGCTTCCTCCCCAAGGCACTTCTTTTGTTCTTGCACTGAAACATGAGTTTGGGCAGTACATGACGGGCAATACCAGTTTCCAAGCGGTATGCGTGCCAGTGGCGGGTTCAGGCAGTAAGTGTGGTATTCAGAGTCACACGTATCACATAGAAGGACACTCTCATCATCTCGATCAATTCCACAGACTTTGCAGACACCATCCTCCCATGGTGCTTTGGGCAGCTTATTGTTTGCTGCCGTGAGAGTATCTTGTAGCTCCTGGTGGATTTCTGAGTTATCATTTTCATTGCTTAGATATTTGTCAAATTTCTCAGCAAGCTCTTGTACCTGCACCAGTTCAGTAAAAAAATCATGATTATACTACTTAATAAACAGAAATTTTCACACAAAGGCCAATGTATAAAGCTTGTATCTAAACATTACCACTGGGAAGCATAGATTGATATTTACAAGTACGCGTGCTAAAATAGACTTTTCCAGAACAAAAGGAAAGGAACTCTCCGGAGTTTGTTAACAATTTGCAATCACTTCAGAGAACTAAGAGAGGTGAGCTAGTAGTTATTGGAAAACCAAGCTTTAAGACACATGAACAATACCATAATTGAAGGTTCTTATGAATATAGGAAACTAAAATCACACGTCCCTGAATATAAAAGGCAAGATCCTACAGGGCAGTCAGAATAACAAACCTCTGCCTTATACAATGACTCAAAACTCTCAGACAGGGCAGCAACCATGGGTACCACTTCAGGTCGATCAGCAAATGCAGTTTGCAGATTACGGATTACCTGCAGATAAACATAAAGGAACCATAATCTTAATTTGACCATGGAATTTCTTGCAGAGTTGAAGTAGACATGGCGAAAAGAGGACACATCCACCAAAAATCACATTTAAAGAGGGCCGGAGGGGGGAGGGGTACAACAGTGTGAATACAACCACTTGAGCTTCATCTTAAGCGAGGGGAATACCAAATTCTTTGGGGAGGGGCTTCTCAACTCAAGGCTCTACTGACCAAATTATTGCTCAATTGTCTAAAATACCACATATAAATATATTTAAATATTTTTCCATTGCTCTGTTAGACACAGATATTAGCAAAGGTACTCCAAATTTACATTATCTCTTCGGTTGCATAACTGAGCTCTATTTTGAACACATGAATTAAAATAATAGAGTTTCAAGACTAAACTAAATACATTATTCTAGACTCTTAGCTTCATTGCTGGATAGTTTGGCTCCACCTTAGACAAAAGCTCAGTCTACAGAACTAATGATGTGTGAGAAAAAAGGAGTCATGTGTCATGAAGAATGTAACACAACTATCTATTTTTCATGGAAAATGGCAGAAGATGACAGTACCAAACAACACATCATTTCAAGCTATCATACAAGTGCAAGGAGATTCCTCAAAGGCACAATACAAGAAAAATATAGCATGCATCAACACTGAATAATACAGAACAAGGTGTCAAAGAAAACATACTTCTTGTACATCATCAAGAAAAGCCTCCCAAGATCCGCGATAAGCTCCCTTAGCCAACCTTATATCAATTGTGCGGAAGTCCAAAGGGCGAGATACCATACCAGGAAATCCAAGGATGCCCTCGTCCTCGTTCTCATTGGAATTTGTTAGTGTTGTTCCAAGCAAATTGGCAAACTGCTTTGATTCATCAGAGGAAATAGCACGCCGCAGGGCAATACGGCACCTTTTCAAGATAGCCTCTGAGATGGAGATATTATTTTTCTCCTTTCTTGGTTTTTCTGTATTCTGGGGCACCTTTGTACGACAGGCCTCTGTCAAGACGGATAAGACAGCTTTCTGAAAAATAAAGATGCCTTTTAGTACATTTTCCAATAATCTTGTAGTCATAATTTTTTTATCGAAAAACGCAGGAGAGCTGCGCATCATTCTATTAAGAAGTGAATGTAGTCATAATTTTCCCAAAGCTAAGTTCATTTCTTGAGCTTGTCCCTCCCTCCTCTCAGTAACTTTTGTAACAAATCTAAATGTATTGTTTTTAGCTTAGTTTGAATGCGTGTATAATGGCCTTCCAACCTGGTGCCATTCCTCTTCTTGCAACTATATGTCAAATTTCATCAGAATGTACTGACGGCATTAAGTTCAGATTAAATTTCTAGAACAAATTTCCTGATCAGATAAGCTATAGAAGTAAAAGCATGTTAGAAAAGCACCTGTGGGAACAGGCGTCTCTACAAGGTACAAGGTAGCAAACCTAGGCCAGCCAACTAACTAAAACTCAAACAAAATTGGTGCTCAATGTTCCATTTAAGAAACAAAAAATATCTAGAGCTATCTGAAGCCTACTGACCAACCTCTTTGCTGTCCCAATAGTTCATAGCATATAATAACATAATAAAAAGAACAAACATGTAGTAAGGTTCACTACTTTGAGTAGCAGAAGGAACTTTACAAACCTTGGTTGGTCCAGATGCATTGCCCTTGTAGACCTCTTTGCTGATTGAATGCTCCAGAATTTTCCGTGCCCATTCTGGAGGTTTTTTCTCCAAAGCTTCATAAACACACTTTCTTATTCTTGTTCCCACATTAGTGGGCAGTTTTCTCACAGGCTCCAGTGATTTCACCCAATCTGGTAATGTAGTGTCACTAGCAGGCTCCTCTGGAGAATCTACAATATCAGCATCCTTGTAGTCCATCATAAAGACCTTATTGCCCTCATTTGCAGAAGAATTGCATATCAAAGTTTCAGCCTCTGCAAGCAGCTGAAATACAAGAAGGTTATTGCTAATGATATGCACACATAGCTGTAAAACTAAAATATTACAATTATCTCCTAAGTAGATAATCATAGTTTTTTTTCTATGCATAATTGTGGGAGATGGATTATAAACAAAGAGCGATAGACAACATGGCACAAAGCAACACAACATCCATTACGATATATTAAAAATATATGCTATAGCTGGAGAAGAAATAGCTTCTTCCAGTGAAATCTTCCCCAGCAGCAGTATAGAACAAATAATGAAAAACAGATGTAATGAACAATACGCTAGTATAATTTGGAAAATAAATAATTACAGATGATGCTGGCATGGCTTTTAAGATTAAATTAGCTTTTCTTTAATACTTATTTCCCTGTACAAAGGCTCGTTATTCCCATATAAGTGTCACATTGTGTAATCTATGATAGAATTCAGCCTTCCTGCTGAAGTATTGATTATAGAAGTTGATACATAGAACAAAGAAGTTCAACATAAATGGATGAAAAGATGACCAAAGCAAGAAAACTACACTCACTGAAACTGTCTAAATTTGAAGACAGAGACAGGACAAATTGGACAAATTACATATCTATAAATAAACCAGAAGTGCAAGTAAAACTAACAAGAAGCAAACTCCTCACCGATGCATCCTTCTCCATGCCAACAACCCCAGGAAGAGCTCCACACAGGATACCACCATCACCTTGTAGGCAGCGGAACAATTTCACTCCTTCTCGACTAGAAATGTCAGATAAATCCATGCAGCCCCTCAAGGAAGAAACAGCTAAAATATATCTTCTAGCCAACTCTGGCCAAGTCAAATTGTTAGCAGTCAGCATATCAATCTTTAACTCTCTTGTCAGAGTGTCAGTGTCCCTTTTTCTTCCTCGTCTGGATTTGGATTCCTTTAAATCAATTTTTGGATCCACAAAAATTGCAACTCTAGATACAAGTTCGGTGAAAAGAACCTTCAAGAGTGCAAGGTGGATCTCAGGCAGCACTAAACCACTACATCTCCCAAGTGTCTGAGCAGCTAACTTATTTTGAGCAGCTTCTCGTGCTGAAGAAGTTTCAACTGGAATAGACACGGATACCATTTCTTCAGTAGTTATACCTGATTCACCATTTGAATACGATGTAGAGACATTAGCAGGTGAATTCATTGGTGGAGTGTGATCTCTGTGGTTCTGGCTGTCAGTTTGATTCACGTGAATTGGCCATGGGTCAATGAGTTCATCTTCTACTTGCTCAATTGAAGGAAGTTCTTTCAGGCCGATGATTTCAGCAAATCGTCCAAGAAACTCCAATATCTACAAGTGCAGATAACCCAGTTGCAAGAATTAGAACCAAAAAATAAACAAATAAAAAAGGTGTTTCCTTAAACAATGGAACAAGTGAAAGAAACAGGAACCAAAACTACCTGGAAAACATCCCCTGCCAATTCTGGTGGAAGGTTGCGGCTAATAGGATTTCCCGGAGGAAGCTCACGGATGCTAAAAGAGCTAGGCTGAGCATGATCCTGTGGCCCACTCACTACAGATCCATGTCTACCGTTTGACATGACATCCCCATGCAACGGACTATTTTTATTAACAGCTATCAGTGTGCCACTTGCAATCGTCAGCGAAGAGTTAATTCCAGTCCTGTTACACAAGAACTGATAGTTTGAACAAGCCCTGGATTTAGGAAGAGATTCCACAAATTCTTGAACAAATTCCATATCAAACCCGATTCTGTCTGGATACAACCATTCTTTAAGTAATGCACAAGTCGATTCCACATCACTCTCTTTTTCTATAAACCGTGGTACCTTAGGTCCATTTGATGAGCAAAACTTAGCCAATAGATCAAAAGGACTATCAGTGCGCTGCCGTCCACTTTCATAATCAAATGAAGATTTTTCATTACTGTGGGTGCAGAATAATACCAAATGGCCATGCTTCTTGTACATTTTTTCACAAGCTTCCATCATAGCACAACAAACCATCCTCCAGACTGAGGAAGGTGATGTTCCTTCATAACTGAAGTCACCAATTTTGTCAAACATATTTGCACCATTAGTCGGTGCAGGATCTGACAGTACAGCTGGTACTGTCATATTCGAAGTTTGAACATTACTGCACCCTAAACTCTCTTTACCCTCCATATCATTACCAAGACATGATAAGAAATCTTGATTCGTCTCAGAGAAATCTGATAAGAGCATAGAAATATTATCATCAGCATCATTAGTAGTATCTTCAATCAAACCACTACCTTCCCTTGTTTCTATTGTACCAGCCTTTCTAACAACATTTGGGCACACTGTGGTTGAAGCATCTGGAAGTTGGAACGCTGAACACGGTAACCTTCTCATCTTAAACAAAGGTCCAAAATTTCCTCCATCAATCACTTCACACTCAAACAGTGAACCAGTAACTCTATCATGCCAGTAAGATGTAAACCCAACCGGCCATATCTGGTAGGAATTATGGTAACTTGTCCGATTATCAATTTCTCCCAAGCTGGTAATGAAAAAATCACTACATTGAACAGGTAGGGCAACCTAGAGTTTCACCACAACAATGCATGTAGTTCAAATCAGTATCAAAAGAAATACACTTCACTCTGGTACTTAAAAAAAAAGTTGTACTGTCAAATAACAGTGACATATAAAATGTGCATTGAATGGTGAAGCAGAATCTGAAATGGACAAAGCAAGATACTCACTGTATGATGAAGTGGCTGATGATTACTGTTCTCCATAAGAAATTTTGGAGGCTTTAAGGAACTTCTGTATTCACTAGGACTTTGTTCGATTGCGTTGTCAAAAAATGATGGATCTATAGAAATGCCACCACTTCCTAACTCATGGTTCTCAGCAACCTTAGGTAATGTTGATGTTTGTGGAAGATCTCTTCTTCTGCGTAAATGAACTGACCTTTGCGGTATGTTTCCATCAGCATTTAAGTCTCGGTCCATGGAAGTAAAATTTTGTCTCATGCCAAGACACTGGGCAAGATCAAATACTGGCATAAACTGCATTCCATCTACAACAACAAAAATGTGTAATTAGTACAAGTTGCACCAATATTCACATTTGAAACCATATCTTTATAATATATGCAACTGAACACCATGCCGTCCATTTAAAAAGTTAGTAAGGCGCCAAATGTTTTTGGAAGCCAGAAACCATGCAGAAGTGGACACACAATGCCTAGACTCTGAACATACCCACT
This sequence comes from Bothriochloa decipiens, assembly GCA_023333625.1. NCBI lineage: Eukaryota > Viridiplantae > Streptophyta > Magnoliopsida > Poales > Poaceae > Bothriochloa > Bothriochloa decipiens. The sequence continues at coordinate 42,657,418 of CM041637.1, forward strand.
GAATGGATTTAAGCTTGAGAGTTAGCACTACTGTCTAAAAGCCTCTTTAATAAAGAGAGATAGATATAGCTGTCTAAAAAGCTAACAAACCACAAATCTCACTTGCATCAAACAAAAATAGATGATTGATCTGTTATACTTACCATAAAGAGTAGTACTCTGCAAGTGAACCCCCTCAAAATGTGGCAAGTTGGCAACTGTCAACTGAGGTCCATCAGAGACATTTCGCCTGCGGAAGTCACAAGAACATATTAACCACCTTATGATGATAATAGTATCTGTATGATTAGGCTAGCACTTAGCAGAAAACTTCCACCAAGTTCACGGGCATTGTTACTGTCAGAGTACCCAAAGATGTTCCAGCTTGTAGAACATAATTGCTATTTTGGTAAGAAAGAGGACCTAAAGTTTAAACATGTTACATCCCAAGATAGCAAATGGAATATCAGGAAATCGAAAGTGATTTCTTTGAATGGATGTTTCAAGTAAATGATGACCACAAACCGGGCTGACAAGAAAAAAAAACAGCTAGCATGGCAATGACAAGGAGTGCTCCACAATAATAATGATGATGATAAAAGCTACTGTAGTGAATGCAAGACTTCCAATTCTGGATATTAATTTGTTTCAATTTTTCTGTCTGGACATTTGAACAATAAAAAAATAGGGACAAGATGTGAACAATAGTTGAATATTAGGAAAACAAAGGTCGTGTCTCTTAACTTGAAGAAACTATCCATTACATTCCAATACCAAGTTATTTGTATAAACTGTCAACCAAGCCTTTAAGAAGTTAGCAACTAACGGTGATGATAACATGGTTGTCGTCGCCATTAGGCTGCAAATCATCACTAACTGTGGGGGATTGGTGTTGGGATTTGCAGATAGGACACTATAAACAGGTTGTCTTCTGGAAACGCTAAATCCTCCACTTTACACTTGCACAATCTGACTCATCCCATTACAGAACCCCCACTGTTGGCAAGATTTACCCACTAAAACAAGCAGATAAGGCAACTAATTGAACTTTTTACATGGATCAGATCCAGGGAAAGCTCTCTGAAGTTGACAAAATCTTAGTAATGCTGTAATACCTGTGATATGATGCAAGTAAACACCTCACACAGATACTCTGGACTTAGTTTGAACCCTAGAATGCGCATCACAAACTACAGCCTCCTTGTTCCCCCCACCCTCGCCCATAATCAGTGTCCCCAGGTTGATGGGGCTGAGTTACTGGGATCAAGAAACACAGTGCCCTACTTGTGAAGGCAGGGATGAGATTGTTCCTGCGTTCCCAGAACGGGGGCGATATTCCCAGGACAACGAACACAGGTCGATCCTGTTTCTGGTGACTATGCCCACACCCCAGATCTGACCAGAAAACAAAATTATGCTTAGATCTATACCTCAAGAAGCACTGATTTGCAGATCTACAACTTCCCTGTTGACCGAAGCGGGATTGCGGCGCAGGAGCGGAGAGGGCGGAATAGTTAGGGGTTCTGTGTAATTCTTAGGTTTTCTTTCTATCAAGGAGAGAGGGCATAGGGTATATAGAGGGGAAAGCCGGTGTATAGACTCAGTCTACCAGCTCAATAGAAAGAGAGAAAAAACGCCTTAATTAAATAATATTTTATTGGCAAATTCCACGTCACCAATTCAAGCAAGTATATCTGATGAGGCCCACCATTTTATGGGCCACCAAATCTCCAGAATTACAATGTTTAGACCATTGAAGTCTGGGGGTCAATGAAACCCCCATTACCTGTCCAGGTTCGAAGGCTGGCACAAACTTCTTTAGAACAAAATCAGTGATTTTTTTTTTTTGACAACATCTGATGCAGCCTTGTTGTGTGCAAGAAATAATTATAAGGACCTGATTTAACAAATTGAGTGTATGGACACCTTTCGAACAATTTTGATGTTAGAACCTCTGATTGAACAATCATGTCAAAATTGATACCTTATTAAAGTTCTTTCTGTGCAACAGAACTGAGCTGTGCCTTTCCCTAAGGGCCAAAATGAGATGTAACAATATTGCTATCTTAGAATCACTGAGTGATAACAATACATGACCATGCAATCGTTCTAAGATGTGAATATGATTCAATCACCACAATAATGAATGGTATTCTTTGATATTGATAAAATTTAAATAGAAACGGAATAGGCAGAAGGATCCATCAACCAGCAACATGCGTACTAGAAAAGGTGAAATGTGGGACCTATCTGTGTGGCCTAAATTAAGTGGCAGGGGGTACTTGATCCCACCAAATTCCAACTCATGCAAATACCATGAGAATGGAAATAACTGCAAGGCTTGGGACCTTCCAAAACCAGAATGCAGAACAGCAAAAAACAGGCATGAATAGGTTTAAGAAGTCCCAAAATTTCAAGATGCATTTGTGTTTACAGAAAAAGACAATCAAGAAAATAACAGTTTTCGGTCTAACTGGCACAGTTAAAAATAGAAACTATAAACAGTAAGTGTTTGTACCGTATTTTGAGCGACTACCCACGATTTTGATTCAGCTACAACAGTAAGTGTTTGTGAGTACTTGTTAGTTCCACTCCCATGGCTTATTGTGTTTTGCTTAGAACAGAACATTCAGCACTGGGTCACTCCAGTACTTGAGTGTACCATTCCAGTGTATTGTAAAATGAAAATGATCAAGCACACTGGTATTTTTTTCCTCGAACACGCAGGAGAGCTGTGTATCATACACACTGGTATGTAAAATGATAAATAATTTCAGAATGTGCTATATGAATCAAATCCATAAAATAAATAATTTCAGAATGTGCTATATGAATCAAATCCATAAACTACTCACATGTATATTATTCAAGTGACACTAAAAATCATGAAATGGAAAGTAGGCAATTAGGCATCCAAGTTCCTTTGCATGAGACATAATTGCCTTTGTTAACTAATATGGGAGCAAATAGAGGTTTTTTTTTTCGACTGGGAGCAAATAGAGGATGGAAGTGAAACTATGACCAGAAAGGTAACAGTGGCAGATCCGGCGGCAGTAAGGGGGCTAGAGTCCTGGCTGACCCAGTGCTAGATCCACCACGGAGTGGAAAGGAACTTAACGGCTGAAGGGGCTCTAGTATTGTTGCGTTGTGGACCTTGCATGGCTCAGACCATGACAACTCCAGAGGATTTATCTTACAAATAGATTAATGTTTCCAATGTCTACAAACAATAATTATGGAGCAACCTTGGGGGAAAAGGTTCAATGCCATACAGTAACATGGGAGACTCAATCAAAAGAAAGACTCAAGCACAACTGTCCTAGTTAGTTTCCATACTGGGTGTTTCAGATGTCGACATGGTTCTTTACTGCTTGGTCACACTAGAGTGCCGGTGAACCACATGGCCTCTAGTGTGGTCATTTGCTCTAGTGTAGAAGTAGAGAATAATGGCACAAAGGCCATGATTGTTCTACAAAAAACTCAGCTTAAGTCAAAAAGGAATGAATAGCTATCTCTTGAATTCATTAGGCTTGTTTGATGCATGGAGACTTAGGAGAAAGATTGTGGTCCCTTAGACCAAAATGGGGCAACCTACTTTCGTCACAAAGATCATCATCAGTATCATCAAATGTGCTCACAATGATCTCCATAGCATAGGTCATAATCCTAGCCTTTGATTTCAATACACCACAACGTATCTCACTACAAGCTTTACTTTGGCACAATAACTACTACTTTGCGGCAATTGCAAAGGGGCTTCAACTTTGGCCCGCATTAGCTAAGGCTCGACATGACACATTTTATGACCTCATCCATCCCTAATCGAGTTGTCATAGAAGTTGACATCGTTACTTACTACGATAAGCTCGAATATCCAAATTATGATGGCAAAGACGACTTAATGGATTCAATTGACCCAAATAGAAATATGTTTTCTAAGGGTACAAAAGAGGAAGGCAATAAGGTGTTCTTAGCTGCATATGCCATATTGTTAGGAATACTCAATAGTCGTAGACTAAATAGGGAATTTTGTGTCTAGAACTCTCGAAAGTGTGGTTTGGTATACAACGAACCACACTTGTCCATTTTGTTTTGTGTTAGACCACGAAAATATGGATTTGTCTACAACACACGTCATGGACTAAAACTCTTTTCTACTCGTGAGAGAGAGGTAGGTCGTATGGGCTTCTTTCAAATTGTACCGATTAGAGCAATGTGTTTGGGGTCTCCCTTTGCTGATCTACATTTTTGAATTCTACTACAACTTCTTATTGCAATGTTTACGGGTGTTCCCCCCTATGGTCGAGTTTTTTTAGGTAGATCGTTAATTAACATTTATGCCCTTAAAGGTGGATTGATGCCAATACATCAATGTTAGATCTCTCAATGAGGCAAGCCCACTTGCATCCCTATTGGCCTCCATGGTCAATAGGATGAGGATGTGTATCTTGCCAAAGTCCACCTGCGAAGTACAGGCTCTGCCTCCTTGAGCTGCTCTCCACAAGTGGCCATATCTAGTCGGATCACCGTCTAAGTGTTAGGGACGCTTACCGTGTGGGGCAGCACATCAATGAGCAAGGCGAAGGAGTGTGTTGTAGCTTATGGGCAAGAAAAGATGTCTTGTGGGCGGCTTCACGGTGGGTCGGAGATTTGACCCCCTTAGGCACTTAGCTAGACTCAAATAGACTCGAACCATGGTGGATTATTAAGTTGAGCTCCAAGTTTTGATATGAAAGGCTAAAACAAGCTATAACAACTAACAAGCAGTCCAAGTGTTCAAACAGAGAGATTCATCTCAAGGCTAACGAATAGAGACATCAAGCTTCAGAGCCCTCGATTTACATATGAACATGAGTTATGCTCAAATATAAACAATGAGCTTTAGTCACTAGCTCATTGGCCTCACCACAATTAAAACAAATATAGCTAACTGGATGTTTGCAACAAGCATATCACATAGGGATTGCAATAGATGCAAAGAAAGCTAATTGAAGTTTGCGGAAAGGCAACTAGTGAAGCCAACACATGTTGCATTACTTTGATCTCTCATATAGTCCAACACGATGTTGCATTTCTTTGATCTTCCATATAGGGAAGCCAACATGATGTTGCATTTCTTTGATCTCCCATGTAGTGTAAAGCTAGGTACAATCACTTAAATAACTTTACACTCACAAGAGACATATTAGGCATATTACGATACAAACAGATCTTGATCTCCGAGAAATTAGAGCATGTTTAGCTGTGTAGGAAAACATTAACGCTCACATGCGACCGCGTCGAAACATCTACATAATGATTGTTATGGCATGCAGTTGCATCGACAACATCAACAAAGTGATTGACGTAGGATTCGAGAGTGACAATCATTGTACTCGAGAGAAGATATCAACGAATTGAGACAACATAAGGACATGCTGAACAAAAGAAATCTTGCTGCACTAAATGTAGGGTTCTATCTCGACAAGATTGTGATTTGGTTGGTTGACATGTAAATAGCACTGACATCATTGTAGACGATGATAGCAGCGTTCAAAGAAGCTACGACAGATGCTTCAACAACGCCTTGGCAAAACATTGCAAGACACCTCCACAACTGGGTCAACAAGTCATTTGCGTTTAGAGGCAAACAACACCAAGTTGTCTCCAAGGTAGAGACACTATCAAAACATGGAGAGCAAATATCTAATCATCTCACCCAATCCTGACCAATAAAGGAGTGGTCCATATATCAAAACAAAGGGTACCCTAGAGTCTTTGCAGAGCAACTTCCACCAACTTGACAATCATGAGGATCTTTTGTATACAAGATCAATCACGCAAGAGAACATGATGCCAATGAAGCCTACGGAAAGAGTCATGGAGGGTTACAGTTGTTGCATGAAGACCCTTATGAATCTTATAGCAGAGAATCAAAGAAAGGCATTGCTTACTTCAACTGAGAGGCGAGGAGCATACGAGTGTGAATAGTGGTTATGTAGGCGACTAGGACAAAGGTCTCATTATTTGGCACAACCATAGCACCACTAAAGCCATGAGCCAAGGGAACTTGCAAGAGACTCAAGTGAAATTTTGCAAGCACGGAATATAATAAGCTAAAAAAACATGCACACCATAAATTAGCGCCATTGAAAGAGGATTCAATTATGGGGTCTCGAAATCAAGGCCAAAGCATAAGAGGGGCAGAGTGCATATGATGCAATAGCTTCAGAGTCAACGCCCAACAATAAAACCCACAAGGGATATTCACATGCTCCTTGCAACTTATAGTGGAGGTTCTTGTTTGTAGTGACAATTGAAGAGAGGAGAGTGCTCTGGTGCTCTGGTAGCATGGATGCAAGATGGTGACACGAGGCGGCGAATGATACACAAGAGCTCAAGCCACTTATGACGTCCAACTATGAATTACACCCTCGAGTTTGAGACGATGCCCAGCCAAAAGAGGAATGGACCGGGGTGAGTAAAGAGTACCCTACCTTCTCTTTTGAACACAGATGGCATGTTGAGCGGAAGAGTTTTATATACAGGGTACCAGAGAGTGAACCCAACAATAAGAAACTAAAGTTAGTCCCTCTACAGTGTACCCTTTTGTACATTTCCATGCTTTCTTTGATCCTTCCCATGACTTGGAGGGTCGTGACATGAGTATTCTCGAAAATCCTGTGGCTTCGCTCTTTCCAAAGGTTCCACATTGTGTAGATAGCTAGGCCATTGAAGGCTCGCTTGCAATCTTTGGGGATCGAGTAGAGGGAATGCTCTCACCAGTATGCTAGGGTGTCGAAGTTTGCATGTTGTGCCACATGAATAGTGGCGAAGTGCTCCAAAACGGTAACAAGGATCCTGACCACCTGGGCAAAGGGGTAGGCCAAGCATAGGTGGTATCTTGTTCTAGATGAGGATCTAGGCGAAGAGTTTTCATTTATTTTCCACAAGCGCCTTCCAAATGGAGTTTGTTTTGTACCGTCGATATGTTCCCACAAATCGTGCTCTATAAACTGATTTCGTTTCCAAATGGTTTTATCCTCGACCTCCGGATGCAGTTGTAGGTCCTATGTTCACAATGGGACTCACATAAACATGTCAAAGACATGTTGTGGTGGCAAGCCTCTATTGCATGGATACGTAAGGTCACCACGTATCTTGTATTGGATACGTAAGGTCACCACGTATCCCTATATGATACAGATACGTGTGGGATACAGCACGAAGACTCCTTGGAGTGTCCTAAGAAAATAGAATTTTAGATACGTGAATGGCGACGTACTGCCTTGTTTTGCTGATACAACCTAATTGAGTAGGCCCACTATAACCCTCAGACTCACATGCGCACCACAAGCCTCGAGCCAGGTAGCAAGCGAGGCAATGACGAACAAACACACCTCTACCTCCGCCACCCAACTTCCTATCGTCCGCTCTCCCCACATGCGAGGAGATCCAGCGCCGGTGGCATGCTGGAGCAGGGAGCAGCTGCAGCGACGCACGCCACCATCCTGTCCAACTTCCTACTACCCGGCCAGCCACCCATGTGCCCCTGCCCGTAAGGAGATCAACCGCAGGCAGCAACTGCGGTAACTCTTGCCACCCACAAGGCACACGCTGCCCCATTTGACGCCAGCTATAAATCGATGGCAAACCAATGATGAGTTAGTGGTGAACCGGTGATTTCTTCACTGTTTCCTCGTCTGTTGTAGCCTATTCTTGACCCATTCCCCATGTCAAATCATCTACAGACTGTTTGCTTCAACGCAGTGTCAAATTAGTCTCGTATGGAACTGTAGATGAAAGGGGAAACGAATTGGATCAGTGATTTACCCATCTCCTCCAATCCTAAAGCCTCATCCCTTGATTTGACAAGCCCTACTTCTGCACTAAACGCTTATAATTTTATATATTCTCATTTGGATTTTGGAAGTTTGGACTTTCAGAATTGGCTGGGTAGGCTGGGCACTTGGCAGAACAGCACAATTGCAAGAATGCAGGGTTAAGTCTCTGCTAGTGTGGTACTGCTTTTAGAATACTAATATGCCTTATTAATTATTTATTGAAAATAGTGTATCGTTCTTTTAGAAAAATACTGTATCTGTGTATCTGAATCCGACCAATACTGATACTCATATCTGTATGCTGCATAGACAAAAGCAACCTATACTGTCTATGTTTGATTGCGCATCCCCGTGTTGTGATCCCAAAGCGCCTAATATACAAAAAAAGGGTACACACAAATACAAGAAACATCCTACACCAGAAGGAAAATACAATGGTATAGTAATGCAATACAGTTAGAACAGAACAGTGAAAAAACTCCAAGGCAACATACCATTAACTAAACTGTAGCACGCTGTAACTCACAGACTATAACAATAGCAAGCACCGAAACGGCGAAACAAACAGAGTCAAACAGAATAAGTAACAAGGTTCAACGCATTATTATCCCCAGTTCTGCGGTTCATCACTCTTACCATCACCGATTGCTTAGTACCAGCGTTTTGCAACCAGCAGGCTACTCAGACTCATCGTCGCTAAGACTATTGAGTGCAATGGCCAGCAAAATACTATAAATACGCTCAATAATAATATCAATAGCAGCAATTTGTAAAGAGAGCTCAAGTTCCTGCCTGCGGATGTCGTTGGCGCTGACCGCGACGGGGTCCTCGGGCGGAGCGGCGTTGATGTCAAGCTGAACGGCGCCCAGCTTCCAGCGGGTGGAGCGCGCGCCACGCCTCTCGCAGTCCGGGCAGATCCAGTCCTCGTTGGCCGCGGCGCGGGGCCGGCGCGCGCCAGGGGGCCCGGGTGGCGGGGGCGGGGGCGGGGGCAGCAGAGGCGGCCAGACGCGGACGCAGCCGGGGTGGAACCCCCTGTCGCACGCGTCGCAGACCAAGGTCCCGCCCAGAACCTCCGGTCGGCCGCAGGACGAGCAGGGCGCCGGCGGGTTGCCCCAGCCCGCCTCCCCCGGGTGAGGCGCCGGCGGCGGCAGCGGGAGCAGCGGCAGCCCCCCCAGGCCAGGGAGCAGCCCGGCGGGCACGTTCCCTATGGGCCCGAAGGGAGTGTTCCGCACCTCGAGGGGGCGGTGGACCCGAAGCACCACGTCGACCGCCTCCTCCTGCTGCTGGAGAAGCGCCTGTGGGTTGGGCGCTCCACCCAGCGGCAGCAGAGTAGGAAGCTGCTGCGGCGGAGGCGGAGGCGGAGGCGGAGGCAGCGGCAGCGGGGCTTGGACGGGCGGAGCCAGCTCCGGCGGCGGCGACGGGGCCTGCGCCGGCGGGGTGTCGCCCGGCGGCGGCGACGGCGCCTCGTTGAGGTCGATGACGAGATGCGGCGGCCGATCCATGACGGGAATGGGGACCGGGCTCGCGCGCGCTCAGGCCAGGGTGAGGGCGCTCGGCATGGCCTCGCGAGGAGGAGGCCGGTGGGGAGCGTGAGGGGAGCGGGGTGTGGGGGTTTGGAGCGAGGACGGCGAGAGGGAGAGCGGCACGAGCAAAGCGACGCTGGGGTTAAGGGGAGAAGGGGGGCGGGGATTCGGACGGGAGCGCAGGCGCCCGGCGGAAACGGAAGGGAAAGGACAGTGCGTGCGTGACTGGCCTGGGTGCGGTGCGTGTTCGGGAGAGCGCGGTGGATGCCAGGAGGGGTGGCGTGGGGCTGCACGTCAGTGACTCACGCGGCGCTTTTGGTTGGACCGGGATGCGGTGACGCGGAGCAGAGGCACGCGAGGGGCATGCCGAGGGTCCGGTCCGTCCGCGCGGCGCCTGGTTTTCTGGCTTTGGTCCTGGGTCCACGTACCATACCACAGTCCACACAGGTTTGTTGAACGTCAAGACAAAAGGGGTTGGGCGCTTGGCTGGCTATTACCGTCAGTCCGTCACTGAACGTGTGTGAAAGAAAGCTGGATTAATCAGTTTTCTTTAGAATTTAAATATTTTCTTATAAGTAGAAAGGAAAATATTTAAGATCAAGATCTGCTTAATTTTGTGTTACAATTTTTAAATGGGTGTCATGTAAGCTGTATAAACTAGGATGGTTTTAAGTGGCTACGTATAGAGGAGAACTAAAAATTTATAGTTGTTTATATGGCGGTATTTTGTTTTATGATTCTGTCATAAAAATTGCATAGTGAGGTAATCTTTTTTGTTGAAGCCCTCATAAATAATGATTAATTAATGTAGTGCCAGATTATTAGTAGTGAGTTGTATACTAATAAATTATTAAAAATTATTAATATTAATAGAAATATGGCCAAAAGATAAACGATGTATATCTCTTTGCTTCCTTGAAGATTTTATAGAAACATCCATTTTTTCTAAAGCTACTTTGCTCTTGAGAAGGACGCGCTTTGCATGTAAAGAGTTGTTGCAGTTTCTACCAGGCACTCATGAGGTGTACATCACCAAATTGATGACTCATAGAGGAAGATACAAAATAGATGAGCCACTTATGTGAGAAATATACAATGAGATTCTAGGAACACATGAGGCTAGTGTGTGTTTGAGAGAGTGCAATAGATGCTTAGAGACTTAGTATGAAGCAAGATGCTAGTGATTCAATAGGCACTACTGGACAGACTCTGACCAGACATAGTATTGTGGAGTAGGCATACAACGCTGGTTAAGGTTCGGGTCGTGTCTGCCTTTATCGTAGGTCCAACATATTTGTTGCACGTCAAGACAAAAATAGTTAAGCACTTAGGCTAGTTATTATCTCCTTCCATCACTCAACTTGCGAGAAAGAAAGCCGGATCAACCATTTTTTCTAGAACACATTCTTATTAGTAGAAACCAAATATTTAAAAACGAGATCTGCTTATTTTTATGTTATAAATTTTAACTAGATGTCTTGTAACACTTATAAAATAGGATGGTATTATGTGGCTACTTAAGAGAATTAAAAATTTGTAGTTATTTATTATGGCGATATTTTTTTATGCATGAACGTGCATACTAAAGTAATTTTCTCGTTAAACCCTTCATAAAGAAATAAACTAATTATTTAAGGAAATATAGCCAAAAGATAAAAGATGTATATCTCTTCGCTTGCTTGAATATTATATGGAAAAGCATCCAAAACTTTTAAAGCTAATATCTTTTAGAGAAGGATGGACTTTGCGAGGAAGATTTGTTGCAGTTTCTACTAGGCACTAGTGAGCTGTACATCAATAAATTAGTGACTTGGAGCGGAAGAACCAAATAGATGAGCCACTTATGTCCTTAGTTGAAGAAATACTATGAAATTCTAGAGGAACGGGATGCTAGTGTGTGTTTGAGAGAGCACACTAGATGTTTGGAGAGTTGATATGGCTCAGGATGCTCACTACTGGACGGACGCTGATGAGATGTAATGTAATGCGGAGTACACACGGGACGTGGGGCTTGGGTCAGGCCATGTCCCTCCGTGTGGTTTCTCGCTTTCTCCTAGGTCCATATAGGTTTCTTGCATTTTGCTCAAAAAAATATAGGTTTCTTGCATGTCACGACAAAAAGTGGTTAGGCGCTTAGGCCGCTTATTATCTCCTTCCATGACTGAACTTGTGGGAAAGGAAAGCCAATTTACCTAATTTTCCTAGAATTTAAATACAGTCTTATAGTAGAAACAAAATGTTTAAAATCCAGATCTGCTTATATTTATGTTACAATTTTTGGGTCTGTAACACATATAAAAATAGAATGGTATTATGTGGCTACTTACATGGGAGAACTAATGAAAAATTTGTAGTTGTTTATATGCTGATGTTTGTTTGTGATTTTGTCATGAACATGCATAGTGAAGTATTTTTCTTGCTAAACCCTTCATAAACAATGATTAGTTCAGTACCATATTACTATTAGTGAGTTGTACAGAAACAACATATTATTTAAGGAAATATAGCCAAAAGATAAAGGACGTATATCTCTTCACTTGCTTGAAAATATTATAGAAAACATCTAAATTTTTTTAAGCTATTTAGGATGCGCTTAGCGAGGAAAGAGCTCTTGTAGTTTCTACCAAGCACTCGTGAACGGTAACATCAATAAATTAGTATCGAGAAGGGGGAAGATACAAAATAGATGAGTAACTTATGTGAAGAAATAATATAAATTCACGGAAAACGTAAAACAGCATGGTATTAAGTGGCTATTTCCAAAGAGAACTAAAAATTTGACGATAGTTGTTCTATAATTCTGTTAAGAACATGCATAGCGAGGTAATTTTTTTAATGAACCTAGTAGCAGTGAGTTGTATGCCAACAAACTAATTATTAATGGAAATATAGCCAAAAGATAAAATATATATCTCTTTTTGCTTGCATGAATATTGTATGGAAAGCATCAAATCTTATAGAGCTATTTTGTTGTTGAGAAGGACACGCTTGAAAAGAGCTATTGCATTTTCTATCATGCATTCGTGAGTTGTACAACAATAAATCAATGACTCAGAGGAGAAGATACAAAACCGACGAGTCACCTATGCGAGGAAATATTATGGGATTCAAGGAGAACGTGAAGGAAGAGTGTATTTAAAAGGATAAATGCTTGGAGAGTGGGTATGACGTAGGACGTTAATGATTCACTTGGCACTACTAGGCAGATGCTGACGAGATGTGGTAATGCTTATTAGTAAGCACACAACGCAGATCGAGGGTCGGGCCGCATGCCTTCGCGATGCATATTTCTGGCCGTGTCTTAGGCCCACACAGGTATGTTGCACGTCAAGATAAAAATGGTTAGGCACTTGGGCTAGATATTGTCTCCTTCCATCATTGAACTTGTGAGAAAGAAATCTAGATTAGACAAATTTTTTAGAATTTAAATATGTTCTTATTAGTAGAAAGAAAATGTCTAAAACTGAATTCTGCTTATATTTGTGTTACAGTGTTCAAATAGATTTTCTGTAACTCGTATAAAATAGGAGGTTATTCAATGGCTTCTTAGAAAGGAGATCTGAAAATATATAGCTATTTTTATAGTGATATTTTTCTATGATTATCTGATGAACATGCATTCATAAATATTGATTAATAGTGCCATATTACTTGCAGTGAGCTGTATACCAATAAACTAATTATTAATGGAAATATAGCCAAAAGATTAAAATATCTATCACTCTTCTTGCATGAATATTTTATGGAAAGCAACAAAACTTTTAGAGCTATTTTTGTTGTTGAGAAGGATGTGCTTTTGCAAGAAAGAGCTTTTGCAGTTTGTACCATGCACTCGTGAGCTATACAACAATAAATCAGTGACTCAGAGGGAAATATTATGGGATTCAAGGAGAACGCGAGGGAATAGTGTGTTTAAGAGAGCACGATAAATGCTTGGAGAGTTGGTATTGTGCAAGACGTTAATAATTCACTTGGCACTACTAGACAGATGCTGACAAGATGTAGTAATGCTTAGTAAACACACAACATAGGTCGAGGGCCGGGCCGCATCCCTCCGTGCAGTGCATGTTTGTAGCGGTGTCTTAGGCTCACACAGGAATATTGCACGTCAAGATAAAAATGGTCAAGCACTTGGGCCGGCTATTGCCTCCTTCCATCATTGAACTTATGAATATTTCATGGAAAGCAACAAATTTTTTAGAGCTATTTTGTTGTTGAGAAGGATGCACTTTTGCAAGAAAGAACCATTGCAGCTTGTACCATGCACTCATGAGCTATACAACAATAAATCAGTGACTAAGAGGGGAAGATACAAAATCGATGAGTCATCTATACGAGGAATATATTATGAGATTCAAGGGGCACCCGAGGGAAGAGTGTGTTTAAGAGAGCATGAAAAATGCTTAGAGAGTTGGTTTCACTTGGCACCACTAGACATATGCTGACGAGATGTGGTAATGCATAGTAAACACACAACGTAGGTCGAGGGCCGAGCCGCATCCCTCCATGCAGTGCATGTTTATAGCTGTGTCTTAGGCCCACATAGGTATGTTGCATGTCAAGATAAAAATTATTGAGCACTTGGGCTGGCTATTGTCTCCTTCCATCATTGAACTTGTCAGAAAGAAAGCTAAATTAGCTAATTTTTTGTAGAATTTAAATACACTCTTATTAGTAGAAGAAAAATGTCTAAAACCGTGATTTGCTTATATTTGTGTTACAATGTTTAAATAAATTTCCTGTAACTCGAGTAGGGCATCCAGTGGCTGCTAAGAAAGAAGATCTGAAAATTTGTAGCTATTTATATAGCGATATTTTTTTATGATTATGTCATGAACATGCATAGTGACATAATATTCTAATTGAATCTTTCATGAATAATGATTAATGTAGTGACATGTTACAAATACGAGCAATGAGTTGTATGCCAATAAACTAATTATTAATGGAAATATAGCCAAATATAAAATATATAATATATATATCTCTTTGATTGCTTGAATATTTTATGGAAAGCATCCAAATCTTCTAGAGCTATTTTGTTGTTGAGAATGATGCACTTTTGCAAGGAAAGAGCCGTTGCAGTTTCTACCATATGCATTCATGAGTTGTACAACAATAAATCAGTGACTCTAAGGGAAAGATACAAAATCGATGAGTCATCCATGCGAGGAAATATTAT
>CM041637.1:42672024-42687578 GCA_023333625.1 Bothriochloa decipiens
ATGATGAAGTAGGTCTCGCCGAGGAACTGGATGGTGTAGGACGCGTTGTGCTGGTAGTAACCCCCCGGCGTGCAGGCGCAGGGGAAGGGGACGAGGACGAGGCTGGACGCTGCGAGCGGGGACACCGTCGGGACGGCATTGGCGGCGGCCGTGGAGGCGACGGAGGCGTTGAGGAGGTAGGAGATGGAGACCGGCGTGGCGTAGTAGGCCGGGGAGGACCGGAAGATGAGGTACGAGTCGCAGGACGGGGCGGAGGCGGTGGTGGCGTTGCAGGTGTAGCCGAGCACCGAGCTGGCGTTGGTGGCGTAGCACGCGTTCTGCTTGTTCGCCTCGTACTCCTGCTGCGCGCGCGCCGGCAACGGCAACGGCGCCGCCGCGGCGAGGAGGAGGACAACGAGGAGCGCGAGCGGCGGAGGTGGGGGAGCCATCTCGTCTGTTTGGGAAACGCGGCGACTGAGTGAGCGGCGGAGGTGGGGTGGGTGGGTATGTGACGAGCGCGGGGGAGGGGCGAACTCTGTTTTGGGGGGCAGGAGTGGCCGAGTGCCTGAAGCTGAGGCCTCGTTTAGATACTAAAAATTGGTATCTAAAATTTACTATATAGAATTTTTATTTTTTATCATATTAAAATATTAGCATATATATAGAGTACTAAATATAGATAAAATAAAAAACTAATTATACAGTTTTATTATATTTTACGAGACGAACATTTTAAGCCTAATTAATTAATATTTAGACAATTATTATTAAATAAAAACAAAATTACTATAATGTAACGGGACACTTACTATATAAATTTCGTCTACCAAATTTGGTAAAACAAGGGCTGAAGCGTGAAGTCACTGGACTGGACTCCACCCAATGGAGGGCACAGGCTGGTCAACACGGCGCCGAGAGTCAACCCTGTCGTGCTTCTTTAATGACTAATCTAATCATTCACTGGGGCACATGCTGCATGGAGTATGATGAATGGCCGTAGCTAACTGATGTTGACAAAAAAAATTGTGACTATTTCAACTCCTAAAAACAAGACATGGGCTGTAGAATACCCCATTTTCAGAAGAAGAAAGAAACAAGCATAATTTGTTTTTTATAAAAATAAATCAAAAACTAGGGCCTATTACTCTAACTCGGCCTCCTCCCCTAAAAAAAATGGCATCCTCCTTCTGCGTATCTTCCTTCCACCATCGCCGATCGATCAGCATCGTGTTAGCACCCACAGGTGCAAAGCTTGGACCTTGCATTGAACTCTATCACTCATGAAGCGGCACTTCTTCGTTCGACTATGGCTAATCAGCTGCCAAAGTAGACTCTACCACTGATCGAGCAGAAGAGAGGAGGAAGTGGAGGTCGAAAGGATCAAAGGGACCTACCTAGAGGTGAATGGATCTAATCTGAATTAACAACACAAAGTTACACCGAAATTTACTGACTGGATTTCTAGTATTGACGGGGAATCTGATTAGAAACTGGAGGCTTGATCTAAGGATGAAACATCCTACATGATCTACAAAATTATACCAACCAATTTTTTTTCGAATACCCAAAAATTTACGTATCTTTATAATTAAATAGAATATAAAAGTTTTACAAACGCGCCGGCGCAAATGAGGAGGAGAAGATGTTACATAAAGCAAAGCCTCATCTCATAAATGTCCTACGTGAACCACTCACGCACTAAACTACCAAGGTTGCATGCTTCGGCTTCGATACATAGATCGATGGTCATGACGCCACCAAGTCCGCTGCAAATCGGGGAAGAGCTCCTGCATCGCCTCATCGTTTGAAGAGCCTGGGTCCCCGACGTACATGCCCCCGTACTCCTGCTTTGCCACCACCGTTGGCGTCCTCTAGATCAGTCCTAGCCGCTGCATGACGAGAATCTCGCCTCGCTTGGCCACCGAGAGCTTGGCTAATAGTTGTGTCGCGAGGTGCCTGCTCCGCAGTGACAGCTTAACCAAGGAAGACTCGTACACGTCGATCAGCAGTGGCAACAACAGCGAGGCGGCCTTCCTTAAAACCCTCTACGCAAACCATTTGACGCGGACGCTGCGGGAGTGCGAGGCGGAGCGATCTCGGGTGTTGCCGTCCGTATCCTGGTCGGCGTTGAGTTAGAGTAAACTATATCGATCAGAGTAAAAGTGAAAAACTACGCTAACAGTAAACCGATCCTGCTGGAGATAAACAAAGGCCTTGTTTAGATTGCAAATTACTTGAACCCAAATTTTTTCAGCCAAAGTAATGCAAATTCTGACATGCAAACATATTGAAAAGTTTTTAATACACAAGTGGTGCAAATTCACACAGCCAAAGCATCCATTGCCTAAAAGACGCATGTGCCCCTATTCAATGCATTTCAAGGGCATGCATGCTGCCAGGCAAATCCTTGCATGAGCCGTGCATGCAGGCACAACAAGAGATGGCTGAAATATTACAATGCATGTACCCAAACATTATTACAGTCCTCAATATTATTACAAGTCCATACCGAAATCAAACATTCCTATTAAACAGCGACTGCGCAATGCTGTCACAAAAGGCATTCATCTGTGCACGGTCTGAGCTATCAGGGGCAGAAACTATTTCTGGCTGATCAATGGAGGCTTCTGGTGGCACAAAGTTGACATGATGATCTACAAGCTGGAAGTCCACATCAAATTGTCCACTTAACCTTATGAAGTTATGAAAAGCAACACAAGCAGTAATAATGTGTGTTTGCGTATGTGGAGGATAGCAAGGGATGTTCAACAAGATGCGCCACTTCATCTTCAAGACGCCAAAGGCCATCTCAATGACATTTCTAAGAGATGAGTGTGCATAATTGAATATCTCCTGTTTACCTCGAGGTTCTCCGGCGTTTTGAAAGTCTTGGATGTGTTACTTCGTTCCCTTGTACGGAGCAAGGTAACCGGGACGGTTTGAGTAGCCGGCATCCACCAAGTAGAACATCCCTAGACCACCAAGTACCTGTAATTGTTAAATGCTTCAATCAGATAAGTCAAATATTGTAGCAGCTAGGTTTGTACCTTCAGGGGGGTGAGGAAAGTCATCCTTCCATGTTGTCATGGCATCCTCGAACACTCTTGTGTCATGGGCAGACCCCGGCCAACCCACAAGGATAAACATAAAGATCATGTCAAAGTCGCATGCAGCCATCACATTCTAAGTTGTGATGCCTTTGCGACACAAGTGCTGCACAAACTTATCTTATGGCATGACAACAGGGAAGTGACTGCCATCTATGGCTCCTACACACTTCTTAAATTCAGGATTGAACCTGCGGTTGCTCAACCTAGGATGCCTTATCCTAAATTCTGGGTCCCGAGGTTTAATAATGTTATCTGCAAGTTCAAGCACGGAGGCCAGCACTCTATAGAACATGCTATGGACAGTGCCTAGAGATCTCTCAAATCTATCCTCAGCTTGTCTAGCAGATTGTGGAGCACCTAGTATCCAAAGGAACATACCTAAAGCCTCAGTTGAGGTTGACTTTTGTGTGTCTCTTAGACCATAATCATTTGTCAACAACTTGTGCAGTCTATAGAACATAGTTGGGGACATTCTAAACATGTTGTAACACCTGGTTTCATCTGCTAGTTTTTGTTCTACCCAATCCAGCCCAGTCATCTTTGGCACCCTATAGTCTGACCTATTGTAGTGCTTCTGCATATGCATGTCATGCTGAGACATACCATATAAGATTGCAGTGTCTTCATCGGGATCATCAAAGAACATGTCGAAGAAGTCCTCCCACTGTTCATCATCGTCGTCATCAGTAGCAGTACCCCCAGCTCTAGGCCGTCCAGCCATCTACACACAACAAAGAAACAAATAAACACAAGTCAGTCCTAATTACATGAAACATATATATGCATGCAGCAGTACCTGAACTCCAACATCACTGATTTCCAGAAACAAACATCATCGATAAATTGAAACATCACAGACGCACAAGCACAAATCACTTGAATTAGTTCGACAACATCACCGATTAGTTCGACAACACAGCCCGATTAGTTCAACAACACAGCATACAAATGACAAACATAGTTCAAACATACAAACATACAAAAGGCACTACAAATGCGTGGATATGAGGGTCTAGTTAATGACCCTGGCATAGTGCTTAATGATGGCCATCCTTCCTTTTGCTGCTGACTTCAGAAACACTCTTGTACCAGCTTCATTTTCGGAGATTAAGAGCACACCAACCCATAGCCTCTCATCATCCTCTGTTGCCCCAGCCTCTCTAGCCAGCTGCATCACTAGGTCAATGTTGGCCATCTTTTCCTTCTGCTTGTCCTGCACAGCTTGCTTCCTCTCACCCCAAATCTCCTTCAGCGTCTCAGTCCTGTTATCCAAACTGATGGACAAGTTCCTCATGTTTTCACTATGCATCCTAAGTGCTGGACTCTTGGACCTCTTGTTGGGACTAGCAGCAGTGTTGCGGGTGCTGATGCTACTGTAGCTCCTCTTGCTGTTCGTGCTTTGAGGGGTACGGATATCTTCTTCTTCGTCACTGCTAACATAGTGTGTCACATTCCTACGGCTAGGAACATAAGCGGTCTCCCCTGTGACTGCTACGCCTTCAAACATGCGATCCAAAAGATCCATGTAACCAGGCATTGCACCCTTCAGCTTGTTGTCCTGCATAACAAAAAAACCAAAAGAATTGTAAAAGAACATGTTAGTAAGCCAAAAAAGGTATGCAAACCTTCATCTGAAGCATGATAACAGAACAGAATTAGTTGTACCTTGTCGTTCAGTTCCCACCATTCATCTGAAGCACTGACGGAGCCATCTGCATTGCGCCCCAAGCCTGTCTCCTTGTTCTGTAGCTTGCGTAGGTCATTCCACAGGGTCTTTAGCTGGCAAAGCCTGCTGCCAAAGGTGATGTTGTCATGAACTAACTCTGTGGCTTTGTAGTAGGCCTCTGTCAGATTTTTCTAACCCCACTTGGACATCTGACCCCTTGGGCAGTTTTTCTTGTCAATCTCGTCACAGTACAGCTGACAGAAAATTCTGGTATTATGAGGAGTCTAATGTGCCCTGCTAAGGATGTTCTGAAATGATGCATAACCTAGGAGTCTTAGAAACCACAAATGAAGAAATGATGAACAAATGGTGCTCTGCGTATCATTTCAGTAATGACATAAGTGATGAACAAACAACAATTTGATTAATGCAGGAACAAAAGAACAAACACCTATTTAATGTCATTTTCATGAGTGTATTTTACTAGTTAGGCAGCAAAAAGAAAGTAAAGATCAGACAACCATTTTATTCATTAAGCAAGTGGACAACAGTAAGCTATGGCATATCATTATCAATGAAGTCAAAGAAGAAAGGAACTTGTACCGGGACATCAGTGGGAGGGACGTCGTCACTGCCGGCGGGCTGGAGTAGGCTGCATCGTGCACTGCCCCCCTGGAGCCGCCAGACGAGCCGCCTGCGTCGCCACCATTAGGACCCAGGGGAGGCACGCGGTCAGCAGCAGCGCTTGCAGATGCAGCGCGAGGAGGGTGACCTCCACGTCCTCCTACGACGCGGCGAGGAGGTCGGAGGCCTAGCGAACCCCTGCCGCCGCGGGAAGGAACGCGCACGGGAGGGGGGCCACGAGTGCTGCCCCTGCCGCCGTCTTCAGCCTGGGACTGCAGGATCTCCTGGTACCCATTCATGCCCGGCCACGCCTGGCCGGCGTTGAGGTCAAGCAAACCCAACCCCAGAGTGCTTGGGGAGGGCGCGTTGTTGCTGAAGCCGAATCCGGAGATGTTTGCGAAGCCGGCGCCGGAGTTGTTGCCGAAGCCGTAGGCGGACGAGCTGTCGAAGCCATCGACGGAGTTGTTGCCGAAGCCGTAGCCGGAGGAGCTGTCGAAGCCATCGACGGAGGTCTGGCCGAAGCCGGTGTACGCCCCGGATCCAGAAAATGGCGGTGGCTGGGACATGAAGTCCCTGGTTTGGTCGCCGGATCCGTTGGGAAAGGAGCCGGCATCGAACTCGCCGTCTTGATTGTCGTCGTCGTGGTACTCCTCCATTGACGACGACGAGGTCAACGACGCCCGGTGTGGACGAAGGCAAGGTGGATCTCGACTCCCGCTACGTGGATCTGGTGGAGGACTGGTGGAGGACTTAGCGGCGGCGGGGGAAGAAAGGGAGCGCCGGTGGGTGAGGAGCTCTAGGGTTTGTCCGGTTGGGGAATGGATAGGGTTCAGGGGTGAGGGGCGCGGGGTGAGGGTATATCGGGTCCAGCACGCCGCCCGAGGCACTGATTGGGCCAGGCTGAATTTTGCTGCATTGTGGCCGAAATTTTTTCAACCGGGCCGTTTAGATTCTAAATTCCAAAAGTTAGTTTTTTTTATAATTTAGGCTCAATCTAAACGAGGCCGAAGTCCACAAGTTAGGGGCAAGAGATGGCGACCCTGGTACACTGGTACGGCACGAGGTGGCGCGGGTCATCGGTCAAATGCGACTATGCGAGTGCGACGAGGCTACGGCCGATGCCTTTCTTTCGCCCCGTGACGCGGAATTACGCGACCGACCAATGTTTGTTTGCCGAGAGCGGCAGGAGTAGGGTCCAGTTGTCCTGGTTGGCCCGGTCAACTTCTGTCAGTTTAAACAATTGACCCATCCACTGGCTTGTTGCTTGGCTATTAGTTTGGCTTAGCTGCCCCCGTGTTTTTTTTTAAACGGGGCTTAGCTGCCAGGTGGTGGATCGATCATTCAGCAATATAATCCTGTCTTAGCTAATTTTCGTAGGTTGACTTTAGTGGCAATCAGCTAGCGTGCTCCTTGGTCTCTTTTGTTCTTAGGATCTCAAAAAACTAAACAGATAGATTTTGAGATTATAAAGATGTGAGTATACGTACTGCTCCAATTTATAGGGGCAAGAACTTAATCATGGATAGACAAAATCTCACACAACGAACGTACTAAACTACACACTCAATTCATGTATTTGCTTTCTGGTCTTAAGTCACTGTTGTAAATTAGTGACCTCATGAAGTCATGACGAAGGTCACATAGCATCTTCATCTGAAAAAAAAACATTTTGCAACGAACATAAAAAGATTGGTTAGGGTTCTGAGGTCAGGATAGATAGTTTTTTGTGCAGCTAAAATGCTGATAGCTAGGATTTTTAAGGCTTTTCATTTCTGATGAAGAATGCTAATTAAAGTGAGAGAGAACATAGAAAATACAGGAATTTTTTTATTTTTAATTTTTTTAAAAAAAATTTACAAAATTAATTCTCCGTTTCGAAATATGACAGAACTAGTCGCCTACAGTGGGCGGTTTTTAAAAAACGCCCACTGTGTGGGCGTTTTTTGTGACGTGGCACACA
Source organism: Bothriochloa decipiens (assembly GCA_023333625.1). Classification (NCBI taxonomy): domain Eukaryota; kingdom Viridiplantae; phylum Streptophyta; class Magnoliopsida; order Poales; family Poaceae; genus Bothriochloa; species Bothriochloa decipiens. The sequence goes on from CM041637.1 coordinate 42,679,364, forward strand.
GCCGGCCGGCGCCGGTGCCGGCTCTTGCAGGCGGCCCACTTGCGGCCAAAAAACGCCCACTGTATGAGCGTTTTTTCTTACCGAGGGGGCCGCCTATAAAAGAGCGCGCTGTTTTACGGGCGGGCCTCGGAGCAGTAAAAAAACGCCCACTGCGTGGGCGTTTTTTCCTGTCCAGGGGGCCGCCTGCAAAACAGGCGAGGCCGGCCGCGCTCTTTTGCAGGCGGCCCCCTGGCCGCCAAAAAACGCCCACACAGTGGGCATTTTTTCCTGTCCAGGGGGCCGCCTGCAAAACAGGCGAGGCCGGCCGCGCACTTTTGCAGGCGGCCCCCACGCCGTCAAAAAACGCCCACACAGTGGGCGTTTTTTGACCTCCAGCTATATATACCCAGCCCCCCTTCAGATTTTCATTATATTCACTAAAATTTTCAGAAAAAAAGGAAGAAGAGAGGAGGGAGGAGAAGGAAGTAACGGCGAAGCCCTGCCAGTTTGAAACCTCGGCTTATAGGTAAGTTTCTCATACATTACAAGTCTGTTGCTATGCATTAGTAAAATATAATGTGCACTAGAGTTGTTTAGTTTTTAGTTGACTCTGGGTAGATCTGTGAGTAGTATGTATATTAGATCTATAAATAATGATGTTAGAGCATTGCAGTTCGTGTTAGAAATAATGATGTTTCTTTTATGATTTAAACAATGGATTGCATGATTTGAAATGTGACGAATATCCTATTTTCTCTGAATAGATATGTCAACCAAAGTGATGTTTCGGTTGTTCCATGGTAGTGGCACTGTCAGATATAGGCCGTATGGTATAGATCTGTCTGAATTTGGGTCAACACTACAGGGGATAGATAGGCAGCGGAAAGAAATTTTCGATCAGTGTGTAACTGGTTAATGAGGGTATTTCATATCAACCCAGAGGTGAACACAATAAAAGTAAATGTAGTAGTCAACCATGGCAACGAAGAATGCTTCTGGGAATTGATGTCGGTAGATTGCACCGAAACATAAAAATGGTACATAGAAAATGCATTGCAGCGGGGCTGGGAACCCAGCATTTTCATGAAGGTGCACGATAAAGACAATGCAACCTTGCAAGATGTGGAGGGTACAAGCATGGTTAGGACTGATGCTGAAATAGAAGAGGAAAATGACCGTGCTCAACAAGGAGAAGAACAGGGACATGATGTGCAGCAACCAGAAAGAGAAGAAGAAACCAGTGAGCCGAGAGGCTTGGCAGATGAGGGCGAGAGGATCAACTCTATTGTTCAGGCAATGGAAAACGAAGATGCGGCGAATGAGGAAGTGGAGGGTTATGAATCTTCTGATGAGGAAGGATGCAATGTGAATCCGTGGCAGTGGTCTAATGAAGACTTCTCTGGACTTGCTATTTCAGAGGGATACCATGTTCCATGGGAGTATAATAAGAATGAGGTAATCGAGGGAGCGATATACGCAGAGAAGGAAGAATTGATGGAGGCAGTCAAGCTTTGGGCTGTATCACTGCAGAGGGAGTTCTGGGTAGCAAAATCCACAAAGTGTGTATACGAAGTTAAGTGCATGAGATCCAGCGATGGTTGTCCGTGGAGGGTGCATGCATTCAAGGGAAAGTGGAAGGATTATTGGAAAGTGTCAATAGTCACTCAGCACAACTGTCACTTGGAAGGTGTACAGAAGTACCACAGAAACATGACATCTGCATTTATTGCTGCAGAGATGTATTCAGATGTTGTGCATAATCTGAGATACGAGCCAAGGTCAATAATAAGGCATATCGAAGATAAATTCAAATACACCATTTCATATGCTAAGGCGTGGAGGGCAAAACAGAAGATTATCGAGATGAGATTTAGCACATTCAAAGCCTTATATGATAATTTACCATCTCTTCTTCAATGCATAGCCGCCAGAAATCCAGGGACATGTACAGATCTTATAACATACCCAACCATGGAGAATGACCGTGCAGTATTGGTCTTGCAACGAGCTTTCTTTGCACTAGGTGCTTGCATCAGGGCATTTGTGCATTGTCGTCCAGTACTCTGTATTGACAGGACATTTCTGACAGGTAAATACAGAGGTCAGATACTAACAGCAATTGCCGTGGATGGGAACAATCAAGTTCTACCACTGGCATTCGCTTTTATGGAGAGCGAGAATACCAATAGTTGGTACTGGTTTCTCAAGTAGGTGAAGGTTAGCATTGTTGGTATGAGGCCTGGTGTATGCCTAATTCATGACCGTCATGCTGGCCTTCTTCGGGCAATTGAATATCTGAAGCACGGTGATGCAGAGATGGGATATGGTAAAGATTGGCCAGATGTTCAAAGTCGGTGGTGTATGCGTCACATGGGTGCTAATTTTTATAAGCAGTTTAAGCGCAAGAGCTTGATGGATCTATTCAAGAGGCTGTGCGGACAGAATCAACAGAAAAAATTCAACGAGCTTTGGAGGAGGTTGGACGAGCTCACAATGAAGCATATGGAAGAGCACTCAAGCCGATCAGCACCTGTTGGTGAGGATGGTCCAGAGTCCTTAGGACCGCTGCCCACAGATGGTCCAAACATCAGAAGGAGATCGGCATCTGCTGTGAGAAAATTTTTGCACTGGATAGAGAATGAGCCTAAGGAGAAGTGGTCTTTGCTGCATGATGTCGGCGGAGCGCGGTTTGGTATTATGACAACTAATTTGGCTGAAGTTTACAACTGGGTGATGCGTGGTGTTAGAGACCTTCCCTTGGTTGCCATTGTTGAGTTCATCCTGCATGGAACATGCAGATATTTCAGAGACCGGTACCAAGTCGCTGCCCTATCAATGCAAGTGCGAGGTGTTTTCTTCGGACAAATGCTGACAAATTATCTGGAGGAAAAACGTAAGAAGGCAAAGGAGCATAGAGTTATAACTCAAGGTACTGGAGAGCACCGATTTGAAATCCTGTGTGCTGATAGGGCCAAGCGTGGAATATATAGAAGAAGAGTTGTGCAAGAATGCATACTTAGAGAGGATGGGTATTGCGCATGCACGTGCCACAAGCCAAGACTCTACCACAAACCATGTTCCCATGTTATTGCAGCGAGCTCGGAGTATAGAATACTTGATCGTACTTTTGTATCTCCCTATTTCACCAAGGAAGCCATATTGCATACATGGTCATATGAAATTTATGGTTTTGGCATAACGGGAAATTTTACAGGTATAGTACCGCAACCTACCTATATACCAGACCCAAGTAAGATCAGAGACAAGGCTGGGCGTCGGAAGACAAGACGTATTCAAAATGCCATGGATGAGTCCGAAGCAGGTGAAAGGTACACACGTTGCAGCAAATGCGACAAGGAAGGACATACTTACAAGAAGTGCCCCAAGGACTCAGACATGGCCACAACAGCAGAAGCCCCGCCATCAAGATCCGAATTGGATGGTACCCCGTCAACAGGAGAAGGGACAACTTCTAGGCCCACCAGGCCAAGGCGTGCACGCGTGCCTCGTGGTTCGGTCGTGTAGTGATGTGTAGAGAGCTTGGTTAAGATTATGTAATGTACGGTTTTTGCTTTGTTGTAACTGGAGTGAACAAACTTATTGTTTCAACCTATATTCCAGATGTAATGTTCATAATCTCAGTCTTGTATTTGAATATATTTTTGTTACATGTTGTATGTGCAGTCTTTATGTTTCAAATTCGATCATTTGTTGTTGTACCTTAAATTTATTGTTGTATACTTTTTCACTTTCTATTTGCATGTGTCATATGTGTTAACTGTGATATTGTCATGCAGGGATGGCGGACGACACACCAGAGCTGCTAGATCGAGGGATCGATCTGCAGCACCGCTCGTACCGTATTGTGGTGCAGAACGCCAATCTGCCCGTACTTCGACCGCGACCGTCCAGACGTCTACTTTCAGTGGACCCTCGGTTCTGTTCCAGGTATCCCTTGACTCTTTCAATTCTCCCAATTAAGTATACATGGCTTCTTAATAACATAAAATTTTTATGTGCAGGTTACGTGAGGCAGGCCTCCTCCCGTTGTGTCATCTTATGGAGGCTCGAGCTGGTGAGGCCGATGAGACGAGGAGGTGGAGTTTCGATAGGTCTCTTCTAGCAGCCCTGGTCGACCGATGGAGGCTGGAGACACACACGTTCCACCTGCCGTGCGGGGAGGTCGCACCGACGCTTTAGGACGTTGCGTTCTTGCTTGGCCTTCCCCTCGCTGGCGATGCCGTTGGGCCAGTCGACGGACTTCATGATTGGCGAGACGACATGATGGCCTGCTTCGGCCACGTACAGTGTCACCCTGCACTTCCAGCTTTGAGAAGCCTCCCTCCGTACACGACCATGGGCCCGTCGCAGCAGTGGCTCATGCAGTTTACCGTAAGGCCTAATTTAAAAGAATTTTATCAATTTACAGTTCTACTCAACTTTATTAACTATATCTTTTTCAGTCCGATCAGCTACACCCAGAGGCTGACGTGTACTCTGTGCAACGGAGCTTGGAGGCCTACTTGTTGTGGCTTTTTGGCTGGGTCATGTTCACCAGCAGCGCGGGACATGCCGTCGACAAGGTCATGATCCCCTACGCGCGCGCGATCGCTGATGCTGACGAGGGAGCAGTGCCACAGTGGAGCTGGGGATCTGCCGTACTGGCGGTGACGTACAGGGGGCTTTGCGAAGCGTGTACCAAGATAGAAACAAGTTCTTTGCTCACTGGTTGCCCCTCCTTCTACAGCTATGGGCAGCTGAACGGTTTGCGATTGGTCGACCTGTGGTGGATCACACCGCCTACGAGGAGGACCTGTACTTGCAGCTTCCGCCCGAGGACTTCCCCACCATGGGTACAGTCTGGTGCCGTCATCAGGTTCGTGTTCCTAGCTGACGTATATAGTTAATTCGTATCATACCTTCTAACCCATTTATTGTTATATTTCAACGACGATGGGCACATGTGCAGGTCACGCGGTCGTACAACGAGTTTATGCTGGAGTTCGACAGGATACAGCCAACCGACGTGATCTGGGAGCCTTACAGCCAGGAGGCTATCCACGCACAAGCTCCCCTTGGGCTGTCCACGTTGTGCACACGTGACCAGGCCTTCTGGCTGACGCTTCGACCGATGGTGTTCGACATATTCGTCGAACCGCACTGCCCAGGGCGTGTTTTGCGCCAGTTCGGTCTCATGCAGCCGTCTTCCGTCCCTATCATCCATACCGTCCCTGCATATGCTCATAGGTAAGTACTACTAACAACTGACTTTGAAAAATTAATCGCAGTAGACATGTCTTACTCAAATTTGTGTTCAGGCTGACTTGGAGGGGACAGGTCGGCGGCAACTTATGGGTTCCACGTCTGCAGCCATACGTGGACGATTGGTTGCTTGCCACAGAGGACGTCATTGATGAGTACCGCCCCCACACCGAGGACTCGTACATGATGTACCTCCGGTGGTACCAGCCTCGTACCCGCACACGTGTCACCTTCGTTCCTCCAGAGCAGCAGCCACACGTCGCCGCCGTGGGTGACGCTTACCCTGTGCACCGTGATCAGGATTACTTCCGCGCGGTGAGTACTTGAATCTCTCATATATATCAGTAGTTCATTACGTATATCTTTCATGTAACTTAAAACTGAAATTAGGTCAATGGTACGCAACTACTTTACGCGGAGATGGACTCCGTGTGTCGCCGCTTGGTGGGTGGCTTGGCGTTGACAGTCGACGAGCAGCACACCTCATACACGCGGATGCGTACAACGCTTAGATCCGTGATGAGGGCTCTCACTTGTTGGACCTCCGACGCAGCGCCTCAAATTCCAGCACCGGCACCCGCAGCACGTCCTCCTGCACCCCAGAACAGAGGTAACTCCATGTACCCCACCTCGTCTACCTATGTTTTTCTAATATGGATGACTGTGTGACTTACGGCGACACCTTTCACAGCGTTCACTACGCCGTACCTTCGTTCCTCCGGAGGGAGGTCCTCGGTGCACGGAGCAGAGGCATCCAGGCACTTCACTCATGCTCCACCCAGCGCGTCGGCCCATGGTGAGGGTTCCTCCGCTCAGGGAGCAGCCTGGGGAGCCTGGCCTTCGCCCCATGGAGTGGGTACCTCCGCTCAGGGAGCAGCCTGGGGAGTCCTGGGTACCTCCGCGCAGGGAGCAGCTTCGACGTCGGGCCAGGGAGCCGGCACCTCGTCGTGGACCTACCGACTACCTAATGACCCCCCACTGACGCATCGATCAGCGACGAGGAGGTCAAGATCGGCCCTTCACAGCTTGCAGGAGCACCTCCGCCCTACACGCAGGAGTTATCACAGATGACTCCAGTGCAGCACGTTCGCGTGACTCGAGGTGTTCCACCGGATCGCCACACCTACTCGTCGGGGCACGTGTGACCGAGGAGGCCGAAGAGGGGTAGGGGCAGGGGCAGGGACAGGCTCCGGGACAGTAGTACCCTGTACGATGTAATTACTGTCTTCATGTATGATACGCACTATTCTTTTGTCAAAATTTACCCTAAACCGTAAACCCTAAACCCTAAAAACCCTAAACCCAAAAAACCTTAAACCCTAAACCCTAAAAACTCTAAACCCTAAACCCTATACCCTAAACCCTAAACCCTTACATGCTTGCATTACATCTGTTATAATAGTCCATTACAGCACAGTTAAAAGTCACGGAAACAGTTTATTACAATAAAATTATAGGTCCGCTAGGGCGATGAGCTACTAATCTGAATTCATCTAACAAAACGGCCCTAATAATCCGAAACATAACCGGGAAGCAAGTCTTCATCTTCAGAACCACTATCCTCTCCCACAAACTCATTGGTACGGCTACGCTCAGCTGCGTTGGCCTCTTCTTCTTTTTTTTGTAGTAAGCGGCCTCCAAGTCATCAACGGCTTGGGTGAACGCTTCATCATACTTCTCTTCTTCCTTTTTTTGTAGTAAGCGGCCTCCAAGTCATCGAGGGCTTGGGTGAACGCTTCATCATACTCCTCGTCCTCGTCGTTCATCGGCATCTCCGCCTCCGCCATCTTCTGCTTCATCTTCGCATCAGCACTCCTCTTTTCGGCCTCCTTCATCTTCTCCCTCGCATGCAAGGATGCTTCCTCTTCTCTCTTCTTTTTCCATGCATCACAGTCTTTCTTCCACCGAGCAGCACTTGGGGTTTGGACACACAATCGTCGGGCATAGTCAACCTGCGCTCGCTTCCGCATCTTAATGTAGTTGTCCACAAGCTGAGTACCAGACCTGAACTTCAGGTCCATTAGTTGCTTTTGCTTCAGTGTATCCATGTATTCCCTGCGGTCTTCAACATGGGCAAAAACCTCCCACTTGCATTTCCTAAGGCTCTGTGATCAAACGGAACAATTTAAAGTCAGCAAATACAAAAAGTTTGGATATCAAGTGAGCAACAAGTGGAACAAAAGGACCTCATCGTAATCAACCATATGGCCGCACCAATAGCCTATTCCAAGCTCCGATGGTAGTAGGCCATACTGCGCTTCGATACCACATTTGCACAACACAGGAGGCTTAGGGGTAACCACTTTTCTCTTCTTGTCCACCTTCGGCTTCGGCCATTTGTTCTTTGGACCCCACAGCCACTCCCTGAAGTTACACTTCCGCAACAAGGTATACCCACCCTACAATGTAAAATGTTAGTACATGCACAAATACTAAGAAAGCCATGACCGCATACAATTTGCACTTACTCCGGCGGGGTTAGGACATTTGAACTCGTTAGGCCTATCTGAACTTATTACAGAATAATCTCCGCATTTGCAACGAGGCGAAGATTCAAGCCGTCTCAATTGGGCTATTTTCTTCTCCTCGTCTATCATTGGGGGGGTCAGGGGGAGGTGCCACCCACCGCTCGAATTGATCGGGTGGATTATGCTTCCCTTTCCACCATTCGTCAAACTGGAGATACCTTGGGTCGAATTTGTCTGGACCGTCAATCCACTGAAAGAAAAAGCACCGCTCATGGGCCTACAAAACATGATTGCTAACGACATTGTTAGAGATGCAAGAGCCGCAATTACTAGCAATAAATAAAGGCGCAATGACAGAGGTGCAATTACTTACATTGAATCCACCGCATGTGTAGTAGCAACGGGCAGCTGTGTCCTCATGGCGAGATTGGCCAATATCAGCCAGTTCTCCACAGTCATAATTTGGGACAGGGACTGCAGGAGGAACAGGAGCATCCTTGCTAGAC
>CM041637.1:42687678-42750427 GCA_023333625.1 Bothriochloa decipiens
ACATTGGGCTGGCTATTGTCTCCTTCCATCATTGAACTTGTGACAAAGAAAGCTAAACTAGCCAATTTTCTTAGAATTTAAATATAGTCTAAAACCGAGACCCTTATATTTGTGTTACAATTTTTGAATAGATTTTCTATAACTAGTATAAAATAGGAGGGTATTCAATGGCTGCATAGAGAGGAGATAGGAAAAGTTTTAGCTATTTATATAGCGATATTTGTTTATGATTATATCGTGAACATGCATGAGGTAATATTCTAGTTGAATCTTTCATAAATAACGAATAAAGTAGTGCCATATTACTTGCAGTGAGTTGTATGCCAATAAACTAATTATTAATGGAAATATAACGTAGTGCCATATTACTTGCAGTCAGTTGTATGCCAATAAACTAATTATTAATAGAAGTATAGCCAGAAGGTAAAAGATGTATATATCTTTTCTTGCTTGAAGATTTCATTGAAAGCATCCAAATTTTCTAAAGTTAATTTGTTGCTGAGAAGGACGCGCTTTGCGAGGAAAGAGCTACTACAGTTTCTACCATATGCACTCATGAGCTGTACAACAATAAATCGGTGACCCCAAGGGGAAGATACAAAATCGATGAGTCATCCATGCGAGGAAATATTATGGGATTCAAGGAGAACACAAGGTCAAAGTGTGTTTAAGAGAGCGCGCTTGATGCTTGGAGAGTTGGTATGAAGCAGGACGTTATTGATTCACCTGACACTACTAGACCGATGCTGACAAAATATGGTAATGCTTAGTAAGCACACAATGCAGGTAGAGGGCTGGGCCGCGTCCCTCCGCACGGTGCATGTTTCTAGTTGTGTTCCTGCAGATAGGTCTATTGCATATCAAGAGAAAAATAGTTAGGCACTTGGGCTGGCTATTGTCTCCTTCCTTCACTGAACACGTTAGAAAAGAAAACTAGATTAACCTGTTTTCCTAGGATTTAAGAACATTCTTGCTAGGAGAAACAGAATGTTTAAAATCTGAGATCTTTACAACTTATAATTTTTAATTTTGTGCCGCCAACGCTGCATCGCTTCGACCTTTTTCTAATGAAAACAGAAGAATGTTTGCACACTTTGCTTCTTCGTCTCTTTAGCCGATGGCTCTTGCTTTGATGCTCTATCTTATCTTATATTCATCGGCTTCATAATTCTCTTTTAGCCGATGATGTTAATTTGAATTATTTAATGCCATCAATCTATATGGATATCAACTCCATAGCCGACAATCTTACTATATCGGCTCTTTGGCTGATCATGGAACCGGCTGAATCACAAACGGCATGTTCTGCCTTAAATTAAATTAAGTTAAGCAGATCTTCCAGGCTTGTCGTGTGTCCTGCACAAACAACCAAATTTCTGCTCTGACAAAGTATACTTCTTGGAATGCTAACACACAAATGTTTTTAAGTTGTTTGATCACCATATGCATACAGAGATTCCCTGTAAAAAAGTTTTTTCATTTTTTGATAACCGTATGTGTTGTTAGCATTGTTGGCAAGTTATTAGCATAACTTATATATTCATTGTCAAAAGAAATGTATTTTTTGTTGCATGAAAGACACTGGTAGGTTGTATGCAAATGAATTGATAAGTCGGAGGAACTGACAAAGGATAGAAGTCGCTTGTGTGCCAAGGTGCTGTGAGATTTTATCAAAGGCATCTACATTTATTAGGATTGCTATGATGAGAAGCATCTTCTTAGCAAGCAAAGATGAGCCGAAATTCTAGTATATATAATTATATAATAACAATGGCAAAGTTGCAACCCTGAACGGTTTCTGGAATAAGAATGGCCAGTCTAGCTTATACGTGCAGAATAATTGGGCTCAAATTAAAGCTAAACAGACCTCAAAATAAAGCTTATCAGACCTCATCTCACATAGGAATCTGAACGTACTTCGAATTGTTGGGCAGAGCCTGCACATGTTCTGATTTCACAGCCCAATCAACAACAACACAGACACCAATTGTTGGGCAGCCTGGACATTATGATTTCACAGCCCAATCAATAAGACACCCAAAGCAGCTATTGGTCTCTCGAAGCCAAATCTTCCCACATGGAAACATTTGGATTCTGATTCTAAATAATGTTAGCCAAACCTCAAGCACATCGGCAATAACACTGCTCGATGTTGTAATCAACAAATAATAGTACGCCAGCTAATAATAGTACGCCAGCTAATAACACTGATCATAATATTGTGATTTTTCATTATGAATACTAACTACATGTGTATAAGCATTGAAAAAGCTGTTGAAACATTCAGCTGATGTATATATTTATCACACTTATGAGGTGTCATCATGTTTGCCTGGTCCCCCTTAATAAAATACCTGGTTCTGCCTCTGTAAGCGATGTCATTTCACATTAAGGTTCAACTGGAGTTCATACTTCATAAGCACAGAGAAAGCGACTATCAAATAATTTACATTTGGTATAACTAGGCTGAGATGGGGACTTTGCAACTTGCTTTATTGTGCCCATAGCCCTTGCATCTGCTGCAGCGCACTGCTCTTTTGATGGCAATACGCGGATCAGCTGGCTTTTCCTTTGGTCTGCCCACTTGTCTTCGGGTCAGAATGGGGCCTGAAAGTAATGTTGTGCCCTGTGATGGGTCACCTGCTACAGCAGGTACAAAAACATCAGGTATTGGATTTATGGACATGGCATAAGTCAAGCGATAACATTCCGTTGTGAAATACTTGGAGCAGTAGTCAACTGGAGACTGCTCAGTACGGTCAAATACTGCAATTGCATGTGAGCATGGAATCCCAGACACATGCCATTTTCTGCAGGTACACTCCCATGTATCAATGTTGACAACATTGACTGAGTCATCACACACCTCAAAGACATGACCATTTCCATCATTTCCAGTTGAGCAGACAACATTGAGTGTGAGAGCTTTGTTCATCTGTTCCTGAAGTTTCTGATTGGCTGATGGTGTTAAGACTTCTGTCCAGGTATTGGAAGATTCCCTGCGTGTATACATCATCTCCATTAGGTTGCATCTGATCGTGTCAACCAACTGCACTACCGAGAGCTCATATCTGCTAGGAATCCAATCCAAAATTGTCTCAGAAACATTGCAAGTGTAGTGGCCAAGTCGTAACCCTTTGAAAAAGGCATCTGACCACCGCTCTGGTTTAGTTTCCAAAAGCCATTCAGCAAGCTTATCAGATTCAGTTTTGATGAGTTCAACATACTGATTGAATTCATCAACTTTGCATGAATAAATAGCTTTCTCAAGATGCACAACCATCATATCTTTTACTTCTTCACTCCAACTGCCATCCAATTGCTGCTTGAATTCTTCAATAAAACAGTTGACATGGTATCCATGATAACTATCTGGAAATATAAGAGAAACTTCGTCCCACAGACCATTCTTACCATTAGATATGAATGTTATTACTCCAAGTGCAGGTAATGAATCATTTAACTGCTCAAGAAACCAGTGCCAATTTTCTTGATTCTCATCATCCACTACAGACAGTGCAACAGGGAAGATATCACCTTCACCATCAACTGAAGTAGCAGCTAATAGCTTCCAGTGTTTATTTGATCTGACAGAAATCACATCAAGAAAGAGAACATGCCTGCAACCATGCTCAAAACCATGAAGGGAGGCATGGAATGCAACAAAAAATCGAAACTTAGAATCTTCCAAGGCCACTACTGTTGCCACACTTCCAGGGTTGGTCTCAACAATCCTTTGGCAAAACCAAGGTAGCTGATTGCATGCCTCTTCATCTGAGCTGTAAAGTTCTTTTCGGGCTATTGCTTTACCACGCCAAGCTTGGGAGTAGTTGAGGCACAATCCATATTCACGTTGGAGGTCATTCGCAATATCTCTTGGCCTGTAGTTTGGACTATCACGTATTTTTTCCTTAATAACACTAGCAACCCATTTCTGTGATGCCAAACGATGACTTTTGATGGTCTCTGATTCACAAGTATGAGTACCAGAAACTTTCTTGACCATGAAATCCTTTGAATGAGACTTTGATGCATGTATACGCCATTCACATCCTCCATCAGTACATTCCGCGGTTACACGAGAAGAGTCATTCTTGACAAATTTGTAATGAAATCTATGAGCAATGGCATACTTGTGTAATGCATCTCGGAATTCCTTTGCACTTTGAAACACTTGACCAGCCCCTGTTATTGCATTCTCCCAACTAGCACAAATCTTTTGCCGCTTGGATCCATCTGGAGTAGTTGCTATCACAGCACAATCTGCAGGAGCGTCAGCGCCTGCAATGGAGATCTTCAGCCTGCAAAAATGTACCACATCATTTTTGGAAAGCACCAACAAAGGATACTTCTCCATTCAGAATTATACCTTTTGTCAGCCTTCTTTATGACATATATGTCAGTTGTTTCTGACTCCGCATGGAATTCAACCATGCGCTTCAAGTCTTTGTCGTTCGATATTGTAATCAAAGTTTTGTCATTTCTTGGAAGGAAGTACTTGAACACATAGGAATCACATCTGAGATTATTGAGTGTTGAAGATATTTCATGTTTAAACGCTTTAAAAGTCCAATCACTCTTCACATGCATAGCATGAGCCTCTCCACCATAATAGGACATCCGTCCATCATCATCGGTTGAAAATTGTCCACCTACTTGAAGAACAGCAACAATTTGCCTACTTCCCATTATACTCGTTCCTTCCTTAGAGGCACCTTAAGTCAGGCTACACAGAGGAGAAATTCCTAGTCAGCTTCGATGAATTAATAGCGGCAATATTGCTCAACAGGAATTGTTAAAAGATGGAAACATCATACTGTCATTATAGACAGGGGACAGAGTGCAGAACTGCAGCATGCGCATGGACTTTCAGTCTTGCATATCATTGGAACTCTACACCATCTAATATATAAAAGACCCCCAGCAAAAAATTATTGTTACAGAAAAATAGACATAGGATATACATAAGAACCTTGTAGAGGTGCAGGAAAAACAAGATAGAGAGTAGTAGAAAAATATGGTTCAACTGAGATTTTCCATATTTGATTTTTAAAAATCAGACTCAAAGGAGAAAAATCCTAAGATGACCCCATCCTAATTAACTGCAATAGTTCTGTTCAAGTCAGGTCAGTACATTCGAGTGAAGTTAAAGTTATTAATTAATGAATGAATGCTTTGAGTTTACAACACATGAATTTACTAACAATACAAGGCAACTCCCTCTGAAAATACAGCATAAAGATTTCATAACCAAAAGATCATAAATGCCCCACGGTATAAACATTGCAATGGAATTTTTAAAAAAAAACAATTGGCACTCGTCAGTCAAAATAGGATGAATAATGCAATTTCTAGAAAATAACAATGGGCACTCGTCAATCAAAACAAGATGAATAATCACTAATCAGGAAAAGAATACTCACTGTCCGGCTCACTGACGGGGGCAACCCGGAAAGAGCAGAAGGGCTTGGCCGCTTGGGGCCTGGGCGCGCCTGGCGCCCTGGCCAGCTGGACAGTCGCCGCCGGCGGGCCGGGCAGGCGGCGGGCAACAGGCCGCAGCCGGCCAGGGGCAGACCTCGTTGGCCGGCTGCCAGAGGACAGATCTGCGCTGGGGCGCGCCGGGAGCCGGCCGGACGGAGGCTTGGTGGCTGCTGGCTAGCCGAGAAGGCGAGGTCGGCCGGACCCGGACGGGTTCGTTGGGTAGGGGTGCCGGCGCCGCCGCGGAAGATACACAGGCGCGGTCGTCGGGAGCCCAGAAGGGAGCGTGCGGCGTGTGCCTACTGCCTGCCTGTGTTCGGGCTTTTTTTTTTTTTCCCTGTTTGGATGGCCTGGTGGAGCTGGGCCGAAAGAGACCTGTTTCGTGTGGGCTGTAGCTGGGCTCCGATCGGTGTGAAGATTGTAACGGCCGAAGACCTTGGAATTTTTTTTATTTTTAATTTTTTATAAATTTTTACAATTTTAATTTTTTGTTTCGAAATATGACAGAACTAGTCGCCCACAGTGGGCGTTTTTTAAAAAACGCCCACTGTGTGGGCGTTATATGTGACATGGCACAGGGCCGGCCGCCGCCGGTGCCGGCTTTTGCGGGCGGCCCCCTGGCGCCCAAAAAACGCCCACAGCCTTTTTTGCGCGCCAGAGGGCCGCCTGCAAAAGGGCGAGGCCGGCCTTCGCCCTCCACTTCCTCATTCGCCGCATCTTCGTCCGGCCTCGCCCTTTTGTAGGCGGTCCCCTGGCGCGCAAAAAACGCCCACACAGTGGGCGTTTTTTGGCTGCTTCGAGGCCCGCCCGCAAAACAGTGCGCACTTTTACAGGCGGCCCCCTCGCCACCAAAAAACGCGGGCACCAGGGGCCGCCCGCAAAAGCCGGCACCGACGGCGGCCGGCCCTGTGCCACGTCACATATAACGCCCACACAGTGGGCGTTTTTTAAAAAACGCCCACTGTGGGCGACTAATTCTGTCATATTTCAAAACAAAAAATTAAAATTGTAAATTTTTTAAAAAAATTAAAAATAAAAAAAATTCGAAGACCTTGTTTCCTTATCAAACGAGTACACTAACCTCACGGTTTTAATTTAGGGATGTGCATAAAAATAATCAAAAGATATCAGTTTTCATACTTTTTATTATATAATTATATATAGCTATGTATATCATCCAGAAAACAGCCTAAGCAAGCATGAAAGAACCAAGTTAATCAACTTGGCAAAATCAGCATAACATAGCATGGAGCCGGCCATTTGACCACAGTGGAAAAAGAATCATGATTACTTGAATTACTTTAACATGTTGTCTTAGTTCCATTTAGCTCCATTTCTGTTAACTCATTGACGGCTCAGACAAAATTTATATATACACTGACATGTGTTAATATAAGCAGTTACTCTTCCTTGGATCCCGAATCTTGCAGGCATTGGCAAACTCCTTCACTGACTGACCTGAACAATCAAAATGAAATCGAATTGTATGACAGTATAGCTGCCCAAGAATAGCAGCATGCTGAGAAGATAAATGTTAATAGAAAACAAATCAATGCTAAAAAGATCCTGTCAAGACAGTACCTTTAACATCAACTGCGGATCAAAGTAAAATAACACCGATGCCGCGGAGCACATCCATGGCGAGCAACTTACTTATATTTTCTTCTTAAATAGCTCCAACCTGAGCTACGAAAGAAACAGTGAAAGATTACGAAAGAAACTACGAAAGAAATAGTGAAGGACATGCAGACAGAACTACAACCTGAGGACGGGTTCAGAAAATATAGCAATGAAAGAGTGCCGTCGTGCAGGCAGATGCAGGTAAAAATAGTAACTGCAGTTAAAAATAGTAATTGCAGCTAAATAATTTGTTAGAAATATTAGTATATTCTAAATGGTCGGAATGCTAAAAGATAACCAACAACCACTCTTAAATTATTATTTGACCTTTAGATCAGTGAGCTAGAAAGGCAAAATGCAGATTAATGCTCGCCTCTCGAGCTCCGTGGTTGCAGAGGAATACCACTCTACTTGATAACTAATTTCTTTTGTTTTCCAAATGTCACACGCAAAAAGTGGATAGTTTCGTAGCGTTGTTTCAATATATATTGGAGAACTCAAGAAAAAAGTCAGACACATACTTCTTTTAGCTAAAATCAAGCACAACCTCCATTGCACAAAATATTTTAGGTTGCCGTGCAGACAAGTCTGTGCCTTGAAACTGACCATAAAAGAAATCAAATACTCAATAGGGTATACTGCTTAAAAGATCAAAGTGGCTGCATTAGAGTTGGCACATCCTAAAAAACCATATATCCTAACATATAATTAGATTGATATGCTGATGGCTTGTGGATCTGGTGGTAGCACAACTACTTGAGTTGGCCAGTGGCTGTCATTGCCGATGACAAAATCAGACTTTGAGAGAGACAAGAAAAAATGAGGAATCACCCGACCTGAGGAGACTCATCCTCCACTTGCTGGTCAGCTGTTGGCGCTCCAGCAATAGGGGTTGGTCCAGCTTTTGCTTCTCCTCGTTATCATTCTTGAAGAGTTTGTTTTGCACTACCTTGTAGGAGCCTTCCTCCAGTAAAGGTTGTCTTGCACCTACAGATATAGTAGGGCAAAAACGAGTTTGATCAATCACATTCACACTTGAATTCAAGCATTGGTCTTGCAAACACAAGAGCGTGAAACATAGGGTGCATGATATAGTCACTCTGTATTTTGGCCAATGTAATTTTCCTCATTGGGACCAGCCCACTGCATTATGAATAAGAGCAACCATTAATAATAAAGATTAAATAGAAATTCAACAACACAGCCACACCTGTAGTTATTCGTTTCCGAGCAGCAGTGATCCTTATCTGATCTCCTGTGTGATTCCAATTTATACAGTTTGTTTGACGGCTCTCTCTTTTGTATCAACAACACTGAGAAAAGTTCATTGTTGAGCAGTACCCCAAATAGAGTTATTCCTTTTAGACATGGACACAAATTATGTTACTGACAAACAGTATGATTGGGTAAAGGCAAACGAATGATCAATCAATAAATCACTGACAATTGAAGCCCATGATGCAGATGTCGCCTATGAAGAGGCAGTAGTTGCCTTAGAGCTCAGCCTAGTTGTCTCTGCTCATGCCTACCATTGTGCTCCTGAATCCTGATACAAGATACAACTTATTATGCTATCAATTCAAAGAAAGCTCAACACCTCAAGCTCGTCTCTAATCTATAAGCAGGAGTAATAAACATCTAGTCAATCATCATGAACCAAAATCAGAAAACCAGTTTTATATCTAATCTAAACTAAATTATCCTGGAGCCAAACTAAGCCAACGTAATAAACCTAGCCCTAGCCCTAATAAGGCTGAAATTGTGAAATTCGCCACCCAGCCCTAGAAACAACCACGACTATCTGGCCGTAAAAACAAGGCCCGATCCGCTGGTCCGCTCGTCGTCGTTGAGCATGTGAGAACCATCCGCAGAGGTGTCACTTCCGGATGGCCGTCAATCTAGTATTCGCGAGGGGGCAGAGGATATCGGCAGTAGATGTGAAGGGGAGGGGCGACGATATCAGATCAACTTTGGAGCCTCACCGACGCCGCCACCGATGGGGACCAGGATCCCGTGCAGCGGCTACTACTACTATAAGTTAAGCAGTAGCAGTATCACAGCCCTCCAAAGAAGCACCGATGGCTAGGATCTTAGATCCTTCTCTCTCTCTCTTTTTTTCTCTTCCATGTGCTATCCGTCTTTGTTTTTGAAGGGAAAAAATGATAGTAGTATAATTTTTTGAGTCACCAACAGTGCAAACTTAAGTATGAAAAATACAGAAATATACCACTACAAAACATATATGGTGAAAAATACAAAAGTATACCTAAAACCACTAAATCAGAAAAATAATTTTGACCTATATTCAAATAATTTTTCAACATACTGTGTATGCTTAAGTGAAAATAAAATGACTTTTTCCCTTGTGAATTTAGCTAAAGTCGTTTTCAGACTGAATGAAAAAATGGCAAGGTGATTTTTGGCTCTTCAATATTATATATATTTTATATTTAGTGGTTCCAAGTATATTTTTGTATTTTTCAACATATATGCTCTGTATTTTTCAACATATATATATGCTCTTCAACCTATTTTCATACTTGAGTTTAGCACTTTTAGTGACACAAAAAATATTGCCAAGTCTTCTGTGCTTCAGTGCTCTTTTCTCTAAAAAGGAGAGACCGATAGCACATGGGGAAAAAATGAGAGAGAAAAGAGGCTCAGATCCTTGCCATCGGTGCTCCTTTGGATGGCTGAGATGAGCCACTGCTTAACTTGCAGTAGTATAGCTACTGCATGCGATCCTGGTCCCACTGATGGGGGAGAGGACACTGTCGCTGCTGCTCGTAGGGAAGAGGCCCGATGCCGAGATCTCCGCACGCCATGGCCGAGACCAAGTGCAGCCATCAGTACCGCTGCTGCTGGCGGTCGGGGAGTGGTGTGTGGAGAGTGTGCCCGTCCATCCCGGACCGCCGTGGCAGCGGAGAGGCCACACGGAATCCTTGGAGGAGCACCCGCTAGGGCCATCGCCGGGGCACAACTCGCCGAGGAAGATGAAAGAGGCGCCTGCCGGAGCCGCCAATGGGCCCTGCTCACCTGATGCCGGGGAGTTCGCCCATCACAGGGCCGCCCGTCCGTGCCGCCGCGGGAAGCAGTTTTCCCGACGCCCGCCGCTGGCTGGAGGAGATTCCGGCTCGGGGCTTCTCTCGCCTGCGGGACGGCGAAGGAGAGGATTGTTTCAATTTTTTTTCTTAAAACTATCATCTTCGAGAGGGATCGAACCATGGGTGTGGAGGGTGGGATTCGCGAGTCTGCGTGCGGACGTGAGGGGTGCAAGGCCTTACGTCATGCTTTTAATCTGGGCCGTTACATCTTAGGAGACGTGTTATGAGTCGTTGATTTTAAAGGGAGGATTTGCCTAAAAAAGTTTTTAATTATAGCGAAGATTGTTTAAAGATCATACTTACCTAAGATTATTTCGCAAAATCTAAGTGCTCTGTCCCTGGCTATTTGATTACCGGCAATGTTTTGATTGCTTATGGGATGAAACAGGGTCTCGATATGTGCGAGAGATCTTAGCATAACTCACCTTTTGTTTGTAGATGATTGATTAATAATTCATCTAAAAGCCAATGAAAAGAATGAAGAATCACTATTTTTTTCAGACGCACAGGAAGGATAACCGTTACTTTCTATTAACCGAAGTGGTTATAATTAACCGTATCGCAAAATCAATTTAAGGGCTAGCCTTATATGAGTAGCCCGCCTCTACCTCCATTTTCGGAAGCAAGCCACTTATAAGGCCTCACCTAGAGTTCCTCTTCCACTTACCCCCTCTCGCTCTCCCTGCCACTCAGCGGCGCCGCGGCTGTCTCCCTCGGCTTGGTCTACCTCCCACTCTTTCCCACTCCCTTGTCCTACAAATTTATGAGACATGATCGGGGCATAAAATAAATAAAGTGAAGTCCTCCATTCCGTTCAGTAAGCACCACTCACGGACCAAAAAGAGATTTATGAAAATTCTTGATCTTTCACAGGGATCACTAAATGCAAGGTATCCCAGGCTGCCGGTATATATGGGGAAATCGAAGGCAAGTGTGTTTGCATATTAAAGGACAGAGTATGGAAGCGAATTCAGGGTGTGGAAGAGAAGTTTCTATCAAAGGCCGGCAAAGAAATTTTGATAAGTCAGTGGCACAATCAATTCCTTCTTGTGCCATGTTCTGTTTCAATCTTACTAAATCTCTATGTGATGAGATGGGCGAAATGATATGTACATACCGGTGAACGCAACAAAAAGACAAAGAAATTAAAATACATTGGGTTGGTTGGGAGTAGATATGTCAAAGGAAGGACGAAGGCGGACTTGGCTATCGAGACCTCCAAGTCCATCTCTTTAATCTAGGGATGCTAGGATGACAGGGGATGGGGAGTTCTGCAGAATCCCGATGCTTTGTGCACACAGCTATTGAGAGCGAAGTATGGTACAAATAATTCCTTACTGCAGGCCATGCCGGGCATATCATATAGTACATGGAGAAGCATTGAGCGTGGATTCCAAGCACTGAAAAAGGGACTGATTTGGCGGATTGGAAATGGATTTCAAACCCAAATTTGGGAAGACCCCTGGATACCAAATAGAGTAGGAGGCAGATTACTCAAAGGGGTCACACGGTGGTGACTCGGGTTGCAGAATTATTGCACCCTGACATGGGATAGTGGGATACACGTAACTAGTTCGTGATGTGTTTTGGGAGGAGGATGTGCAGCATATATTGGCAATTCCAACGAACGCAGACCATGAGGACACGCTTGCTTGGCACTTTGACAACAAAGGGCACTTTTCGGTGAAGTCGGCCTACCATGTTTTAGATGATGAGAAGAACCGGGTGCAATCTCGGCAGTGATTCCTGTGCTTGCAATCTCACAATTTAGCATCTAATTTTACCAAATCTTTTGAAGTTGCTCTCAAGCTGCCAGCACCGTATCCGCCACCGGTACCTTGAGCTGGTTTGGTCAATGGACTCTTGGACTGTGGCAGCCAGCATATCCCCCGTGACGAGGCCTTCAAATTTGGCCCGTCGATCGACGCTCCCATGCATTCGCCGTTCTGCTTGTGACCTGTTCTTCCCTGCAAATTTGGTACGCCCTCCTGCACCAGCCGATTCCTCTGCAAAAGAATGCAAGGATCCGGCCGGCCCATCCAGCCCCTTTTGCTTTGGCTCAGCAGTAGCCAGTAGGCAAAACCACCACAATGTTGGCCTCTAGGGATCCTCACGATCCGGCCGGCTCAGAATGACTCAGCTTGCTCACGACCGGCATTCAAATTTGCCTCCAGTTGCAACCTTTGGCGCGTTATGCTTCTACGGTCAGTCCAATAATGCAACTTGGTGTCATGTTTTACTTTGGCATATTTAACATGTCCTTCAGTCCACTTCCAGTGGGACCGGTCATCAAATGCTGAAAATATTATAATGCGTGGTCGATGGACGTCATGCATGACTCTGGTTGTGAAGAAAACACTTCTGAATACGAACATGTTTCTGTACTCTTGTGAAGACACTAGGGGGTCTGATGGATAGGATCAGAGAATCACGTATGTCTATGCTTGTACGGCGGAATACACTAGGCATGTGATCTGTATATATAGTCTCCACCGTCTCCTCACTCGATCGTCCACCAACGCTCGCTCATTCTTTTTCTTCAATGTACAAAAACTTCCACCACAAAACAATGGCGTCTTTAAGAAAGAATCTCTATGCTGCTGTGCTCCTAATAATTGTCATCGTGGCTGCAGGTATGTACGTGCACATGTATGAACTATTGGAAATATAAGTGTCTCCCCTAACAACTTAAGTTTTAGTGTTCAATTGGCTTCTGTATGCAATTTAATATGTTGTTTTGATTAATCTTTTGACTAATTAACCACGTTCTTGGATGTGCTAGTATGTCCATTGTGTTCAATGGCAGCTCCATGCCCGCGAGACACTCCCTGCCGGCACCTGAGCGGCAGATATGGAGGACCGTGCTGGGGCTTTGACAATAGTTGCGATGAAGTATGCAGAGCTGAAAGCAACGACAACATTAGCGGCGAATGTGACTGTGAATTTAGATGCTGGTGCTATACATGCAACCCTGATGATGTCGTTGCTGTTGCTAGCGCTCCGATTCAACCATGATGCATTGACCAAGCCTGGCATTTCTTCAATATAAATTGTCCCTTCCTGGCTCTATGTAATAGTACATATGTATTTTTTTTTTAAAAAGATGGGTTACACTATACCACAGCCAATATGCAGTGTCTTCAAATCGGCCGCTATAAGTCATCATAGAGACTGATGTAACAGTCGCGACGTGCAGCGTCGGTACGAACTTATAAAGTGTTCTACCTATCCCAAAAATTATATGGCTATGTCAATGTGGTTCCAAACTTGCAAAGCCTTTGTCTAAATACCAAAGTAATGTATGTTCGGCTTTCACTATAGTTTTATTGGGTATTAGCATGTTCCTCGAATATGTTTTTCTTTGTCATCCGGGTCCAAGATTATCAAAACGCTCTGGTCAAATCCAATGACCCTCTATCTGTCCGTCCTTGTATGTCATCGAGGCTAGGCCACAAGGTACCGTGCTAGCCTCCTCAGTCATCTACAACCGTTGTCTACTACAACGCCGAACAAATGCGCCGCCGCAGCTCACGCACGTACAGCGTGGACACCTGGGACACCCTCATGGACTGGCTGTGTCTAGAGGGCCTACGACCCTGTGCCTGCACTACTCAATGACCTCGAAGTTGCCACCTCTGTGATGGGCCTAGACGCTGCCAAAACTGGCCGCTGACCCATCCTAATCAACTGCAATAATTCTGTTCAAGTCAGGTCAGTACATTAGATTGAAGTTAAAGTTAATGAACAAATGCTTTGAGTGTACAAGTACAACACATCAATTTACTAACTATACCATCTGAAAATACAGCATATGGTAGAAAAATAACAAGTAAAGAAGCATTCGTAACCAAAGATCATATATGCCCCACGGTATGAAATATTGCAATACAATTTTCAGAAAATAACAATTGGCACTCTCATCCATCAAAACAGGATGGCTAATCACTAATTCAGGAAAGAATACCCACTGTTCGGCTCACTGTGGGGGCAACCAGGTAAGGGCAGAAGGCTTGGCCGCTTGGGCCTGGGCGCGTGGCGCCTGGCGGCTGGCCTGAACAAACTTCTCTGGTCTCCTAGATGATAATAGATGATAATGGCAGTGAATACACAGAGAAGACTAAATATTGTAGAGTGGATGGTTACTCAGATGACAGACCACAACGGCTTTGGTGCTGCTCAAGTTGCCCGGTTTCAAAGATCGCATGGAAACAACGCACCACCGCTACAGGGTCCACAACAATGAGTGGCGGATTTTGCAGAGGAATTCGTCACCTTTAAACTTTGTGTGCCATCATCTTCTGCAGGTTAGAGCTTATTCTATTGTCTTTACTTTTATGGCACATGATGCATTATTTATTAGAGTTATTTATATACTAACTTGTCTTTGTGTTCAGTCCCATATCAAACGAGGAGAACATGACGCCATCGTATCTGTAGGTCAGAGCATATTCTGTTGGCCATTACTTCATGGCACATGATGTTTTTTTTTTGGAATTATTCGTATACAAACATGTCTTTTCATCAGTGCCACCAACCTCAGAGAACATGCCGATATCCTATTCTGATTGTTATAGCTTATTATGATGTCCTTTACATTATGGCACATGATCCATATTGTTGGAGTTATTTGTATACTAATTTGTCTTTACAGATACTGCTCCAATGCAAGTGGAAATGAATCAAGTGAGTGAGATATCTTTCAACTCAGACTCTTGCTCTACACTTTGGACTAACTCTTACCTTTACGCTGTATTACAAAATTGTCCAACTCATGTATACATTCTTTTCAGCCCACACTATCGGTTCTCGTATCTCAGGTCCTCATCGTCATGAAGGAAAGTAGCTTGTGTGAAGGGAGTCATGGCTGTTGCTATGAGAGAGAGTGGCTACATTAATTTGGTTAACTTGTAAATACTAATGTGTCATTGCACTGCACCGTGGGCCATCCATCGAGATGGTGTGTTGTTGTACTTCTATTAACCTTGGATAATAATAGTTAATTTGGTATCACTTTCGTCGACATAATTATAGTTGTGGTATATATATGTGTTGGATCCTTGGAGATCACGTACCATTATTATTTGTCAATATGTGCAGTGATGCATTTTGGGGTTGTGAAATTCTACTCCGCCTAAGGCCCAACTTGTTATGTAAAAGGAAGTGAAAGCTGGTTTCAATGTGACCCTGCCAACTGTTTTTATTGCAATTACTATAGAATGGCTCATTGTCCGGCCTTAGCGTATTTTATATGGTAGGACAGTCCCTCAACATGTATTAGTTTAAAAAAAAAATTAAAACAAGAAAACTGGCCACGTGGGCTGCGGCAGCAAGTTATAGAAGAGACGTGTATTATATTAGTTAAAAATATAAACAAAAATGTAAAATATTCCAACAAAAAAACAGCTCGAACTTCTTTTTACATTGATTCATTGATGCAAATAAAATATATACAATTCAGACGGGCATATGATTGTGCTCGTCATTATTTTTCCTAAACTAATAAAACTACCATTTAAACTACCTAAACTTATTACTTTTAATTCTATACAAAGATGATCCTCCCGCAGAGAGGACCGTCCTCCCTTCGCACACTTGTGAGGAGGTTCATCGTCGATGGTGTTTGTGTCGACGGATTTGTCGACGCCACCGCCACCATCATCGTCATCACCTCCGCCGACATCGTCGGTGTCAGCGTCATCATTTGCACTGACGTTGTCGTCAGTGCCGCCATTGCCATTGCCACCGCCGCCATTGCTGTCATTGCTACCGCCGTTGCAATCGTTGACATCTCTAACACAATTACTACTAAGAAAGAGTTAAAACCCCATCCCTTCCAAAAGCGCTTAGAAATGCTCGGGCCATCTCTTAGCATCACTTAAGTTAAGCTGTCATCTCTAACATGATACTGGAAACATGGTTGTACTTATGGTCATGACACTTACCCAAAGGATATAACAAAGTTTATCCTCAAGTGCACAGATAAAATACACCTGTTGTAGCATTTCATCCAGGAAAGTTTTAGGTATTGTTATTTATATTTTACCGCTAGGAAGTACATGGAGAGTGTTGAATAAGATCTATAACTTTTACAACACATGTGATAAGAGAGTGACTAGATCAAGATCTGTACTCCTCAATAGGGATCAATCATAATATATAAAGATAAATAAGCTAAATAATACAAGATAATCCTATAAAGGTCCTTAGAACATTCCATCTTTTAGCATTAGCGTTGACAAGAACTAGAAAAATTAGAGAATAACTCCTAAGTCATTCTAATTATAAGTCACAGAATGCATTGATTAGTGCAATTATATCTAGCAATCATCGTTAGACTTACTTCATATCTACACTCAATAGACATTACTAGGGTGGATTCAAATTGGAGTTAAATCTCACCATGTAACCGGGTCTACTAATCCTATATTCGGGGAGCAGGCTACATAGGACTCAATAGGAATGTCACACCCACGATCTACCACTTGCTGGCCTGGAATATAGGGTGCATTCGAAGGTAAACAAGGTATAAGCACCACGATTACACTCTATCGACCACTCAGTTTGAATATAAAGGTAATCTATCTATGCTAAATGTATAATGAAAACAAACGATGAACATTATGACTAAGAACACGTAAGATATTAAGATTGGTGTCATAACTAGAACAAGAACACGAACAAGATGAACTGGAACACAAATAGATCAATAATGTTGATACAAGAGAGAAGTAGAAGGCTTTACCAAGCCTCCTCGCGACATGATTCGAAATTCAAGCGATGGTTGCTTCCTCTAATTCTATTCTATCTAGTTATGCCCTAGAATTGGTCGAGCTCTAAGGTTATCCTTTCAAGGGACACCTCTGATTGAATAATGATTATGATGATTGATTGCATTTAGGGTCTCTGGGTCTGGTTATATAGTCCGGTGGGATGAATCGTAGCTCTTGGATCAAACCGACTTCAAACAATGGTCGGGATGCGAAGTATAGGTTGGTTGGAACATGTCATGTGAAGGAGGGCCCACTTGGCATGGACCCTAGGTTAGCCGACCTAGGGGTGAGGCTGGCTAGCCCCACCTGGCAGCCTCTAGGCTCCTGATGCTTACTGGTGTCTTCCACGTCCGTCTAGTGCCAATTCCTGATTCCTTTGCGCAATATATCATACAGTGGTTGGATTCTCCCCTTTTTCAGCTTCTGTTTAAATTCTTGAAAAATAATAATTCATAGAGCTATGGAATTCTATCAGTTAAGTCCCTAAAACTTATGGTGGTGATGGTTCTAGGGTGCTCTAGAGACTTCCTAGTTGTATCCATCAAGGACTCTCTCTCCGGGACTCTAAATATAGCAAATGATATATCAATTTCGATCATCTCGATGAGCTCTTTGCAATGGTGTGCTCTGATTCATCACTTGAGGTACTTTTATACCATAAAACATTATTATTCTACAAAACAAGTGAGAACACCAAAACTCCAAAACACTAGTTGTAGGGTTTTGTGATGTTTTAAATGATTTTGTGCATTAGTTGATAACTTATAATTGATATTAAAGAGTGTAAATAGCCGTCGTCACCGGACCATTGTCCTCATCATCATCGCTGCCGCCGCCATCCTTGTCCTCCTCCTGCTCCTGCGCATCTTCAGTGGTGTCATCTTCTTCGTCCTCTTTCGGGTCCTCATCCTTGCTGAACGAGGTCCCCAGATCATAATCTCAACTGGGGAGGGGGATGTGTCATCATCAAAGGATTGGTGGGATCCGACGTCTTCTCCTCCTCCTCATCGGACGACACAGGGGGGTGTGCCACGGAATGGGACTATTGGACATGGTGGTTTTGGTCTTAGAAATGGGAGGAAGAAGATGGCCGTACGAAGCAGAGGGGTGGTGGAAGAAGGTGCCACGCTTCAAGTTTATATAGCACACTAGGTACGCCTGTTTGGCTTTAGGGAGAATCTTAAAAAACCCTCATGTTTTTTGTCCCGCGTTTGTAAAATTTACATCAACGGATAGTCCATCGAGAAGTTGGTACAATATTAATGGTGAAGCGCTCTCCAAGGCTTCAGGTAGCGGCATCAATGGTGAATTGGCGGCCTTGGAAGTCGAGTCGGCTCAAAGTCTTGTTGATACGTAAGTCCTGGGCGTGAGCATTTTAGTTTTGTCGGATGGTCCTACCATTTTGTATTATTTAAAAAAATTTGAAGAAAAATAAAATACCGTGTGAGCATCGAACCCACGGTGGTGCTGTACATGGGGCGAGGCTTAACTGTTGCGCTATGGAAGTGATTTGGGCATTGTCTATTCTCACCTTTTAGTCACTGACAGAGACAAGTTTGTGAGGGTTACCATTTAAGCAACCGCTTCTGAAGATCAGTTGTTAGAGGTGGTTGTATCGCCATAGTTCGTTTGATTTTTTTCCCAAGTTTGACCATTTTGTCTTATTCAAAATTTTATTCAAAATATTATTCTTTTATTGTGGCTTATTTTATTAACAAAAGATCTTCGAGAATGACCTAAATTTAACTAGTTTTGCTCAAATTTTTTGAATAAGACGAGTGGTCAAATTTGAAGTCAAAAAAAGTCAAATGAACTACAATTTAAGACGGAGGGTGTAAGTTGTAGTGAGTCCACGGGAGACCGAAGGAGGCAATTCCAGTTTGTATACGTATATGGTGTATGGTTCGTCCGTTCATCGCTTGCATTGCATACACCATCAGCGCCGCCATTCATCAGTTCGTCATCTCTTCGGCTTCACCTTCAGGCTTGAGATCCCGTCTCCATCAAAGATCACAGAGGAGACGGAAAGCAATCCCCAATTAGGCGATTACAACGCACCCACAAATCAGAACATCGCCAACGCAACGCGATCGCGTGGTAAATTTCCTGCCTAGGCTCTATTTTTTTAGTTATTAATCTTTTGCTATTTTAGCACTAGATATTAGGTCTCCATTTATTGTTTCGAACTGGGCCTTCGGTCTTGTCGGAACGCCGGCCTCCTCTTCTACCTCTTCCATCTCTTTTATGGGCAATGCGTGGGACGTTCTAGT
Source organism: Bothriochloa decipiens (assembly GCA_023333625.1). Taxonomy (NCBI): domain Eukaryota; kingdom Viridiplantae; phylum Streptophyta; class Magnoliopsida; order Poales; family Poaceae; genus Bothriochloa; species Bothriochloa decipiens. The sequence continues at coordinate 42,706,921 of CM041637.1, forward strand.
TCAATAACCCATGGGAAGAGGAATCAGAGGGGACAAAGAAGCCATCTGATATATTGTTCAGTTAGTGTAACGTAGATACATCTGTGCAGTGTGAGGTGGGATGGAAGCGAGGGGTCGGGGAACCGAGGCAGCACTGGCATACCGGATTTGTTGGGTTCTTTGGTGTTCAAGGTAACTGAAAAATTGCCGATGTGGCGCAAGGAGAAGGCAGAGAAATAACTAGTGAAGCTTATATATAGGAGATATCGATATATGGCTAACATGGTCCGAGCTTTCTATTATTTAGCCCGCAAAAGAATGCAAGGATCGGGCCGGCCCCTCCAGCCCCATTTGCTTTGGCTCAGCAGTAGGCAAAACCCCACAATGTTGGCCTCTGGGATCCTCACGATCCGGCCGGCTCAGAACGACTCAGCTTGCTCACGACCGGCTTCTGCTCCCTAGCTCACTCAGCGGCATTCAAATTTGTCTCCAGTTGAACCTTTTGGCGCGTTATGCTTCTGCGGCGGTGAGTCCAATGCAACTTGGTGTCATGTTTAATATGGCATATTTAACCTGCCCTTCAGTCAACATCCAGTGGACGACCTGGTCATCCAATGTTGACAATATATCATTGTCAAAAAACAAAAATGTTGACAATATACATTATAATGGTTAGGATCTACGGCGGAACACCATAGGCATGTTATTTATGAATATATTCTCAGCCTTCTCCTCAATCGATCCTCCACCAAATATAGCTGCTCCCTCGTCCTTTTGTTCGACGTATACAACATAAAAAAAAAACCAATGGCGTCTCCCAGAAAGAATCTGTCTGCTGCCGTGGTCCTAATAATTGTCATTGTGGCCGTAGGTATGTATGTGTACATGTATGAACTATTGAAAATATATGTGTCTTCTAACAACTTAGGTTTTAGTGTCGAATTGGCTGGCGTATACAACTTAATATGTTGTTTTGATTATTTTTTTGACTAATTAACCATTGTTTTGGATGTGCTAGTATGTCCACTGCGTTCAATGGCAGCTCCATGCCCACGGGACACTTCATGCCGGCACCCGAGCGGCAGATATGGAGGACCGTGCTGGGGCTTTGACAACAGTTGCGGTGAAGTATGCGTAGCTGAAAGCTCCGACAACATTACCGGCGAATGTGACTGCGAATTTAGATGCTGGTGCTATAAATGCTGGCCCTGACGAGGTTTTGTTGCAGTTACTAGCGCTCCGACCCAACCATGATGCAATGATCTTAGCCTGATGTTTCTTCAATATAAATTATTCCTTCCTGGCTCTTATGTAATAATACATATGTAGTGTTTTAAAAAAGACGGGCTACACTACACCACAACCAATATGCTGCAACTCCAATCGGTCGCTATAAGTTATTATAGAGACCGATGTAATGGTCGCGCTAAGGGGTGTCAGTATGAACATAGAGTAAAAAAGTGTACTACATGTCCCTAAACTTGTATGTCTATGTAATTATGGTCTCCAAACTTATAAAACTTTCATCTTAATACAAAAACAATGTATTTTCGGGTTTCACTATAATTTTGTAGGTTCTCAATATGGTCCTCGAATTTGTTTTCCTATGTCATCTGGGTCCTAGACTATTAGAAAGCTCTCTCCCAGACACACATGTATCCAATGATGCTCTTTCGGTCTGTCCCATGATGTATGTGGTCGAGGCTTGGCCACATCTACTGTCCTAGCCTACTCGATCTTCTACAGCCGTTGTCTGCTACAGCACCGAACAATGCGCAACCACATCATATTGGGGAAGATTTTGGGCCAACTAAAAGGCTCAATGAGGGAGCAACGTCAACATCGCCGCAGAAGCTGCGTCTCGCGGGCCAAGGCGCCGCATGCCCAGGAGGAGGGTGGGGGCGCAGCCCGTCACCACCGCTACCGTGGTCTACGGAATCGCCACGTCAGCATGATAATTTAGGAAAATAGAAATAAATAAAATAGGAAACGAAGGATCTGCAGGTTCTCCGGTCGCTTAGAGGTTAAGCAACCCCTGAGCTATAAATACCAGGGCAATTGTAACCTAACAATTTAAGTAATAGAAGGGGTACTACTCTCAGGTCTTGGCTTTTGGCTCCCTCCCTCTCAACCCTAGCTGTCGCCCCTGCCCTGCACGCTGTTGCCGCACGCGCCGCCCCAGCCGTACGCCGCCCCTGGGCGAGCGCCCCAACACTGCCGTCGCCGCTCGTGTTGCCACGTGTCATCAGGGATTAGCCTCTTCTAGACTGGCTAGGGCAGCACATTGCTGCCGTATGCTCTAATGGGGTCCTCCTAGGTCCGTGGGGGTTTCCAATTTTAAGGGACCTTATCTGCGTGCCTTGCATATCACGCTTCAAATGAGGCTCCTACCACAATATGTGTTCTGCGCATCGCACTCGTTGCCACGAGCACGGGGTGATGTTTCATGTGTGAACACACTTCATAGCTGACCACGGCTTACCGAAATCAACCCGGGTAGCTGCGACGGATTAAGGAAAAAACATGTAGCTCCACCCAACTCGCATGTGTACACGTCTTTCCTTGATCACGCATGCATGTGCGGTCTGTCTTTACAGGTGTGTACAAAATTTGCATAATTTTTATTCTTATATGTCTTTTTTATATTTGACAAGGATTCCTATTCAGTTACTCAGAATGTGAAGAATCTATTTGGATTAGGATTAGTAGGATTTATAGATATCTAGGTCACAGGACAAGCGTGACATATATGTCATAAAAACAGGAGCCGTAGACATGTACAGAGAAAATTTCCACATTCACAAAGTTAGATAGGGGAGCCTAATACCAAAATTTTTTTTGGCTCTTTAATATTAGGTATATATTATTGTTAGATAGAGGACCCCTCATTCAAACACGGGGTTCATCTGGGTTCAATCCATGTCAACCCGTGTCAACCCGTAAACCAAACATACGCTTAAAAACTAGAGATGCGATCATGTATGCAAAACCGAAGGCACTGACAACATTTATAGCGAATGTGACAGCTTTCAATGCTACTACTATACCCCATGCTCATCTGATATTGTGTTGTTGTTGGCTGTTGCAAGTGCTTCGATGCAGCTAGGTGCAATGATCCTAGCCTCACGTTTCTTAAATATAAATTGTCTCTTCCTAACTCTTATGTAATAATTAGCAAAATAGTTCGTACGTTATGACGGGAGTAGCCTTCATTGAATCAAACTAACACAAATGTAACATGAGAAAAAGCATTTAATAAAATCCACTGTACCACAAACACATCAAATTATTATGTCGTATAGTATGGATGAAAAAAGAATGCCAGCTGATGGCTTGAAATCAACAGTAATGATTTTCTATAGATTCCTAATTAAAAAGAAGTATTGATTTTTCCAGGATAAAAAAAGTATTGATTTTTCTGTCTAAAATGAAGCTTCGGTGTACATAACTATGGTGTAACACCCTGAATTTTTGCTATGTTTGGAAAATCACTAAAAATTTGAACTTTTAAAATATAATCCACATGGGCTTATTTTGCTGCGATTCAATTTTTTCTAGAAAACAAACCTGCATGTGCGAATTTATGGTTGTACTCTCCCTTGATTTACCTTTGAATTCAGTTTAAAATCATTTTGAATACTTCTTGAATAAATTTTAGGCAAAAGAAAAAGGAATGGAAAACCAGTTTGGGCTCCAACTCTCCCTTCCCTTCCCTTCCCTTTTGGCCCGCGAGCGTGGTCAGCTCCTCCTCTCCTTCTCCTCCCCGTGCGGGCCTACAGCCCAACAAGACGTAGAGGCTGTCAGTTTCTTGATTAGTTGGCGTCCAAAACGCGATTTCTACTGTGTGTAGTTGTAGGTATATAGGCGTGTATAGTGATGTTTTATGTGGTGTGCATGAGGTGTGAGTGTGTGAGTGTGTACGCTGAACAGATACTACAGCTGTAGCAGTAAGAGGCAGTAAAAAAAAAGTTGGCGTGCAAAATGTACCAAGCCGAAGATAGACACACACAAACTACTCTTGCTCTTGCAAGATTAGTTCTCTGACAACACTAGGACACAAGCGCGACGTTTAGACCACGGGTGTTCCACACTAACATGTTATTTGTTTAAAAAACTAACATGTGTTATTTGTACTCATTGAGTCATCACTGTCGCGACAACAGCGCTGCAAGCTCATATGGCCTTGTCCATCTTGGCACGCCGGCTCACTTTGGCATGAACTCTTGGACTGTGCCAGCCCGCATCCCCCGTGATGCGGGCATGCGGCCTGCAAATTTGGCCTGTATCGCGGTGCCCGCATGCATTCGCCGTTGTGCTTCTGAGCTGTGACATGTTCCTTCCTGCAAATTCGCCGTTGCCTCTCCTCTCCACTCCCTTTTGCTTTGCCTTTTTGTTTTAGATAATAGAACAAAGTTCAAGCCTGCTTAATTTGGCTTAGCAGTAGGCGACAATACAATGTTGGCCTCTATCAGCATATGGGATCCTCACGATCCGGCCGGCTCAGAACGACTTGATCAGCTTGCTTAATGCTTACGGCCAGCTTCTCCAATGTCTCGCCCAGCGGCGGACATTCAAATTTGTTTCCATCTGTAACTGTAAACTTTGGTGGTGGCAGGTCAGCGCCTGCCACCATGGCACGTGCGGGCCCAGTTTGTGACCGGCCAGCCAGCTTTTGTTCATCAGTCCACTTGAAATGGATGACATGCATGCTTATCAAATGCCGACGATAATGTGGTTGATTGGCGCGGATAAAACACCGCTGAATAATATACTCCTGTTGTCCATAAAAGAATGCAGTTACGGAACCTATGACGGTTAAGGTAGCTCAAGTTTGACCAAGTTTATAACAAATATTATTCATACTTATGTCTATAAAAACATTATTGTGAAAATATATTCTTTGGCTAATCTAATGATGCTATTTTTGCATAATTAGTGTTAGTATTTTTTAATATAATTTTAGTCAAAGTTCAAACCGTTTAATTTCTTGAAAAAGAGAGAATTGGAATCATTTATAGACGGAGTACAAACATGTTTCTTACTCTTGTGCTGCTGTTGGAGAACACTAGGGGATAGGGATCGTATATTCCTATGTCTAAGCTTTGTATGGCGGAACACCATAGGCATGTGATTATATATATATATATTGTCGAACTCCTCACTCGATCATCCACCAACCTACTTGCTCATTCTTTTCTACAACAAACGAAAACTCACAGAAAAACAACTAATGGCACCTTCAGGAAAGAATCTCTCTACACCCATGCTTATAATTATCATCGTGGTCGCTGGTATGTACGTTCATATGCATGAACTATTAGAAATATAAATGTCTCTCCTAACAGTTAAGTTTACGTTCATATGGCCGGTGTGAATGTCGGCACCTGAGTGGCAATTATTTTGGACCATGCTTTGTCGACGACGCCGGTTGCAATGAGATTTGCTTAAATGAAAGCTCCGAGAATATTTATGGTGCATGTGATGAGAACTATCAATGCTCCTGCTACACTAAATGTACCACTCTGTCCTCTGAGACTGCTATTGTTGCTAGCGTTCCGATCCAGTCATGATGCAATGATCTTAGCCCAACATTTGTTAGATACAAATTATCCCTTCCTAGCACTAATTAAGTAATAATACATACTGATGTCTTCAAAAATACAGGATGTGTTACCTCTCCTAGTTAAATATAGTGTTCTTGTCTGTAACACTGTCGAGTGGTATCACGACTCGGCAGTGTTAGCAAGGTGGAACACTACTGGGTTAAAACATGACCCGGCACTGGAAGTTTCACATCAGTATTATTGGTACAAAAGATCCGGCACTGGTGCTGCCTCCCTCGTCACTGCTGATATGGTTGTGCCGGTTCAAAATCCGTCGTTGTTGGAGGCTTTTCAACCGACATTGATATGTAAATCTAGGGTAGTGTTCTCTGTATCGCTTTAAACTTGTATCACTCTGGTCTTTAAATTGCAAACCTACCCGGGTGCGGAGGCCATATATACTCCTTCTGTTATGCTCACACCGAGGAGCCCAAGGTCGTGGCGCAGCGTAGCATCAGCGAGGCACGTGCGCTTCGCCATCGACAAAAATGACCACTGGTCGCACTTGATGGTAGGCTTGTCTCTGCTACTGCAGTGCTAGTCCAAAGTCGAACATAGATCAGAATAAAATGAAGAAAGCAGTAATCTAAGGAAGGAGAAAATAGAAAGATACTAAAGTCAACAATAACTCGGAAAAAATCATTCAAACGGCTAAGTCTATATCTCTGGAGCCATAAAATTTTGCCCACACCGACGACGACGATGCATCTGGCTTCTAGAAAAAAATATTAATAATTGCACAAATCAAATTAAATTTTTCTAGATAAAGAATAGGAATTATCCGGCTTCATCTACCCATCGGTAGAATCAGGCCTAATTATTACAATAAGAAAAAAAAGGAAACTGACGGAAAAAATTACATCCCCAATAAGGTGCTATGCGACAAATAGGCTTGCTCTGTGATGTCAACTCCTTTAGAATACGATCACCAACGTCAAGACAAAGCCGTCAAAACACGTTTGTCAGACCTTAAAAAAAGTACTAAAAACGTTGGACACCGACCACCATTGAAGAATGGATGATTTTTCCAACCAATGCAACAGCACAAAGACTTGGTGCAGATACGAGCCTGCCAACCAACATCCGAGCTGTTACGCCTTTCTATGCCGCCTCCGCCTTGAGCTGAACACCGAACATGGAGACCACACGGGAGAACTGCCCGGCCTTGGCGAACAAGAACTTCGACAACGTGACTGCGCCTTGCCGCCGGCCTAGAGAAATCAGGCTAGGTTTTCACCCAGTTATTGAACACCCATGGGCGCAGCAGAGGACAGACTGATCAACGGCTTCAGCAGTGCCTTCAACAAGGTGCATGGAGTTCTACCGCCGCCGTCTCGGCGTAACTCGCCAGGCAAGGTTTTCACCAGAACCGCTGCCACTACCATCGACTCTGCGCCCGACCAATGTGGAAGCAGGCCGTCTTCATCGGAAGGTCACCATCAGCTTCACTTAAAAGGCGGACAGCCCCGACGCTGACCATGAATCAGATCCAGGCCTAGGGAGCCCAAATTCGACCCACCACCGCCACCGCAAGACGAACGACGTGCCGATCGCCGCTGATGAGCCACCACACGGAACAGGGTACTGCCGGCATAGGGACAGCACCATCCCGGACTGAGGACGTCTGATCCAGACCCGCAGGGCCCAAATCAGACCCTCCGCCGCCACAATGACGGCATGCCGAGGACAGAGAAGCTCGTCTCCGCAGCACCGCCCTGCGCCAGTCCGGGCCTGGCCGGTGCCGCCGCGGTTCAAGATTGGCGACCTCACCAAGCCCCACGCGGCTTGAACGAGTCGCCCCACACGTCCGCGACTTCTTGCGCCACCACTCCGCCGAACGAGAGAGGGCCCCGCCGCCACCATCCCGGCCGGCCGCGCGGCCTTGCCGGTGGCCCGCTCCGGCGGCGGCTTGGCTGGAAGAGGAGGGAGAGGGCATGGCGGCGGCGGCTAGGTTTGGTCGCCTGAGACGCCCGCGTGGGTCACATCTGTAGGTTGCAAACTTTTCATCCTATGTGAAGCTCGTTTCCTGATCTTTAATAGTTATATAATGTAGATGTGTTTATAGAAACCTAATGATGTTGGTTTCACTTTTTTCTAATTAATACTTGTGTGGTTTACTATTATGTATTTTATAAGTTTAATCCGATTTGATCGTACAATCTTTTCCCTTTTAGTTATTATTAATCAACGTCCGACACGTAGTAGCCAGAATCATCCATTCCACCATACACCTTCTCTAATAATTCCATTCCAGTCATGCATCATCATTCTCCATCCAAAAATCCCATTTGCATTCGGTCAAAAAAAATCACATTTGCATACAAAAATCACAATGTAGATTCTAGTAGAGTAAAGTAACGTTGGCGGTCCTCAAACTTTGCGCCGTTGTCATTTCGGTCCCTAAATTCTCAAAACGATCGTATAGTTCTTTAAACTCTATTCGGGTGTCAGAGTAGTCCAAAGGAGTCCGGGCACAGACTAACGGGCTCACTGACATGTGAAGCCTACATGTCATATCCTTCTTCCACCTCTTTGTCCTCTGCGTCTCAGGGCGTAGATGAGGGCAGTGGCTTGGCGGCGACGGTAGCGCAGGGCGAGGCCCACACGGCAGCAGCACCACGGTGTCAGTGGGCGAGCGCGACACAGGAGCAGACGGTGGCAGGCAAGCATTGCAGGAGTCGTCCAGGCCGAAGGAGATCCCTGTGGTGATCATGTTAGTCACTGCACACCCAATGAATGAATGCCTGAAACAAGTGTTTGGTTAGTAAACTCCTTTACATTTTTCTTAACTAGCAATTCCTTTTCCACCTTATAATGCAATGCCGCTACTGCGATTAAATCATAACCCCCCGTAAAACTATAAACTGTCATCGTCACATCAGTTCTTAGTATTTTGGACCATTGAGTTATACTCATCAGCATTTTTTGCAATAGGTTTGCCTTCAAGCCATTTCTTTAGCTTTTTGTGCCTCCCTCCTCTGCTTGCTGTGTGTCTATGTTTGTGCCTCCCTCCTCCGCGCGCCTGTTGCTGAATAGCTGAGGTATTTTAAACTTTTTGTTCAGAGTTGTTTTGCTAGCTTCAAACTCTTCAAAGTGTTTTCTAGTTGTCTTTATCTGTGTCAGCAGCTGGAGTTTTCTGAACTTTGAAAGCTGCTATTTTTAGCAAATGCAGTTTTGCTCACAAAAAATTAGAAGAGAGAGACAAGCTAGAAAATGGTTATGGGATCTGACTAAGAATGAATATTGTATTTGCATACAAAATGGATATGGGATCTGACTGATGGTCAATACTGTAGCATGTGTCCTGAGAATGTTTTCCTTACATTGGCTAAACCAACTTGCTATTATTATATCATTGCTACAACTTATATTGTCCCTATGCTCAGTGTGACCTTATTCTTACTATCATACTATGTAGCGAAACTTGCTGCCATTCTTACTCTGTAGTGAAATTTGCTGTCACAGTTTTGCTAGGAACCTCTGAAAGTATTAGCATTCTCATTTGGAAAATTGGAAGTTACTGATTAAAGCTGACTGAAATTGGAAGTCACTAATATATGCTTCTTTTTTAAACTTCTAGTCACTGAATGAAAATCTGCTCGTATTGTTTTTCTAACTTTGTAGATGGTCAACACATAATGCAGGTTCAGCTTGCTGATTGAAAGTGGAGGCACCAAGGATGATCTTTTAAAGCTCCCTACTGATGGTGCTAGCTTTTGGGTCTGTGTGCGAGTGTTGCATTGTCTATTTGCGTGGTTGTGTCTACTGATGAGTCTTGACTTGTCATGATCATGAAAATGAATAGTTTGACAAAATGTTTTTGCGGTAAGGCAAAAGAGTAATGCATTTCTCGTTATGGTAAAATGAAAGGATATGTTTGTTCTGACTTTACCATCCACGCACAAGTGATCCTGCTCCCATTTTTTAATGCAGAAAGCTGCTAATTTTAGCAAATGCAGTTTTGCTTGCCCTCGACCAGATAGCAAACAGCCACATAGCTTAAGAACAGGACAGCAAGCAGCAAACTGCATGCCCGTCGGCAGCAGGTAGCAGCTAACTGGACATTTATGGATTTTTTTGCTAACAGTAACGGGTTTGATCATTACCCGTGATGTACTAATCTGACAGATTTCTGGGTTGAAAATCTGTCTGTTTTTCAATGCTCATGTGTCAGCTGACCATTTGTGCAAAATCTGACAGATTTGAGGGTGTAAAATCTGTTGACACAGATGTCTAAACACTATTCTAATTTCATTCCTTTAAGAATGCTTAATTTTGCAATTTTGTCGTCGTTATTAATAATATTTAGGTATGTCGTGCATGGTGTTTTCTTTTTTTTTTGACTATGTCGTGCATGGTGTTAGATTACCATATACAAATGCTTAATTTGGCAGTGTGTCATCGTTATTACTATTTGCGCTATGTATAGCGAGAGGTTCTCATCAGAGAACCCATGTCAAGCCATAAACTGTGCTGCACGATGTATTGGCACTACTATGTAGTACTTACTAGAAGCAGTAGAAACTGTGCTCGCTGAAGGATTCCTGCAATATGGCGAGACAGGGCTCGGGCGGCCTCCCCTGCTCATCTCGTCAGGTGGGCTGCTGCACCATGACGCTGGGCTTGGTGGCACCTCGGCGGAGCTGCATATGCCTCACAGGCAGGACGATGCCGCGGTGTGTATGAGGACCGATGGGGCAGTGACGGGGTGCCGATGGGAGAGGTCGTATGGGAATGGCTTGTACGGACGGGTGCTGACGAAGCTGGGTCGGGCTAAAGGAGCGATTTAGGAAGCGAGACGTGATTATTAAGAGACGGGTGCCAATTCTGAGTTGATGTCAGGGATGATTAGCAGGTTTGTTGGGCACGTACGGGCTGGGCTATTTATTTAATTCCAAAAGACGCACACTCATATACTGCTATTTATTTCATTCCAAAAAGACGCACACTCATATACTTGTTTTAATTAAAACATATCTTGTTTTAATTAAAACATATTTACTATTACATTTCTATATAGGGAATGTATCACGTGCAAATCAACCTTTCCGCGCAAAACATATAAACCAACTGCGGGATAAAGGTGGTAAGGAGATTTGCAAGAGTATAATTTTGTATTTAATCATCCGCTCCTAATCACACTTTTACAAATGCCCCCTCCCCTCCGTACAAATCGGCAAACCAACTGTAGAGGAGAGGTGGGAGTCCTCCGCAGTTGGTTTGCACCGTTTGTATTGAGGGTTTGATTTGTACTTAATATGTTGCCTTCCATGTAATTCATGGATATTTATCTAGTTTACAAGGTAAGCAGTGGACGAGTTTGCAGATGTGGGATTTGGATGGGGCTTTCATGTAATTCATGGATATTTATCTAGTTTACAAGGTAAGCTGTGGACGAGTTTGCAGATGTGGGATTTGGATGGGCCTGGCCAACACGGCACAGCCCTCTCGTGCTTCGTGCTGCTTTGAGCAGGCACGCAAGGCGTGTCGAGGTTGGCGTGCCGATATGGCATGATAAATCTTTTCTTAGAGCGTCCGCAATGGTAATACCTAGTACTAGCTACGTATACTAGCTACTAACATTACTAGACGCACATGCTCCTCTCACATTTTCTTGGACTATATAAAATAAATAAGCTATTTGCTCGTAGCTAGTGATTACTCTCACTTCTATTCTTTTATTGCCATTTCATATCTAGCTAACCAAATTGCTAATTGTTGGGAACACTCTTAAGCCCATGCACACCTTGTGACATGTCAGTATGCCTTCGCATCGTGCCGGCCTAAACACAACTCTTAAAATATCACTATTAGTTTTCTTTTTCTGTTCGTAGTATGGAATATATATCTTATGTGTGCTATTTTCATTAAAATTTTAATATTTTTCATAATCTTTTAAGTATTAGATGAGATGTAGTACAGTAAATGCTGAAAGTTGCATAAAGTTATAGATATGTCTAGAATATGACAACTCTGTGTCGTTGTTGGTTGTTCCTCATTCGCAGTTATGGAATTCGATGGAAACTAGACTCCCTGCCGAAAAAAACGTGATTCCTGATATCTTATGTGCGCTATTTTCGGACTTCGTTTAGATTTTATATAATTTAAAAATATTTTTTTCGCACGTAACTCGTCATGTTACGACACCAACATGGTCGTAAATTCATACGAGGTCCTGGATACGGCCTCAACATACTCTGAACATCATGAATACCATTTTTTTGAATGACCAAATTCCATTATTTCATGTATCTGCAGTTCAAATTTGGAGTTGTCGAAAAAATTCAAAGAAATAAAAAAATTGAAAAAATATAGCACAAAAAGTCAAAATTGTCCCAACTTTTGAAATCGAGATGTATTTACTGTATCAAGGCCCCAAAAACTGAGAAGAAAAAACAAAAAAAAAATTATGCTTTGCCGAGTGCCAGCAAGGGCACTTGACAAAGATGCCTTTGCCGAGTGATGGCCGACGTGGCACTCGGCAAAGGATTTTATTAAAAAATAAAAAACACCTTTGCCGAGTGCCTATTCAGGGGCACTCGGCAAAGAATTTTATTAAAAAACTAAAAAAAACTCCTTTGCCGAGTGCCGGTTTTAGGGCACTCGGCAAAGGCCCAGCCGGCCAGGACTAATTAGGCCCAGCCGGCCCATCCCGCACGCGCCCCCACCCCATACCTTAACGCCCCATCCCCCGCGTGCCCCCACCTCAGCTCTGCCGCCCGCCCGAGCTCCGCCGCCTGCCCGAGCGCCACTGCCCGCCAGAACTCCGCTGCCCGCCCGAGCTCCGCCGCCCGCCTGAGCGCCGCTGCCCTCCCGAGCCCAAGCTTCGCTGCCTGCCCGAGCGCCGCCGCTCCCCCGAGCTTGGCCGCCCGCCCGAGCTCCGCCGCCCGCCCGAGCCCGAGCTCCGCCGCCCGCCTGAGCGCCGCCGCCTGCCCGAGCCTGAGCGCCATCGCCCGCTCGAGGGCTCCAGAGCCGCTGCAGCCCCTCCCTCGCCGACGGCTCCGCGCAACGCCCCACACCGCGGCGCCCCGTCTCGTTCGCCGGCCGTGGCCCCACCCTCGCCGGCAGCTCGGTACAGCCCAGGCGTCGAGGAAGAAGGGGTCACGCCCCCGCGCCGCCCGGAGTTGCTGCACAGAGGAGGAGGAGGAACCAGGGGAGAAGAAAGGAGGAAAAGGGAGGAGAAGGAGGAGGGAGCAAGAAGAAGAAGGGAGAAGGGAGAAGGAAGAAGGAGAAGGAGAAGGGAGAAGAAAGAAGAAGGGAGAAGGGAGAAGGAAGAAGGAGAAGGGAGGAGAAGGAGGAGGCTCGGTCGTTGGCTACTTCGATCGCCATTGTTCCGCCCTCATCGTTCGTCCACGCGAGCTAGTCTCACCGCCCTCGACGTTCGCCCCCGTTGTCGTCCCCGCGCGTTGCCGGAGATGAAGGTGACCCTAGCACCACGTCGCTTGACTCCACCGCCACCCAAGGTATAACCCTTCCTCTCGGTTGTTGGCCTTCATGCCATGTATGTCATTGACAGCCTTCGTGTTATATGTGTCATTGACGGCCTTCGTGCCTAGTTTTTGGATGTGTGGGCCATCGTGCCCCAAATGTGGACGTTGGCCTTTGTGCCGACTTTTCTTGTAGGTTTTAGAAACCTCCCCGTACAGGGGATGTTCTGCTGAATTTTTCAACTAATAGTGATGTGTTTCTTGTTTTGCAGAGCAGGACGTGTCGGAGGGGACCCGGAGCACCTCGGCGACCCTGATCATGTTCGTGCACCGACTCGCATCTGCGCTGCCACCCTAGGTATAAATCACCTCTCTTCCTTACTGTTGTCGTACGTAGATCCCGTAACCGAGTTAGGCATCTCCCGTCCGAAAGGGATACGCGGTCATTGGTATACGGATCAGTGCATATCTGCGACGATATCTCTTTCAGATTGTCCATGTTTTTTGGACAGCTCGTGGATGCGTAGATGGGTTAGCTTCCATGTTCCGCTCCCGTCCGAATCAGAGTTTTGGCAGCACCTCCTCGTTGTTCTCCGGATACACACTCTCCCCACTGGGACGTGCATCGGGAGAACAGCGGGGAGGTGCTGCCGAAATTCCATCTTGGACGGGAGCGGAGCATGGAAGCTAACCTCATCTACGCATCCTCGGGTGGGATTAGGACCTATCCTTCACCTATTAGATGGTAGGAACGCCTTGTAGATGCAAATGATGGTTTTATTACTCGCTTACATTGGTGCATGACAGAGAATGACTGACCGTGAGTGGATGTACATGGGCTTCGCAAGTAAGAGCTTGGAATGGGTTAGGGGGACCGATGCTTTCCTGGAGCATGCATTTGGCCCAGCTACTAAAGGGTCGAGTCGGATGCCGTGTCCCTGCAGCAAGTGTAAGAACAAGAAAAAGAAACAAAAGCGTCAGGTGGGAGTAGATTCACAATAACGGATTTGTTCCAAACTATACCCGCTGGATCCACCATGGTGAACACCATCGTATTAGGGAGGAGGTGGTGAGACCCCTCCTCGAGGAGTATGGTGCAGATGCCGGGATGGTAGACATGATGACAGACTTTCATGATGCACGGTTCATTGAAGGAATGGAGGTGGAGGAAGATCCAGAGGAAACCGCAAAGGCGTTCTACACCATGATGGAGGCAGCAAAGAAGCCCCTTCACGAGAAGACAATGGTTTGGCAACTGGATGCCATTTCACGCCTAATATCCTTGAAGTCGCAACTGGGCATTAGTCGAGACGGCTTCGATCTTGTGTTGACAGTTGTTGGCAAACTGCTTCTAGATCCTCACACCCTGCCGAAGAACACGTATGAGTCACAGAGGCTCCTTCGTGCACTTAAGATGTCGTATGAGGGGATCCAAGCTTGTCCGAAGGAGTGCGTCCTGTTCAGGGGAGACCACGAGACAGCAACACACTGTCCGAAGTGCAAAGCCTCTAGGTTTGTGGAGGTAGAAGACAGTGATGGCAAGAAGAAATAATCTAAGATCCCCGAGATGGTCATACTGCACCTTCCTTTCCTACAGAGGCTCCAACGACTGTACATGACAGAGGAGTCTATGAAACAGATGACGTGGCACAAGAATGGCAAAAGATACAGTGACAAGATGGTACACCCAGCGGATGGTGATGCATGGAAGCACTTCGGTGACATAAATCCTGGCAAGGCTATGGAGGCTCGGAATGTACGCGTAGCACTAGCAACAGATGGGTTCAACCCATTTGGAATGATGGCGGCCCCGTACACTTGTTGGCCCGTGTTCGTGATCCCCCTCAATCTTTCCCCCGGCATCATGTTTGAACCCAGGAACGTGTTCTTGACACTGATAATACCTGGACACCCGGGAAACAATATGGGTGTATTCATGCAGCCAGTGTGGGATAAATTGCAACATGCTTAGGAAGAGGGGTACTGATGTACGACCGAGCTACAAAGAGGAACTTCACAATGCATGTGTGGTACCAGTATTCAATGCATGACTTCCTGGCGTATGGCTTATTCAGTGCGTGGTCTGTTCATGGGAAGTTCCCTTGCCCAACATGCAAGGTAGATGTGATGTTCACCTGGCTAGCCAAGGGTGGTAAGTATTCTTCTTTCAACAAACATTGGCAATTCCTGCCTCAGAACCATGAATTCAGATGAGATGAAAAGCACTTCACGAAAGGTATTCAAGTCACTGACCCCATTCCTCAGATTAAGAGCCTTGCCGACGTCCTTGCTGAGATAGAGGCTCTCCAAATTGATAAAAAGAACGGTGTTTTATTGGATATGGTAACGACCACATGTGGACTCATATATCAGGCTTGACTAGGCTACCGTACTTCAAGGACCTTCTTCTTTCACACAATATCGATGTAATGCACACAGAAAAGAATGTCGTCAAGGCACTCTGGGCAACACTCATGGACATTGGTAAGAAGTCAAAGGACAACGTTAAGGCTAGACTGGACGTGGAAAGGATTTGTGATAGACCAAAGTAAGTGATGAGGACCCCTGCGCCAGGCAAGAAATGGAAAAAGGGCCCGGCCGATTATATCCTGAAAAGGCCAGATAGGAAGGAAGTACTGTAGTGGATCAAGACGTTACAGTTTCCTGATGGGTATGCGACGAATCTAAGTAGGGGAGTGAACTTGGAGACTATGAAAGTCTTAGGGATGAAGAGTCATGACTTCCACATATGGTCTTCCTGTGATGACCCAGGGATACCTCCCCGAGCCAGTGTGGCTTGTCTTGGCAGAGTTGAGCTTTTTCTTTCGCCAGCTTTGTGGCAAGGAGTTATCTCAGGACGTTTGTCTTGACCTAGAGAAGCCTGCACCTCTGTTGCTCTGCAAGTTGGAGATGATATTTCCACCCAGCTTCTTCCTGTCGATGCAACATCTGATTTTGGACCTACCGCATGAGGCACGGTTGGGGTGGGCCGTGCAGGCCCATTGGTGCTATCCTATCGAGAGGTGTCTAAAGCTTCTTCGGAAAAAGTGTAGAAATAAAGCCAAAATTGAGGCTTCCGTGACAGAGGCATTCATTCTGGAGGAGGTGTCGACCTTCACACAGACGTACTATACTGAGAAACTTCCCAGCGTGCACAATCCAACCCCTCGTTATAACACCGACGAGAACTCATCGAACCTCAGCCTTTTCCAAGGGGATCTCGGAAGAGGAAGCGCATGTACCAACAAGAAATTGACCCATGATGAGTGGTGCACTATCATGAGCTACTTGTTGTTGAACTTTGATGAATGCATTCCTTATCAGAAGTAAGTTCTCAATGAGCTTGTTACATACGCTGTCACTATCCTCCACCTATCGATCCGACCCCCTTGTCTCTTGTTTTTTCAGGGAATATATTAATGAACACTGGAGAGGCAATAGGGCTCCTACCGAGCAAGAAGAAGACCATCTTCTTAGACATGGTGTGCCTGATTTCATTTCATGGTTCTGTACAAAGGTACCATCCAAGTAACCTCATTCTGACTTTGAGATTCCACTTTGCTCCTAGGAGCGAGTAATGTAATGATCTACCTGTCCTGACCTTGCAGGCCCAGTCGAATGCGGAAATGAGTGATGAATTGAAACAGGTGGGCAGTGGCTTCTCCCATAGGGCCAAGTCATTCACCGTTTATGATGTTAATGGCTATCGCTTTTGCACGAGAAGCTACGAGGAGAGTCGGCCCAACCTAAAAACCACATGCTATAGAGTTCGTACGCCTGGCACGGATGAGAAGGACTATTACGGCATAGTCGAAGAGATATAAGAGCTCAAATTTTTGGGTGCTAAAGCTTTTAAGCCAGTGGTATTCAGATGCTATTGGTTCGATCCTGATGTCACGAAAAAAGACCTTAAGATTGGGCAAGTCAAAATTCGACAGGATTCCAACTATAAAGGAGATGAGGTCTATATTGTGGCTAACCGAGATGCCATGCAAGTTTATTACCTCCCATGGGCGTGCCAAAAAGATGAGAAGCTTGCGGGTTGGAGCCTTGTGCACTTGATATCACTGCGCGGTAAAGCTGTCCCAAACGATGATGATTACAACTTTGACCCAAAGACAGATGAGTTCTATCAACCTGAGGGGCTAGAAGGGAGTTTGGAGATAGACATTCTTTTGCTGATGGGCATGGAAGTAGACAACGACATCGATGAGGACGAGGGTGATGAGGTGCAGGATGCTAAGGACATACGAATCCTTGAGCGATGGCAGATGGTGTGCGATGGAGTTGTTGAGGACGATGTAGATGATGACGACGATGGAGATGATGACGATGGAGATGATGCCCGACACTTAAGAGAGCTCGACAATATTGATAGTGATGATGACTACACGCCTGCCATATTGTCATTCGCGAAGATAATTTCTAATTCATGTAATACTATATTATTATTATTATTATTACCTTGCAATTATGTTTCTTTACAAGTAATTTTTATTTATTTATGCTAACTATTTTAATCTTTGTCATTGCAGACACTCGACAAAATGCCGGGCGGAAGACGACAGTGGCCGCAACGAAAGGTCCGCTCACAGTACCAGATCCGCAACGAGGAGCAGGCGATCGCCGACGACGACGACGAGGAGGAGGTGTTGGTGGAGCCATCGACCAGTAGGGGGGATGCCCCCAGCGGACGTCACACGTCGACGAGGAGGCTGCAGTTCTAGGAGGCCCCGCAAGGGAGGACGACGACGACGATGACCGGTGATGGCGGCGGCGGCGGCGCCGATGACGACGACGACAACGATGACGACAGGGGTGAGCCGACACCAGGTGAGATGGCAACACCAGGTGAGACGGCTTCCTCAGGTTGGAGCAAGCCCTACCAGCGCGGGCCCTCGTCGCTCCCTGACCCACGGTCGCTCCGTTCCCGTCGCCCGGTGATTCGACCCGTGGGTGAGACGTAAGTATCCATTATTGATTTCACTACTTGTTCATATGACATATTGAAAATCGAACTACAGACTAACAATTGTTGTTAATGACTCGTATAGTAGCTGGACGTTTGTGAGTGGAGGGAGCGGTTCACGCCATATCAATGGTATCCAGGGCCTGCTGATTAGGGAGTACTACCCTGGCTTGGTCACCCACAAGGGTGAGGTATAGGCACCCATGAGGTGGGAGCACTTCTCCTGTGTCACGGACTCCAACGGCGAAACCTTGGCGATGAAGATCAAGAGGGAGTTTTGGGTGAGTCTTTTCATCGTACCGCATTTCTCAATACTACACATTCGTTGGACGTTCTTGAAACAATGATGAGTTCTCTGTGAGTTCTGTGTGTGGGACTTCTTCACGTGCGAGGAGGGGAGAGAGCAGCATGCGGCGCTAGTGCAGGAGGCGGTCTGCAAAGATTGTCTCAAGGACCTCACCACGAGGTGCATCTCCAGTGCGTCATCACCTACTACGCCGACGTGCTTGGCCAGGTGGTGAAGAAGCCACAAGTCAGGGAGATGCTACTCCAGAGGGAGACCAACCTCACCGAGGTGTAGTACGTGAAGGTAATTAAGTAGGAAACATTCATTCTGACTTCTTCCGTGAAACATTCAATTCATCTTCTGGCATGTCAAATACTTGATGTCATGCAAATGTGTCCGGAGTTGTGCGACAAGTACCAGGACTACTGGATGGCCATTGTGCGTGAGTGGACCATGAACGTGGTGTACCAGAGGCGCAGAGAACATCGGGAGCGCCGCCTACAGATGTGAGGGGCGCCACACCACCAAGGGAACCAGTCCCCCCATTGTTCACGGAAAGATGTGTACGCTTCTGTTGATCTATTTATTCTAGCGCCCAATTGTCATTACTTGTAACCATGTTTGTATTTTCCTCGCAGACCCAGTCGCATGCTGGGCAGGTCGTCAACGAGTTCACGGGGTACGCCCTTTCTCACAAGGGCAAAGTGACGGCAGCGGACAACGTTTACGACCCGGCAGACGGACCCGACGCGTACACTAACATGAGCGTCTACCCCAAGCTCACCGAGTACACCTCCGTGGCTCGCCATCGCCATGGAGAGACGTTCGACCCCGCCACCGACCCCCTGGACATAGACCTTTTGATGAGGTTGGGAGGAGGGAAGCAGCACGACCGGTACTGGATGGCCAACAGCGCCATCGAGTTGTCCTCTGTTCCCACGCTGAGCCAGATTCGACGAGACGAGACCAGAAGCTCCTCCGACATCCCCATAGCACCTCAGTAGCTGAGCAACGCGCAGATGTTCTCGACATTTCAGGTAAGTGCAGTTTTATTCGTTGTTCACTCGTTTCACACATGTACCTTGCCTTCACATACCATCAACCTTGCGAGTGTAATATTGTAGGCCCAGATCGCACAGTTGCAGGTGAACCAGGAGGCCCAGGCGGTGGCCCATCAGCGGCAGCTGGCGGCTATCACGCAGTACTACCAGCATTAGATGCAGGACTTTACCGGCTACTTCCAGACCCTTCAGATCTCGGAAGTGCAGCAGGCCGAGCTCCCTGCCTCGATCTTCGCTCCACCACCTATTCCTGTGCCTACTCTTATAGGGACTCCGGTGAGTATATTGCCTGTTGCTTTAGCTTGTGCGGCCATCCTGCAGGTACTAATGAGATCACTAGTCTTTTGTGCAGGAAAAGTCAGCGGGTTCGAACCCGACTCTTTCAAATGCCAGCCCTCCACTGGGCCCGACCTTCCCGACTCAGGGGTTCACGTGGCCAGGTACCGCTCCTCCTCCACCAACGCAGCAGGGGCACTCCGGGCCTGCAAGCGGCCCTCTGCTTGCGCCGCCCTACTGGACGTTCCAGTCGGCGCCGCGGTCAGGGTGGTCTCCGTGGGAGCAAGGTGGGGGCTCTGGGGCCCCTGGGGACACCGGGTCGAGCTAGGTACCTCTACTACCCGCTTGTGGATTTGTATCGATGAACTTGTCGCTCTTTTGGATATGTTATGAATTTGTATCGATGTAACGGATAAATTTGAAGACCTTTATGTATGAATTCGTGTTGAGACGTCATTTGATGATGAAATATGATTTTTATGTGATATTCTAGTCTATTGTCGTGAATATATGTAAAATTACATGTCTGGAATGTAAGAAAATATAAAAAAGGCATTTTTCCTAACAGAGCTCAGCTTTGCCGAGTGTTGGCGTGGCACTCGGCAAAGAGACCATACCTTTGCCGAGCGCCAGCACTCGGCAAACAATTTTTCAAAAAAAAATAAAAAATCTTTACCGAGTGCCAGGCGTGGCACTCCGCAAATAATTTTTTAAAAAATAAATAAAATAAAATATCTTTGCCGAGTATCTGCAACGTCACACTCGGCAAAGGGTGCCGTCAGGTTGACGTCGTCCGTTACCTTTGCCGAGTCCCTGCCAGGTGGCACTCGGCAAAGACTCCTTTGCCGACCAATTCTTTGCCGACCAATTCTTTGCCGAGTGGGCTTCGCCGAGAGCCGCACTCGGCAAAGCCTTTGCCTGACACTCGACAAAGGCGACGGATCCAGTAGTGATAAGAGCCAGAAAGGGATAATTTATTTTATTTAGGTAACGCCTAGCTGGGCCATTGCATCGTGGCTGGGTCGGAGCGCTAGCAAATCTCAGACGTACATATATAGCACCAACATTTCATCGAGTTGTCACAATTTCCGCAAATGTTGTCGGGGCTTTCTTGTTTGCATGCTATAATGCAATTCGCTTGGAAAAAGCACGGTCCTTGATAACTGCCGCTCAGGTGCTTGCAGTCATCCGCCATCGTGTATGGAGACATTGAACATACTAGCACATGCAAGAACATGGTTAATTAGCAAAAAGGTTAATAAAAACAGCATATTAAGTTCCAAGAACACCAGCCTATTCAAATCCAAAACTTAAGCTGTTAACAGAGATATGAACAATTAATTCACTTATATTTTCAATAGTTCGTACAAATGCAAGCAGGACATACCGGTGGCCACAATGACAATTAGGAGCATGGCTACAGAGAGATTCTTTCCTGAAGTCCCCATTGGTTATTTCCTTTGAAAGTTTCTGTACATTCAAGAAAAGAATAAGCTAGCAGATTGGGTGAGCAGTCGAGTGAGAAGTCTGACAATATATATAGATATCACAATGCCTCGTGTGTTCCGCAGTATAGTGTGTGTGAGATGCCTAGCTTGTTCCGCCAACCTCACATATGACAAAAATAGGAGAAATAAAACGAGAATACACGAGGGTAGCAGGGCTCGGGCAGTCGTCTTCAAGAGCAGGGTCTCTTGGGTCTCTCATTTTTCAAGATCTCATGGTTTAATTCCCGAATAACAATAGAGCCCTGCCCACGGATCAGGATCAAAAACTAAAACACACACATAGCAATATTCATTTTTCTGAACACAGTAGCGTTATTCAATATTTGTGCAGTGGAACCGAGTGTATATATGCGCTCGTGGACGTGGACTCCCGTACAGCACCGCTCGCTGACCGTCCATGTATCCTTCCCACGTGGCTTGATCGTGCTGGTTCAGGTGCTGCCATGCGGATCATGCGCATCCGATCTCTCATTTTCCGTTAGTACCAATGCAACTTGGTGCGACGCTTTGCCATATTTATCATGTCCTTCAGTCCACATCTAATGACGACCTGCTGACCAAGTGCTGACGATATGTGATTGATGAACGTCATGCATGAAGAAAATTTTGGTCGTGAATAAAACACTGCTGAATACAAACATGTTTCTGGACTCTTGTGCTTCTACTGGAAAACACTAGGGGATAGTATCCAAATATCCCGTATGTTAATGCTTCTATGGTGGAATACACTAGCCATATATATATATATATATATTGTCAGATTTTTTCTCACTCGATCGTTCACCAACCAGCTCCTTCATTCATTTTTCTACAACGTACAAAAACTTCCACAAGAAAAACAACCAATGGCGCCCTCAGGAAAGAAAATATCCACAAATGGTGTAACTAATTGTCATCGTGCTGTCGGTATGTATTTGTACATGTATGAACTGTTAAAAATATAAGTTAATTCATTGCCCCTATCTCTCCTAACTCCTTAAGTTTTCGTGTTGAATTGGCTAATGCTTGCACCTTAAAATGTTGTTTTGTTTGTTCTTTCAGCTAATTAACAATATTCTTGCATTTGCTAGTATGTTCAATGCCTGCTTGCACGCAGTATGTTTGTCAACACGTGAGCCACACTTAAGAAGGATGGTGCGTTACAGACTACAGTTGTGATTTCGTATGCAAAGGTGAAAGCCCCTTCAACATTCGCGGCGCTTGTGGTGACAGCGAGAAATGCTAGTGCTATACATGCTGAGATTTTGGTTGTTGCTAGCAATACGATCCATGCATACATGATGCCATGATCCCATCCTGGATTTTTTTAAATGAAGTATGCTGGCTCTTATGTAATAGTACATAAATAGTGTTTTCTTAAAAAGCAGGAGTTACCTCTGCTAGTTAATTAAATATAGAGTGAGGCTCCCAAAACTTGTATTGATATGTTATCCCGGTCTCTTGACATGCAAAACATTTTTTTTGAGTCCTAAACAATGTCTGGGTCTCACTATAGTTTTATTGGGTCACATTATGGTCCTCAAATTTATTTTTTGATGTCATTTGGTTCTCCACTATACGACAAAGCTCACTCTTGGACACAACCGGTTGGTCAATTCCAATGATCCTCTGTATCCTCCTCTACTCCGTCCCTTGCTGTATGTTGTTGAGGCTAGGCCATAGACGACCGCACCGTCCCTTGCTATATGTCGTTGAGGCTAGGCCATACACGACCGCACTAACCTCGTCATCATCTAGTCGTCTCTGCTACAACACCGAATGACACACAGTCCATGCACGGACACTTGGACGCCCTCGTGGGCGTCCTTATCGTGGGGGCTCACACGCTGGCTCAATCGACGCGGGCTTACGACACTATGGCGCACTCCTTAATGACCCGGGCCCCAGCTACGACAGACTCTGTTGGCTTTGCTAAGTCCACCGTGCATTTTGGCCCATCAACGAATTGTCCATCAACGCTTGTGGCTTTCATTATTGCTGCAGGGCCTTGTGATGATGCTGGCCAGGGTGCATGTGCCGCTGAAGCATGCAAAAACTAGCCAGAGGCTCGAGGCCATGCTCATTGTGTTAGGCAAATGCCGAGGAGGCCGAGATCATGGCACAGCGCAGCGTGTGGCAACAAGTCACGTGCGCTTCGCCACATGGACAAAAATTGTCAACCTGATGTTGGGCTTGTCGCTGGTACTGTAGCGACTCTCCAAAATCGAACAAAGTTGAGAATAAATGAAGAAAGCGCACGTGCCTGATGCAATGTGCTGTCGATTTTGTTAATGACAACAAGCTGGATTTTGTAGGTATCTCTGAAACTAAGAAGGAATCCTTTTCACACTACTACTGTATTGCTTAACCGTGACGGTCGTTTTGACTTTTCAGTAGTGGGCAAGCACGCCTGCTTCCACTGCAAGGTCATGGAAAATGGACAGAGCACGGCAGCGGGCAAAACGCCCGCTGCGGTTAATGAATGAGAAAAAATAAAAAAAGGAAAACCCGGGAAGGCACAGTGAGCCCATCCACGGGGCGCCGCCACCACCCACCACCGTATCCGACCGCACCAGCTCCACCCTACGTCGCACAGCTCGAAGCTCCTCGCCTCCATCTGGAGCACCAAGGAGAGAGAGAGAGAGAGAGAGAGAGATGAGGGGGTTACTGAGAGGAAAGAGGGTGGCAGAGAGAGAGAGAGACACCTGGCATGGTGGAGCTCTCCTCGCCAGATCCAGGCTCGGCGGCACTCTCCTTGCCAGACTTGCGCGTGGTGGCCGGACCTGCGCATGGTGGCGTGCGCGACGGAGAGGTGGTGGTGGCGGCGCTCTCCTTGCCAGATCCGGCCACTGGGAACTGAGGCCGCGAGAGGAGGGTCGCCGCCGTCGATGCCACGAGGTCGCCAACGTAAGGCCCACCACGCTGGATCTCCCTATGACGCCACCGGCCGGATACCCCACACCGCCACCGGATCCGGCCGCCGCACCCGACGGTGGGGAAGAAGGGGATGGCGCCGTCCAATGGTGGGGAAGAAGGGGGATAGGGAGGGGCTGCAGCCCGTGGAGGTGGAAGTTGGCCAGATTGGAGTGGAGTGTAGAGGGATAGAGAGAGGCTGGAGTGGAGTGGAGAGGTAGAGCGATTTCAGAGGGAGAGAAGAGGCGGCGCGCGACTACGTGACTTCGGGACGGCACTGCGCCAGATGAAAGTTGTAACCCTAAGTCGTGGTTATATATGAGCCCGGTTGATGGGCTTTGCTTGGGCTTCGAGCTGGGCCGCTATTTACTGTGGCGGGCCTTATAAGATGCCTGCTGCGGTAAATCGATTTACCGCAGTGGGCATCTTAATATGTCTGCCACGGTAAATAAGGTATTTTCCATGACGGACATTTTAAGTTGCCCGCTGCGGTAAATCAATTTACCGTGGCGGACACATTCGCCTGCCATGGTAAATAAAAATTGCCCGCTATGGTAAGTCGTCGGATTTACCGCAGCGGGCAAAAAAGAAGCCCGCTACGGAGATCATATTTAAGACGCTGTGGAAGTTCATTTTTGTAGTAGTGTCAGATTCCTTTTTAAATTGCATTAACAAATATTTTGTGTGGAATTATTATGTTCCTGCCGACGGTACAGCTGGATATGTATCCTGGTAGGTTTCAATGACAATAAGTTTGATATAGTAGCTTGGAATATTGGTAAATATAGTGTAAGTGCTATTGTCAAAAATTGCTGGGATGGTTTTACATGGAGATTTGGGGGAGATTTTAACCTGATTTGTAATCACAAATGGGCTGATTTGTTTGTTGATTGGATAAATAAATATGGTTTGATTGAACTTAAGCTTGCATCTAGGTCTTTCAATTGGACTAACAATCAAGACCAACCTGTCTTACTGCTTTGGATAAGATTTTTTTGTACTATTAATTATGAGCAAAAGTACCCTATGGCTTATATGTCTTCAAAATCAAGGTCCATTAGCGATCATGTGCCTCTTATCTTAAGTATGGTGATTAATGAAATTTAAAAACCTAGCTCGTTCAGATTTGAAAAATGGTGGCTAAACCAACCTAACTTCAAGGAACTTGTTAGGAAGTTACGGAATACTCCATTTGCCTTTACTGACCCATTAGAGGTCTGGCAGTTCAAAATCAGACTGGTTAGGAAAAAGATTAAAGGCTGGGCAATAAATATTAATGCCTAAGTCAAAAAAATAAAAACAAGAGCTCCTTGAGGAGCATGAAAAGCTAGATGTAAAATCAGAGGATGTGGGCTTATCTGATATAGAGAGAAGTAGAATGAAAGAGATTATCAAAGAGTTGGAAGCTATATGGAGGTTAGAAGAAATCAAAGCAAGGCAGAGATCTAGAGAATGAAATGTTAAAGAGGGGGATAGGAACACAAGATATTTTCAAGCTGTGGCCAACCAAACGAATAGGAAGAAGCACACAATAGGTTTACAAGGCCCTAATGGCTGGATTCATGATAATGAAGGCATGCTTGAGCATGCAGTAGATTTTTATAAGAAACTCTTTGGTAAAGAGGAAAAGGGAGTCGCTAGTCTCAATAATGATTTTTGGCAAAAGGATGAGAAGGTCACTATGGAGGAAAATGAGCTCTTAGAAGCTCCTTTCTTGGAAAGTGAAACCAAGGACGCAATTTTTGGTTCCTATGCTGAAGGTGTGCCAGGCCCTGATGGTTCTTCTTTTCTGTTCTATCAAACTTTCTAGGAGATTATCAAGGAAGATCTGATTAACCTGTTTAAGATGCTTGAAAGCGATAGAGGCTGAACTTAAACAGGCTGAATTATGCCATGATCACTCTGATTCCTAAGGAACCATAGGCTAAAATGTTGAAAAAGTTCAGGCCAATTAGTTTAATAAATTGCAGCTTTAAGATTTTCTCTAAAATGCTTAACAACAGACTCTTCAGAGTGGCTGATAGGCTTGTGGCCACTAATCAGACGGCCTTCATTAAGGGGCGGTTTATCCTAGAGAGCGTAGTGGAAGCACATGAGATCATTCATAAGGTACATAGGCAGAAAGAAGAGGGTGTAGTGCTTAAGTTGGACTACAAGAAAGCATATGATCGTGTTAGTTGGGAGTTCCTTGAGGACATGTTAGAATCGAGGGGTTTTGGTGCCAAATGGAGGAATTGGATTAAGGAGATAGTGAGGGTTGGTTCAATCTGTGTTAGGATTAACAACAAAAATAGCTCTTACTTTGGACCGGGAAAAGGTTTGAGGCAAGGGGATCATATCTCCCCTATCCTCTTTAATTTAGTGGCGGATGTGTTCTCAAGACTGCTCATGAGAGCCGCTAGGTTGGGTTTGATCTCTGGTCTTCTACCTCAGGTAACTGAGGGAGGTATCGTCAGCCTACAGTATGCTGATGATACCTTGCTTTTCTTGGAAAATGATGTACAAATAACTAGTACACTTAAGTGGCTATTAGTTTGTTTTGAACAGAAGTTAGGAATGAAGATTAATTATGATAAAAGTGACTTGTTGACTATGAGTCTGGATGAGGACCAAGCCAATGTTTTTGCTAGAATCTTTTGTTGTAAGAGATGTGAGTTCCCTATTAAATATTTGGGAGTACCTTTACACTACAAAAAACTGAACAAAGATGACTCCAACCTGTGATTGATAAACTCATTAGATGGATTGCTGGTTGGAGAGGGAGGCTGTTATCTAGTGTAGGGAGGCTGGTGCTTTTTAAAGCATGTCTGGCCAGCACTCCTATCTATCTCATGTCTATTATAAAGTTCCCAAAATGGGCTATTAAGCTCATTAACACTCATATGGGGCATTTTCTATGGGATAATACAGAGGATCATAATAAGTATCATCTTGCTAATTGGCAGCTTGTAGCTAGAAAAATTAAATGGGGGGCTTAGGAGTTCCTGATTTAAGAAGTCTGAATTTGGCCTTACTTTCCTCCTGGATTTTTAGATATCATTTACATAAGAATGCCATTTGGACCCAAAGTGTGGACTACAAATACAAAAAGACATGCCTCCATGTTTTGTACTCCTGTGTTGGGGTCTTCTCCTTTTTGGAAAGGAGTGCTATGGGCAGCTCAAGCTGCTCAACTGGGAGTGAGATGGAAGGTGGGTAATGGTGCTAAAGT
Organism: Bothriochloa decipiens; assembly: GCA_023333625.1. Taxonomy (NCBI): domain Eukaryota; kingdom Viridiplantae; phylum Streptophyta; class Magnoliopsida; order Poales; family Poaceae; genus Bothriochloa; species Bothriochloa decipiens. The sequence goes on from CM041637.1 coordinate 42,734,133, forward strand.
TAGATTCTGGGAAGATCAATGGATAGGCAACACAAGCCTAGCCATTGTGTTTTGGCCCTTGCATGTGATCAATGAACAGCATGGTAAAACTACCAAATTTGGAATGGGCAAGAGTTGATGCTTTCATTTAGGAGAAATGTTTCTGAGCAGGTTATCAATATGTGGTTCGAATTATGCAATCTTATGGAGGGTGTTGAGCTAAGCAATGAGGAAGATCAGATAATCTAGGTTTATTCCTCTAAAGGAATGTACTCTGTTCAATCTTTGTATGCCATTGTTAACTGTAGAGGAGTCTTCCCTGTGTATGTGCACACAATCTGAAAGCTGAAGATTCCTCCTAGAATTCAATTTTTTTCTATGGTTGCTTTCTTAGAATCGAGTGCTGACTAGGGACAATTTACAGAAAAGGAGGGAGGTGAGTGATCCCTCCTGCCTTCTATGCAATGATAATGAAATTGTTAGTCACCTATTTTTCAGTTGTTGTGTAGCTTCTAATGTTTGGAGGTTGATCTCCACCTTGCTGGGCTTTAGAATTGGTGAAAATTATGAATCGGTTGCTAGTCTTTGGGTGGCTGGCAAAAGACATTTGATAACCAATGTAATATCTTCAGCTATGTTATGGTCGATTTGGCGACTAAGAAATGAACTATGTTTTCGGGGGGCAGTTTGGAATGGAATGAACAGGGTGCTGATGAAGATTGCAATAATGCTAAGAGGGTGGTCGTCGCTGTACGAGATGGAAGCTGGGAAGCAGCTGGAAAGCCGGATCGGCGCGCTGGAGGAGCTATCCAGGCAGCTGCCGCAGATCGAGTGAAGGGGGACATCGTCATCACAGTGGGAACTATCAGCTGCTCTACCTTCGGTTACCATCGGCAGCAGTCACGATCTTTCTGTAGTTGAGGCTTCGTCGGGTGTCTTAAGTCAGGATGAGTTCAGATGTAATATGTTGCCAAACTTAGCTGGGTTCAGTGCTGATGCCGGCCACGGTTAGAGCTTGTGCGCCTTTTTTTTTCCCAGAACATAACATTGTAAAACATTATGCTTTTGTAATGCAAAAGCAGGGGAAACCTCCTTTCTGAAAAAAAAATGAAGAAAGCATCATCATAAGAAGGGAGGAAACAGAAAGATATAAAAGCCATTAATAACCTGAAAGTTATCGTTCAAGTGGATAAGTCTATCTATATCACACGTCAAAAGATCCACATGCATTAGCGATAGTTGCTGTCTAATGCTAATCCAAAAGATCAGGACCATATGGAAGACAGAGTTGACATCAACATGGATGAACATATGTGAGTGATTATTGGAACGACCTAGTATTCTAGACTAGGACGACCCAATATATTACTATTGTTATTTTTGATCAAAGAATTAGGATAAACTTGATAACAAAGCAAGGGAAACGTTGGTTTAATTAGAAGGGGCCTGTAGGAGAAGAGAATCTTGAATTGCGTGGATGCGAACATTAGACGATACCTATTACTTAAGAAAAATGGACAATGGAGAGGTACATGATAGAAAATGGTTACTTATTCCAAGAGCTTTTTAGTTGCATGGCCCTAGAAAAATGACTCTTACTTGTGTGACTCTTTTTCAACATAGTTGTATGGCCTTGAAATGAAATTTCATTGCATTGCCTCTATGGCCTTTCGTCTGTTTTTGCCACTTGATGGTGAAAAGACCGTTTTACTATACTTGTCGGAAAAAATGCAGAGTTTTGTTTGTCTGTTGTGCATTTGTAAAAATAAAATACAGTTTGAAAGTACGTCCTGCAGTTTCATCTACAATGAATTTGAGCTAACGCTCCATGTATTGAAATTATAGGGAATCGAGACACGAATACATTTTGATCTGAAGTCAAGGTGAACTTAACTTTTATTCATTTCAAAATGCAGTAAATGCACAATCTTGTTAAAAATACATCATTGTTTATTCACAAATCCAAAACACAAGACCAATGAAACTAACTCTAATCAAACGCATAACCACCGAACCAAGGCAGGCGTGTTCCTCTTGGGTTTGGACTTGTTGCGACAAGATTTCGGGTTCTACGTATGTTGTTGGGGTTGACGGACCCTAATCACTTCCGAGAAACTTCTAGCTAGTTCTGTGAGGGGCGAGTATGTTCTCTTGCCAGCTACGACTCCAGTAAAATAGAAACCCCACCCCCACAGCCAGTTGACAACTCACCAAAGAAAATCCTACCAAAAGCTACAACAGTCGATTATAGATTAGTTGCTTAGGTCCTTTATAGTGGAACCTGTCCAGATTCAAGTCCTCAATTTGGCACGAGTTCCCATGTCTTTCTATATTTATTTTAGAATTTTTTGATATTATGTTTTAAGTAGTAAACAACATTTTTATCAAGAACAAGTAGGAGCTCCAACCCTCCTGTTTCATAAAAAATCATTGAGACATCAGTGGTGAATCTCCAGATGTGCTGTGTCATCAAGAGATGCTTGGTAGGGTTTGGAGTATTCATAGGGATGAGTGCGCTACAGTTAGACGTCTGCTTTATACTATGTAATTTAAAAAAAACTTGCAAAACTCTAGCTAGAAGCTCAAACGTCACATCCTTACAGATTGATCTACGCTACAGACTGATTGCCTACAGACTGATTTCCGCTCAAAAACCTGGCTGCCTGCCCTATTGGCTTGTGCCTACGAAGTATTGATGTCTGATGTGTATTTCCATTAGAAAGCACAATATATCTGCAATCGACCAGGTAGCTGCTGTGAAAAGACGATTGTTAGAGTCAATGCCAGGATGATGTCAGAGTTAGCTTTTGTAATATCAATGACCATACTTAAGGTGTGGAAGTGGAACTATACGAGGTAACCACCATCGTAAAGATTTTATCGTCTCCAATTATGATATTGCTAATTTCATTCCTTTATTGTCGTCGTTATTAATATTTATGTATGCATGGTGGTAGATTACTATGCAAATGCTTAATTTTGCAGTGTGTCATTGTTATTAATATTTGCGCTATTTATGGCTAGACACTACAGGAGAAAGCTAATTTGTCGAGTGCAAAAGTGTTTGCTAAGTGCTTTTTGTCGGGCACTCGGCAAAGGCTGTCTTTGCCCAGTGCCAGACCTGGAGGCACTCAGCAAAGGAATACTCTCGACAAAGAAGCCTTTGCCGAGTGCCAGGCACTCGGCAAACATAGCCTTTGCCGAGAGCTAGGCACTCGGCAGAGGGCGGCCGTCGACAAAGAAGGTCGGAGTGACGACGGCCACCTGCCGCCAGCCTTTGCTGAGCGCCTTGTCGTTAGGCACTTGGCAAAGGGTAGCCGTTACCGAACCAGGGCCGGCGGCCACCACACCGGCTAGGGCAGGCCCCACCACTAGCCGCGGGTGCGGGCGGAGCGCACCCCTGCCCCGCGCGCCGGGCGAGCGCTCCCACCGGCGTCACATGGTTGATGAGCATTGGCTTGCACGCCGACCGGTGCCCGGTGTGGACGACGCCGGCGCTGGCGGATCCAAGGGCGGAGGCCGACTTGACGGCTCTAGCATGGGTACTTGGCGACGAGTCCAGCGAAGAGAGAACAAGAGAGTGGAAGTGCAGAGGGGAGGCGGAGGCTGGGACAGGGTGGGGGAGGGGAGGCAGGAGCGGCAGAGGTGTCGTTGCCACGGCTTCCTCCCGCGACGACGACGTATCGGGAGAGACGAAGACAGAGGAGAGTGAGTTTTTTTATTGAGACAAGGGACGGAGGAAAAAGGGATAAGGTTGAAATCTGATTCTAGCTGTATAGATTTGGTTGGACAGCTTCATAGCAGTAAAAGGTAAGAATCCATAAGAATTTCATTGACTACAGAGAGGGAGCTAGTAAAACAGAAGCGATTCACCTGGATTCACCTTCTATGCAGAAGCCAGCTGAGACATCAAGGGCCGTATGATGCAACATCTGGCGACTGGAATTTTTTACGGTGACGTGCGTCGGCGTTCTGCGGGGGAGCCCGGCGTGAATTGAAGGGGGTAATGGGGCAATGACGAGTGTGCCGAGGGACTGAGATTCCTTGGGAATGGCTCGTCCGAATGGGTGTGGACGAAGCAGGTCCAGGCTCAGGGCTGGCCAAAGGAGCGATTTTTTAGCATTACAGAGCTTCATTAATCAGAAACACTGAGTATAATTTGCTTCTCGGCTAGCCCCAATAACTTCCGCGGCCAATATCATGTCTGCACAAACGTCGTCCACCAAGTTAGCTTCCCTACACACCTACTTAACTCTAAAATCAACAAAACTGCTGCCTAGCTCTGTGATAGGGGTGTGAGTGTGTCAAGGCATATGCGTTGTGGTGTGCGTTAGTGCACGAGTTTACATAACAACTTGTACTCGAAGGTTGAGTCAATAATATAAAAAAAAACTCTGTGATAACGAAACACAAACCTCCAATAACTGAACTCACATAAGAATGGTCCTCAAGCAAGGTTTGTAAAGCCACAACAATTAACCTCCAAGATAACCCGATCCTAGCCGTTTTCCACGGCTAGCTCCAATCCCTCCTTTGCTGCCATGGCCTTAGCAGTAAAGACGTCAGGGACGTCATCGACCCAGCGTGTGGCTGCCGCCTGCACCAGTCCCAAGGAAGCGACGTGATTAGCGTGATTATTAAGAGAGTGCAATGGCTAGTTTTCTTTTTGGTCTCTTCTCTTCTTTCATCTTCCCCTCTCTTCTCTTCTCTATATCTCTTATCTTATCTTATTTACACCTAAAAGACTCTAAAATAATCAGTTACCCAGTAATACTGAAACCCACGAAAAAAGTAGCGCCGCTATAGCGGCCCACAACACTTGACGCACAATATTGCTCGTTTTTGCGCTATGTGCGCTATTGCCGCTATAGCACACTATCGCGCTGGTAAAATGATTAAGCGCCACAACAGTCATTTTTTACCATGATTAGATGAGATGTAGTCTAGTAAATGCTAAGTTGGCTAGAGAGAAATGCAGCCATTTTTTTTTACCATGGTCAAGTTAGCATCAATGCTTGGAAAAGGCCATGCAGAGAAGAGATTGGCCTTGTTTGCACTAAGGCCAAATCAGCCATACAACTTCAACTCAGACAAGAGATAGCTATATGTGATCTTTTTCCTTTTTTCTAGTTTTGGGCATCGTTGCCTTGTACTTCGTACAACATTCTTATTTTTGATTGAAAATAAAAAAAATATAGGTAGTACAGTAAATACTGGAAAGTTGCATCATAGAGTTATTGATGTGTTTACAATATGACAACATTTTGTCGTTGTTCCTCATTCGCAGTTCTGGAATTTGATGGAAACCAGACTCCCCGCTGAGAAACGTGATTCCCATCAGCAGTGTAATATACTCTACCCGCACCTACTCAAACACTCATTGTCGCTGCCCATGCCATGGCCAATGATCGCTCCCCCGCATACCAGTGCCTAATAAGGGCATCCCCAGAGGGATAAGGAAATCTAAAGTCGAGATGAAGGCAAAGAATACTACAAAAAGGGAGAAGTGGACAATCGAGGGATGCAGAGCATTGAAGCTGAGAGACCGAGGTTTTTGGGAAGCATGTGATGTGAGCATAGCACCTGTGAAAGCGCTGAGCATTAGCGACTCTTAAAGCGCTAAGCTCGTTGCTGTGTCAGATCTGCAGCCTATGGAATCCCACCCCAGCCGGTGATTTCAGCACCATTTTGGAGAAGCCCTACAACCCCTCTCTGGTCATAGAACAGAAGCCGCGCATCCTTGCTGAGGCACGGCGAACCCAAAGGGTGGCAGGGCTACGGTGGTCGTCGTCTCCAAGAGAAGGGTCATCTCTTGAGTAGCTCATTTTTCAGGATTCTATGGTTTAGCTCCTGAATAGAAATAGATCCCTGACCTGACCGATGATCAAAAACTAAAACACACACATACAACAATATTCTTTTTTCTGAACGCAGTAGCGTGATTCGATATTCATGCAGTGGAAACGATTGTATCAGGGTATAGGTTAACAACAGTATATGCGCTCGTGCCGCAGTGAACTTCCTGGCCGTCCACGTATCCTTGCCAGATGTGGTGGTTCGGCTGGATGCTCTGTGCGTAGCTGGATCGTGCTGGTTCAGCTGCTGTCATGTGGATCTTGCGCTGTGGAGCCACCGAAGGTTGGATCAGAGAATTTTTTTTTCCGTTAGTACCAATGCAACTTGGTGCCATGCTTACTTTGCCATATTTAACATTTCCTTCAGTCCACATCCAATGGAGGACCTGCTGAAAGTGCTGACGACAATGTGATTGTGGGACGTCATGCATGAAACAATTGGTTGCGAATAAAATACGCCTGAATACAAACATGTTTCTGGACTCTTGTGCTTCTATTGGAAAACACTAGGGGTAGTATCTGAAACTCCCATATGTTAGTGCTTCTACGGCGGAACACACGAGGCCTGAAATATCAAGCCCTAGCCTCTGCATATCTGTACAGGGATGGCTGCTGGCTATTTTTTTTTCTCAGACCCCGTAGTGCGGGAGCCTACGGTACTGGGTACGTCCTTTATATATGTATGTTGTCGGACTTCTTCTCACTCGATCATCCACCAACCTGCTCCCTCATTTATTGTTCTTCAATGTACAAAAACTTCGAGAAGAAAAATAACCAATGGCGCCTTTAGGAAAGAAAATCTCTGCAGTGGTTCTCCTCATTTTGATGATGGTGGCTGTCGGTATGTATGCGCACATATATGAACTGTTGAAAATATAAGTTCATTCATTATCCATATCTCTCATTAACTCCTTATGTTTTGGTATTGAATTGGCTAGTGCTTGCAACATAATATATTGTTTTGAATATTCTTTCGGCTAATATTCCATATTCATGCATTTGCTAGTATGTTCAACGCCACGCACGAAGAGTGAATGCTGTCACCTGAGCGGCTCTTACAAAGGACTGTGCATTATCGACTCAGGTTGCTTTAATACATGCCTACTTGAAAACCCCTTGAACGGTGCTGGCGCCTGTTACGGCTCGAAATGCTGGTGCTTTACATGCTGAGATTTGTTGTTGTTGCTAGTGCTATGATCCAGCCATGATGCCATGATTCCAGCATGGCGTTTCTTCAATAAAATAGGCTGGCTCTTATGTAATAGTGTGTGTATATATATATGTATTTATTGTTTTCTTAAAAAAACAGCAGGAGTTACCTCTGCTAGTTCTATACCGAGTGAAGTTGTAGAACCCATAAAGGTGTATAATTCTAAACGGACGGAAGGCCATAGAGGTAATGAAAATTCGTTTCAGGGCCATACAGCTAAGTTCAAATAGAAAAGGAAATACAAGGAAGAGCCTTTTTGAAGGATAAAAAATGACGACCAGAGGACGGTGAATGAGAGCCGTAAAATTTCTGACGAAATATTTAGGCGATTGTCCTATGTTCACCGCTAAACATGCAAATCGAATAACACGAGTTTCCGAATCTAAAATACTCATGCTATCTGGTGACAGTAGAACATAGATAAATTCTTTCGCAAATCGGTGATCAAACAAACCAATTTTGGACGAAACAGCTAGCAGAGAAAATACACGCAGAAAACTAGGCACCGGACTGCTGCTGCGAGGCACCGGACTGGCACTGTAGCTGAGGGCGGTGGAGCGCCACTTCACACGTCCGGTGAAAACCGGACCTTCCGGTGAATGCCCTGTCGACAATCGACTCAGAAAGAAACACGCGGGAGGCTGAGAGAACGAACCAACAAGCAACATCTCTTAAAGCCATTTCAATTCACGAATCACGTGAACTTTACGCAAGGTCCTGCCTCCTGCCTCCTGGTGTTGTACGCAAGGGAAAGCAAGCTGATTTCCTTGAGCTTCCAACCGATGAATCAAAACCGTGATTTTCCTTCTACCCGGCCTGGATTGGAGGCATTTCGGCACTGCCGCGATGCTGCTGGTTCCCTGCACCAGGACTCGACGACGGCAGAGAGGAAATAGGGCACGGCACCAGAGCTGGTCTCGAACGACAGAAGAACGAACGGAACCAGAAGAACACAGGCACAAAACCACGTTTGCTCACAGCGGGCACAGCTAGCTGTCCGGATACGCTGCGGGGCACGGCGCTAGGAAAGGCCACCTGGGCGAGCGCCGGTTGAATCTGGAAAGCCCCCAACTCGCGAGCACAGAAGACCACGAAGAACAGACAGTCGTCAACAAGAATAGAAAAAAAAAAGAACTTGACCCATGGGATAACAGCGCGGGCATTATGTTTAAGAAGATGACCTTCTCATGCAGGTCGAGAAAACTCGACCCACGGGATAACAACCCCGGGCATTGTGGTTAAGAATATGACCTTTTCACGTAGGTCAAGAAAACCCCTGAACCCCATATCCCTCCCTCACAAAGGGGCACGTTACCCTATAAGTGGGCCGGTCTTTTTTACTTGCGCTTTGGGAACATGGGACAGGCAAGGGGAGTTTTTTTACCTGCGGCAAGGAAAGGAGCGCACCCGTGGGGTCTCGATCCCTGCATGCTAGGGTACCAACCAGACCTCCTCACCATCTAGTTTGTGGAACCATCGGCAACTGGGGAAAACCCCATGTGAAACCCGCACCCAGCAGGGCTCGAACACGGGCGGTGAGCGCTCCCACTGAGCGGCTCAACCACCGAGCCAACATCTTGTTCGCCAACAAAAACAGAACAAAAAGGGCGACAGCGAAATCAAAGAAATCTGGATAAAGACTCACGATTCGCACCCAAAATTGGCGTGAATGATTCGCCTAGGTACAAACCACTTCCCTAGGAATCATGGCCTAAGATAAACTTGAACTCTGGGAAGCTAAAATCACAGCCAAGAACGAAAAAAAACTAAATCATTGGAGAAGACTCCCTCCTTCCAGCCATGAGTCGTGCCGGCAGAAAGATGGTCTGCCCGTCGCCCAATTCCACCTTGTAGATGCACCGATATGCTGGTAGCAGCGATCGAAGGGCAGACCAATGGTTTTCGTCCCCATGGTCTGACATGTTGATCAAGTCCTTGTGCTCCCGAACCCAGGTGGCCCAAGTTGACTGGTCTGGATGATGGAGGCACGCAGTGGAGGAGCTTTAGAAGGAGGTTGCATTCTAAGAGTGGTAAGGTCCTTGAGCCCCAGACCTCCTTCAATCTTCAGTCATTGTACATCATCCCTGTTGACCCCCACGGCAAAATCATATCCAGCCACTACTACCGTAAAGAACTTCCACAACGGATAGTTTTGCTTTCCCGCAGCGGGCAATTGCATCCGCCACGAATGGAAGGCCATGGTAAATCGTAGCACCATCGTGGCGGGCGCCAGCGCCCGCTGCGGTAAATTGATTTACCGCAGCGGGCGACATAAGGTGCCTGCTGCGGTTAATGAGTCTTAACCACAGCGGGCACCTATTGTTGCCTGCTGTGGTAAACAATTTCAGAAAATTAAAAAAAGGCCCTCTAAGCCCGGTAGCCCACCAAGCCCAGTATCCCATGCCGACGCCGCGTCGCTGGTGCTCTGGATCCGCTCGCCTTGCCGCTGTGGCCCCTTGGATCCACCGCCCACCGCCGTAGAGCCCTGGAACCGGACTACCTCGTCCCTCTGCGCCGCCCCACCGTCGAGCCGCGTCGTCGTCACCGCGGATCTGAGAGAGAAGCAGAGGTGAGGGGCATCTCTGGATCTGAGAGAGGAAGATGGAGGAAGCATACTTGATGAGAGGAGGGCCCGCCGCCACTGCTATGGTCGATTCACGCCGCCAGGAGGAGCCGCGCGCGTCGCTGGGGAAGGCACCTCGCGGATCCTGCCATCGGGAGGTAGATCCGCCCATCTCCTTACGGGTCACGCTGTCGGTAGGCAGATCCAACCACCTCCTCATGTATCCCGCTGCCAGAAGGCACATCTGGTCGCTGCCTCGCGGATCCCGTAGTCGGAGACCATGCTTCCAGCTCCTAGACCCGCACCGCCATGGCTCCACGCCGAATCCGCAAGGAGCCACCATGGCCCCACGCCCGGCTGGATCCGCCGCTTCCACGCGACGGGGAGAGAGAGAGGCCTCGAGCCACCGCAAGATCCACGCGCCGTCAAGGAGGGAGGCCGCCGGATCCACGAGCCGCCGTCGCCTCGCGCGTGGTAGAGAGGGAGAGAGAGGGAAAGGCATGCAGTGGAGAGAGGGAGAGAGGGAAAGGCATGCGGTGGAGAGAGAGAGATGGAGAAGCATGCGGTGGAGAGGGAGGGGAAGAAGCATGCGGTGGAGGAGGCCGGAGGGAAGGAGTCGTGCTGTGTGCGGTGGGAGGGAAGGAGCTGAAGGCGGCGTGGGAAGGGAATGAGCTGAAGAAAGAAAACCTAAGTGTCTGTTTATATACTCATATGTGGGATTAGACCTCTTGGGCTTTATCCGGACTCAGGATTAGGCTCCTATTTTCCGTAGCGAGCTTTTAACCTTACCCGCTGCGGTATTTTCCGTGACGGGCATCTTAAGATGCCCGCTACGAAAAATTAGCAAAATTGCCCGTCACGGTAAATTAAAAATGTCCGCCGCGGTAAATCCTACGATTTACTGTAGCGGGCAAAAAAAGAGCCCGTCACGGAGGGGGTTTGGACATCATCACAAAAGTTCAATTTCGGAGTAGTGGGCTGCAGTGCTGTCATCGCCATGTTAGGCCCGCGTGAGGGCACACGTCCACCTGCGTCCCGGCGACAACAATCGTCTCCGTGGGGTTCGGATCGAAGGCCACGTGGAACGCTACGACTTCATCGCCATGCCATCCGTCTCGCCCACGGCGGCGGCGAGCGGGGCCACGATCATCGCCGTGGGGTTGGGGAGGCCACGTACGACTTCATCCTCGAGCCTTTCATAAGCTGTTCCGATTGGCTGGATACCGGATACGTGCCTGTTTGCATTGCATGCAGCACCAAACAAGGAGGTACGATTAATAATTTCCTAAATTGTTTACGGCCGGCTTCCAGCTCAGAGCAGGTATAGTAAGGCTTATCAGTTGGCGAGATGAAGGCCACATCAGCAGAATAAGTGCCACGATAGGAGAGAGGCGGTGAAGCCGGCGGTTATCTTCTTGCCGGCTGAGACACGGAATACGATCGAGGGGGGAAAGACACTCTTGCAGCCCGAAGCTAGATAGGAGCCGGCGCTTGGTCCACCTCTCCTCTGTGATCATCATGTGATTGGGCACAGCTCTAAAGTAATAAATATTAACATATTATACGATAGAGTCTGTATTATGAGTATCTTTAGCCTATTTATTACTGTAATTGACATGACATGTTTATTTCGCCGGCAGCAGGCTATGCTCTCAGAACGACTCAGCAGCTTACGGCCGGCTTCCTGCTAGCATTCAATTTTCCCTCGACCTGTAACCTTTGGCGCGTTGCTTGGTGGCGGAAATGTAGCCTTGTTCTCAGAACGAGTCAGCAACTTACGGCCGGCTTCCAGCTATCATTCAATTTTCCTTCGACCTGTAGTAATCTTTGGCGCGTTGCTTGGCGTGGCGGGCCAGCTAGTGCCTGGCACCATGGCCTGTGCAACCCCAGCTTTATTTTCGTTTTATCATTTTTTTTGTCACACATGTGACGTTGGCAATACAAACTAGGCATGTCACACACACACTACTGCGGAACACACAGGGCATGTGATTTCTATATATTGTCAGCTTCTCTTCACTGGATTGTCCACCAACTCTGCTTGCTTATTCATTGTCAAAAAAAAAAAAAACAACTGCTTGCTTATTCCTTTCTTCAACGTACAAAAACTTTCAAGAAAATAATCTATGGCGTCTTCAGGAAAGAATCTCTCTGCAGCCATCCTTCTAATTATCATCGTGGTCACCGGTATGTCCTTGCACATGTACTAACTATTGGAAATATAAGTGAATAATTGTTCATATATCTCTTTACACCTTAAGTTTTGGATTTGAATAGGCTGGTATTCTTGTAACTTAATATGTTGTCTTGATTAACCTTTTGGCTAATTAATCATATTCTTGCATGTGCTAGTATGTTCCATGTCTGCATGCACGCTGGCAGATGATTGCAGGTACCAGAGCGGCAGTTTTCGAGGAGCGTGCCTTTTCGGGGAAAATTGCAATGAAGCATGCCAAGTAGAAAGCATTGACAACTTTTGCGGAAATTGTGCATCGTTTAAATGTTTTTGCTTTACATGCGCATCTGGCGCAGCTGAGAATTGCTAGCGCTGCAATCCACCCATGAAGCAATGGCCCAGCAAGGGTTAACTCTGCTAGTTAAATACATAGTAAAGTTCCCTAAACTAATTATATTGCTATGTTATCTTGGTCTCTAAACTAGCATAATGTTTATCTAAAGACCTAAACAATTTTCGAGTCCCACCACAGTTTTATCTTATCTCTGTATGGTCCTCCAATTTATTGTCCTTTATCGTTCGTGTCTACATCAAAATGCTCTAGACACAACCAGTCTCCCTTATTGTATGCCATCGAGGATCACCTCATCTACCGCTACCATGCTCGTAATTGTCTTGGCTGCCGGTATATGTCCCTACACATGTATGAATTGTTGGGATTAGAAGTGTATCTTTTAACAGTCTAAGTTTTGATGTTGAATTGGTTGATATATGCAACTTAATCTGTTGTTTTGATTAATATTTCTGCTAATTAACCGCATTCTTGCATGTGCTAGTATGTTCAATCATGCACACAGTCGCACATAAGGTGTGTGATGGGCCTACCTCTTTGCCAGCAAGTGAGCGGCAATTTTGATGGAGCTAGTGTACCTTCGCGATGACTTCAATTGCATGATATATATATGCGCAAACCCTAATGCTCGAAAAACACTTGCGGTGCCTGTGACAGCTTCAAATCCTACTGCTGTACCGGCATGCTCTTCTGAAATTGTAGTTGCTAGTAGCGCTCCGATTCAAGCATGATGCAATGATCCCAACCTAACGTTTTTAAAAAATAATAAAAAATATTATTCCTTCCTGGATTTAATTGAGTTATACATATGTACAGTGGTTTTTGTTTTTTTTTCTTCAATCACGCAAAAGATTTGCATGTTTTTTCATTAAGGAGAAAAGTGTTTCAGTATAACTGGGCCGTTTTTACAAGATTTGACAATGAAGCGCACACCCCTTCGAAGGTTTCCGTTAGGCTACTACTCGCTGCATTACACAACCGAGGTTCTTGGCGCTGGCAGGACCGGTCATGCCCGTGCGCGTGGCGCGCGGCGGCGCCTTCTGCGCTCGCCGACTTCGCAGCCGTCAGGGAAGAGTTCCCTAAGGGCCTCCTCGTCCTCCGGCTTGCCACCAAATAGGGCGTTAAATTTGTTCAACACAGTGGACGCAGTCAGCGGCGATGCATGGCCAAGGCACTTCAGAATCAAGTACTCGCCGCCCTTCGACGCCGGTAGCCCCGCCATGCTCTGGGCAGCGAGCCGCCGGCTCCGCAGCGGCCTGCGCCACGGTGTTGTGGCCTTCTTTGGCTAAGGTCGCGGCAGGATGTCTTCGGGTCTTGGCTTCTTGACTTTGTCGGCAAAGGTCTTGAAGCGGCGCTGTGCTGAGGCCATGCTCTCCGGCTGCGGTCCAGCACCGTCCGATCCACGTCCAGGTGCGCTGGCATAGGAAAGCCTGGCGGCGGTGTGCAGCATACCGCGTCGTCCGCCGGTGTGTGGAGCTCCTTGGCCGCAGCCACGTCCGTCACAGGGACCTCGACCATGCCTCGTGGGAGATCCGCTTCATGTGTTACTTTGTCACGACGGGTGTAGACGAACAACGGTGCAGCCCTCTGTGGCGCTGTGGCTACCTCCGTTGCGGCCGGCATACCCTGAGGTTGTCGGTGGCCTCCACGACTGGCGTGTCCTCCGCAACAACCAAGACCTCGTTCATTGCATACTCCTCTCCGGCAGGTTGGTTGGCATCCGTATCAGCTGACGACGTGTCCAAGGCGGCGCGTTCCTCCACCGGAGGGGTGTCTATCGGCTCCGGGGTCGGCATTCTGGATGTGGCCAGGGGCACATTGCCGAGCGGAGGCAGCGAGCCTTCGAGGATGACAGCCCAGGCGAGGTCCTTCCAAGTGGCCACCGGATCTAGTATGATCCATGACCCGAGCCATCAATTGGAGGCTCTGTCGATGCTCCAGCCACTAGGCGAGCAGATCGGGGCCGCCAAACCTTGGAAGCCTACGTGGTGCTGCCAGCCTCCTGCTTCCTCTTTCGCTTGCGACGCCTGTGCTGGCCCGAGCAATGGCCCTCGCCATGCTGGTGGGAGTGGTTGGCCTGGGCCACGTCCCCGGCCACCGCGAGTACACAGCCACCGCCCACAGCTCCACTCCTTGGCTGAGCGGTGCACCCAGCTACGTCGTCGGCATGCCTCGGCCTCTTGTAGTCTCGCACAACATGGCCCGGCCACGGCAATGGAGGCACCACCAAGGGAGGTTGCAGATGGCGACCCGGCACCTTGTCGCGAGATACTTGAAGCAGCGACCATCGGCGTATGCCGGGAATTGCTGTGGTCTGAAGCACTATCCTCCGATGGTCACCCCATGGTGCTCCCACAACTGCTGCGCTTGCGACGGCTGGGCAGGGCACCGGGGGAGCACGCGCTACCACCCATCAGCATCCGGGGTGGTCGCCCGACGCGTCGACCGCACCGCTGGTGAATGGGTAGACGCTCACGCCCACCCACCCTCTGGGTAGGCGCACGCACTCGACCCCCGAGGCGCTTGTGGGCAGGGGCACGACCCTCTCTTGGCCGAACAAGAAGGCCGCTCACGAGCTGGGGACGTGTCACTCGCACCTCCTCCGACTTCACCAAGGCTCGCGCCGCCCAATGACCGTTCCACAACAGCCCGGAGCTACGGTGGATGTTTTGAGCGGAGGCACTGGTGCAGCCCTTGGCGGGCGACGGACAGTGTCCAGGAAGGATGTGGGACGTTCCTCGCTGGACATGTCGCCATCATCATCCGCCCACCGACGGAACTTCGGCCGCCTCTCTGAGCGACTCCCAGGCTAGAAGGGTGTGGCAAGGGGGGATGGGTTGACGAGGAAGGCGTCGAGGCCGAGCTTGGTGGCATCCACCTCCTCGTCCGTGGCCACGTCCTCGTCCTCGTCCTCTAGGACGTCCTCAATGACAACCTTGTCCACCGTCGACAGCGCAGACGGAGCGGTCACGGGCTACTGGGCGCCCTCAGCAGCTGCCGTGGACATGGTCAGCCCCGCCGCGCCCAGCGATGGTTCTGTCCCGGAGACACCCAGCATGCGAGGGATGGGCGGAGCTCCGGGATGTGCCGTGTCCCTCCCAGCCGAGGGGCCACGCGCCTCAAGGCCAGAGGAAGGAGGCCCCTTTTTATCGGTAGGCGATTTGGCAGTGGCAACGCCGCCCACCTCCACAGGCGGAGGAAGAGGGGGCTGCAGCGGTTTCCCAAATCTGGCTCCGCTCGTGGTCGACGGCGCACCGGAGGGGATCACGCCTGGGGAAGCCGCTGGCACAGCAGGAAGCTGCAGCGGAATTCCCCCACCATCACGGACGGCCCCAGCAGTCGCCGAGGTCGCAGGGGAGGCCACCAGCAGGGCCACTTCCTGCGTCGGCGGTGGGCAGAGCGGTGCCTCGGCGACCAGGGCCCCATCTCCGGCGACGGCGGCCAGGAGACGCGGCGTGGCCGAAGCGGGCTTCCCGAGCCCGTCCGCGCCAAGGGAGCAAGGGGAGGGGCACGGGGAGGCGGAGAAGGAGGAGGAGGGGTGGCGAGCGTCGGCGGCCGGCTGTGGCGGCGGCGGCGGGGACGGGCCCGACCGGGCTAGGGTTCCGTCCGCCCCAGCGCCCTCCAGGCCGTCCAGGCGCGCATCGGGGGTGGGGAGCAGGGAGTGGGAGGAAGGAGAGATGGAGAAGGGGAGGTGAAGGGGAGGGCCGTGTGGGGGCCGCCGGCGCCGCGTGGGGGCCACCGGCACCGCGGCGGCGGCTGGCGGTGGAGGTGGCAGCGGCGGCGTCGCCAGTCGTCCCTAGCGGGCCGTGCGGCCCATCTCCAGTCTCCCTGTATAGTGGTTTTTGTAAAACATGGGTAACCTCTGTTAGTTAAACAGAGTAAAAGTGCACTAGTGGTCGCCAAACTTGTATCACTATATAATTATGATCTCTGTACTTGTAAAATACCTATTTTCTTACGCCCACTGCAGCGAGCAATAGTGTCTATCACAGTAAATAAAAAGTGTCTGCCTCGTAGGATTTACCGTCACGGGCACTTAGTGCTATACCATGCATTTGGCAAGCGCATCCAACATTCCGAGCTTTAGCTTGCGTTGCTCTGCGCTTCGTGCCGACGCTGGCCGGGTTGTACCTATGCCGCGCTGTGTCCTACAGCGGGCA
>CM041637.1:42750437-42844996 GCA_023333625.1 Bothriochloa decipiens
ACGCTGGCCGGGTTGTACCTATGCCGCGCTGTGTCCTACAGCGGGCAAACAGCTAGCCCGGTGCAAGGCTACGGTGCTCGTGTTACGCTCACTGCTGAGGGCGTTTTTTTTCCTCTTATATAAGGCATAGACTGATCTCACGTACCAACCATAATCTTTTCTATATAATTTGTCCTCAGTCATGCGTACCCAGAAAGAACTTCTCGGTCGGTCACCCATCGCTCCAAGCTAAGCACGCTTAACTTTTGAGTTTTTTTAGATGGACTTTCGGAAAAGAAGTTGCAACTTATTGATATAAGTACTCTATTAATCCTATTAACCCCTGGGTCAGGGTGTCACATCCTTGCCCCCTTAAGAGACTGACGTCCTCGTCGGTCAATCCCAGGCCAGGAACGTCCCTCTTGGCCACGTCCGTGTGTGTGATAACGCATGTGCCATGCTGTGTGACTACTCCTGGTCCACACCAGCCATGCGTACCATGCCTACGCAGCTGATACACGCGCCACCTGTTCGCTGAAATGCCGACGTGATCATCATGCAGGGTAGCCACGCATCCTCCACGGTGCCATGCACCCTCACCCGCGATGAGCTCGATTCACAACGCTCGACCGGAACTCAGAAGTCATTCACTCAACCAGGCAATCGCTCTCGCTTTCCTCGCCCTCTGTCTTGTGCCACACGGACGCTGTCGCCATGGCCAAGTGGATCTCCGAGCCACCGCCGTGTTCCCATGCCTTTGCACCTCCTCGCGCCCTATCGCGCGCACCTCTGCATCCTGGCCACTGTAGCCGCCGCCACGTCCTCAGCTGCGTGCGTGGCTAGGATGCCACGGGCTGTCTCAGGCCGAGCTGCGGCCACCCTCGGGTGCGCACGGACCTCCTGATGTTGTGTCGCAACTCCGCTGTCGCCGGCGAGGCCCATCTGGCCGGCATCAACGAGCTCTGCCTCATCCTGTGATCCAAATCACGCCAGGGACCTCAGCCACGAATTCATTAAAAGTGAAGGTTCTATCTACAAAGCTATAGACTTAGATGAATAGTGCCTCAAAGACCTGTTTGTAGATATTTGGCTGAATATTTGGAAATTCATATGTGGAGTTTGGTTACTCCAATATTGTGAAACAAATTTTATTGTGCTCTTGAGATGTCTAGTTTTTATTAAAAATATGAAACTCGCTATGTTCTATAGTAAATAATTAGTTATGATTTATGCCTTTCATTCATGCTCTAACTGGTGAAATTCATACCTCCTATTTTATTGCTTCAATTGACTTGAAAATTTTATGAGATGCTTTCTATGCTATCAGTAGGCTGTAGTTTAAATTTAAGGTTATTTGGATGCCGTATGAATTAGTTATGAATTTGGTGATAATTTTAATAATGTATACATCCTATTGAAGTGAAATTTGGTGACCGTCATGTTTATGTCTACACAAACTTGAGATAAACTGGAATCTGTTGTTGTTTGACACTTTTTAATATGATTTCTTATTTATGCACCAAAGCATATCCGCAATCTGTTAGTTTTGATACAGGATCATATACTAGTTGTTTTGCAATGAACCTTTTACAGTGGCTTCCTAGAAGAATTATATAGCTTCTGTAATTTTTGTAGATTATTCTGGATGCTTTAGATATAGGTCCATATTTATGCCTAATCATCTAATTAAATTAAGATATGCCATAAATAAATTTAATTGGGGGTGGATAATTATGTTTTCTGGTGTTCATTAGTCATGTGTGACCTTTTTGTAAACTTGATGTTTCCTGTTCATGAGTTTGGCACATAAGTAAATATTTAGTTTCTCTATAATTGGTAATCTGGACAGTTTGTAGGGATTTGTAAAGATAAGTTTGTTAATGTGCTTTTCTTGGGATTATATGGAGCCAAGTGGCTAAGTGGTTTGTGAGTTACAGCTGTTCAAAGTTGGAGCAGCTGCATGCTTGCTCTCTGTCCAGCCTGAGTTATCTCTCAACTTTGGACAATTCGGCCTTGTTGCCTTGCGAATCATGTTTTGATGTATGAAGATGTTCTGTAGAGAATTTCATAAGCTTTTCATAATATCTTGGCTCATGTCCTTTGGACTTATAAATCTCCAGTTATGATTTATTTACTCGTCTGTTGTATGTATGTTCAGAATTGCTGAAAATGCTTGCTTGCTTAATTACTCTACTTTGCTTTATATATTGTTCAGTGTGACCCATATAAGTGATGATTGAGTTAAATGACTATAAGTGCTTATGTTAGATTTTTTTTTGACAACGACACATATATATCATATATAAAAGCAGCCTTTTACAAAAGGTCTTCAAAAGAAGACCCGGATACATAAAGGTCCAGAGACCAGAAAAGACAACAACAGCGTCAACTAAGATGTAAAGAAGGACGTAACTGCCAGCGGGGCTACGTAAACGCAGGGGCATCAGAGACACATGCACCTAGATGGATTGACCGTGCACTGCGACGGTTAAAAGAGGGTTGGATGAGCTGTCCAAGAAGAGACATTCCAGCAACCGAAAGATAATGTTGATGACATTGCTGGAGGTAGATGAAGCTCATTTGAAAACCCAGATGAAGGCAGTATCGACGATCCCACGCCGAAGAAGTAGCTGTCTGAATGAAGGAGGAGTCTTCGGGACCAGAGGCCGCAGAGCTAGCACAACACGGATTGTAAAAAGGACACAGGGAATCCGGGCATCCCTGTCTAGGTGAAGCCACTGTGTGAGTGCCAAGCTGAACCAGGATATAAAGGAAAATAAAAACATTAAAATAAAATAAAAAGTAGATGAAGCCGCCGCTTCGACAAGGACCGCAGAGGGGCTTATGTTAGATTGGTTTTCTCGATGAATACTTTGCATATTTCACTTCTATATATTCATACCTATGCATTGTTGCGTGCAATATATACATATACACAAGTTGGCAAGCTAGCTTCGTAATATTGCTCGGCTAATTGAGATGGCCCGTAATATTGCTCGGCTAATTGAGATGGCCCAATATTGATCTGTTGGCCCATGCAAAAGCCACGGGCTCCGACAGGCCCGGAACCTGACTACAAGGACCACAAATATTCTAAGTATTGACAAAGCGCTCGAGTCCACGCACATATGCACATTGATGATCCGACTTAGTGTCATGCCAATGATCTCAGAAATTCATACGACGAGAAAACTCCTGAGTATTATATGAGCACAAGTCTCGCAATTACCACATCACCTTTCCGCACCGTCAAGGCCGGTGATCCGTATAAAAGTCATTTACTTCCCTGACCGACGAGGCTGGGACGTCTCCTTTCCGCGACCAACGAGGCCCGAATTGTTTGTTCGTGACCGACAAGGCTGAACATTTGACTTCATTATCGGATCCGCATGACGAGGCCGGATACCTTTGCTAGAGGCCGACGAGGCTCTAGCACTTCACAACTTTCATTCATTTGTGCTTATGCATATACATAAAGACAACTCTTATTTATTCGGAGAAGACAACGACGACCATCGGCATAGCTTAATCGGAGGTGTTCTGCGGCCCAACGCCGCAGATGTAATTAACTGGGAGGCCTCTCGAGGCCCCAGGAACCAGAAGCCACACAATCCCTTGATTGTCAAATATGGCTCGGTGCAAATGTATGTTAAAAGTGGGAAAGTACTTTGTAATTCTCTGATGAATAATAAAGTGATATTTCCCTTAATCTTTGTCCCTTATGTTTCTTGCACATTTACTTTATTTGTATACGGATGTATACTGGCACGCCTGTGCTTCTCAGTACAAAGTAGTACTACCCGCGAAACACAGAGAGATCCGCCCTAGTGATTTTTCTAGCGAAACACCTATGTCCTTGGTATTTTGCACCTCATCTCCAGCATCCTCATCATCAACCGTTTCATTGTTTCCTTTGGGTCTTCGTATGGTCCTCAAATTTATTGTCCTTTGTCATTCGGGTCCCAATCAAAACGCTCACTCCTAGATACAACCAGTTGGTCATTTCCAATGATCCTGTCCAGCGGCCGATCTGCGGCCCAGGCCTCTAGGGCCCAGGCCCTAGTCGTCGGCTCATGAACACCACATACCCTATGTATTTTCTCAGCCCAATACCAAAAGGCCTAGGAGCAAAGGTAGGGCACAACCTCACCAAGTCACCATGACCTGTCTGTCTCCCTCCCAACCCTCTGTCGCTCGCAAGCTCTCGCACGAGGGCGCGGCGCCGCACGGAGTAGGCAACTCGCCAGCAGCAAGTAGGGGCGGAATGGCAGACAAAGGAGAGGAGCAGGGTGCTAGCGACGGAGCCGCCCATCCTGGGCTTCCTACGCCTCTCGGCATCCCGCTCGCGCCCATGCCGCGCACGCGTAGGCGGCAAGCAGCACCGCCGCAGGCAGTGACGCCGCACCGGCCGCCCCTGCGCCTACCCCTGTGCGGCTGTGCCTAGCCTCTAGGCTGGAGCAGTCTAGCTCCAAGCAACCAGTTGTCGGCCCCCTGGTAATCCTGATATGTTTGTATCATTCTACTGATTTTATATTTCAATTGCATTGATTTTGAATGGAATTAGATATATAGATGATGGATTTACGGAATCTCACTAGAGAGGGTACGTATTTTTTTCATTTCATCACATGTACCATACATGATTCTTAGCTTCTAGGAGGCTCTAATCGTAAGGAAAAGCTGGCTCCGCCACTGATCCTGTCCATCCCTTACTGTATTGCATCGAGGATAGCTAGGCCATAGGAGTTGGCGGCCTCATCATCTACCCCTGTTGTCTGCTACAATGTTGAACAATGCGCATCCATAGCCCATCCACAGTAAGCCAATGATCAATCATCACACACAAATTTACACAGTGGCTAAGCCTAAATCACATGACACATACAAGGACATAAGAGAATGCGATGAACTGGCAACTGTGGATAGGGTTTGACATTGCCCCTTTTTGCTTCACAAATGTTCAAGTACAACGGAGGTTCCAAATGAACTAAGGAGATAACACACTTCTCTTGCAATCAGCTATTTATACCCATAGCTAAGTATCATACTAACACACTCACAAAGTTTAAAACCCAATACATACTCACACCAAACCAACTGCCTCTGCTAAAATGTGTCATGAACGTGTTCTCGGCTCCAACCATTCCCACTCTAGGTTGACCTGATTCAAACTCGACCTTCCCGCCTTCATGATTGCCACAATGCCACTCCACGTCAAACCACAGCAGGCTTACACAAACAATCTCCCCTTAGGCCAGATGTTCTTCAAGCTCTCTAACACCAAGCAAGTGTCTCATCACACCAAGCTTGACTATAGGCATAGGATTTGTTAATGCGTCTGCCTTTCACTCCAGAGTGTTCATATTCTTGATACAATATATGCCCTTACTTCACACACTCCACACTCCCTAATGAAGTGGAATTTGATATCAATGTGTCTGGTGCATCCATCAAACACATGATTCTTCATCAATGCTAGCTATAGCAGAGTTGCTATTGACAAACATGGCTGCATTTTGTTTGGTAGCTATGATTTCTCCCAATAGGTTCCTAAGACACAATGTTTTCTTGGCTGCTTTAGTTGCTGCCATGAACTTTGCCTCACAAGATGACAGTGCCATTGTTTTCTCCTTGTGAGAATTCTAGGTAACCAGGCCCTCATTTAGATAAAATGCCATTCCACCAGTACTCCCACGAGATCACCACCACTATTGCTATCAGTGTATCCAACTAATATCTTGGGCTTCTTCACTTGTGTATACACCAACCCAAAGTTTAATGTCCCCTTCATATATCACATTATCTATTTCACTGTAGAGAAATGCTTGACAGTAGGTTTCTCCATGAACCTACTAGGTAATCCAAATCTAGCCTAGTATGCAACAAGTACCTCAAATGCCCTATGATTCTTCTATATTTTGTTGCATCTATCCTCTCCCCTTTGTCTACATCTAACTTTGCACATGGGTCCATTTGGTCCACTGCTCTTGGCAGCGCCGCCGTATGTGAGGGAGGCGCAGGGCTGCGCCGCATCTGGTCGAGAGGGATGAGGTGATGAGAACATGACACCTACGAATATGACCATTGATAAGGGTCAGTTTGTTCCTATATTTTCATAGTGATTTTTGGTACAACTCACTTGGTTCAGCATGTACTTGTTACTTTTGATCGTAGATACAAATCTATCTCAAAGGGCAAGTCCATCAAATTTGAACTTTTGGTTCGTCAGCAACCTGATAGTGCTTCATTGCGAAGGTCATAACTCATCCATCCGGAGTGCGAATGAGGTCAACGAGCACATAATAGAAAGCTTGTTTGATAAGCTTTCAAATAGGTCTGGTCCCATCTCAATATCGCATTGGCAAGGCATTCAAATCATCAAGACATTCCATCTCTGTTTCTGCTAGGAACTACATCATCATCATGGGCTTATTACCCATTGGGACCCTGGCCCAAGTTTGAACATGCTCCAAGGAGATGTAGAACACACCAAGGAAGCCCTTGGACGTCCTTCACCTTGGCCACCACCTCTAGAGGCCAGCAAGGGCGTCCAAGCCAATTTGGAGGCCTAATACATGCCAAGCTGGAGTCCATCTTAGCCTCGAGGACCAGTCTATCGTAAAACAGACACCCAGGTCACATACGAAGTCCGTTTTCGGAGATCCACATATTATTGGAAAGATATTTTGATAAGGAAACCAATGAAAGTCACCCCACATCAAAATTCCCCAGGAATCAACAGGAATCTTCAAAACAAGTTGACATCCAGAATCTATCAGAGCATTGCATCGTTGTCTTTTTAGCCGTTTGGGCCTTATAACATGTCGGGGCTGCGTAATGACGTGAGTAGGGGCCCTTGGTCGTACCCTAGGTTATATATTCAGCACCTCTGCCTATATTAGGGTTTGGGTGTTGTGTTAGATTAATCTATCTTTGAACAGTCATCATTATTGGTTTGTGAAACCTCACTTTATGATCTTAATCATATATCTGTAGTTTTTCCCAATCTTTGAGCTATGTACTTTCAAGTTCTTGCATGTGTTCTTTGATTCGCAGGTAGAGATTAGCCTTCTTGGTGAGGTCAACGGGTTAGTGAAAGGGTTGATAACCAGAGGTGCTATGGTTGCAGTGTTCGGGACTTTGAGATCTGAAGCCGCCAGATCGGTGTGTCGCTTTTCGCTCAAATTGATAGTTATATTGAAGAAGATCGAGAATCCCACCCCCCTTCATGAGGCAGGTTTGGGTGTTGCTGGGTGGATTAGGGTTTGGTGGGAATTTTATATATGGCTTGTGGAGTTTTGCTCATGGTGAGTCGATGGTGGGCAACGTCTAACTGGTGGTCTTGAGAGGTCAAGTTGTAATTTTTTGAAATTCAAAATTTAAATTTTTTTAGGGAATAGATCATCATATTTGAAGTTAGTATGAGGGAGAAAAACTATTTACGGAGGCGTGGTTTGCGGCACACCGCGAGTGGGTCTTGCGCGGGCGGACGCTGCCAGCGCCATTGAGCATCACGTGGAACTTTATTCCATATTTATGTTTAAAAAATAACCTCTCCTATTTTTTCTAGAAAACACTGTGTATACATCTAAAACTCCTATAAAGCTAATGCCCACTAACCTATATCTCTAGCCTATCTTGCGCCACGTCATCCGGTTACATCATCCAATGGTCCTCCTATCTTCCTTAAGCCCCACCAAAATCAATTATAGTCTGCTAATAATAGGAACGTGCATGTCCTCCTTTCATCCCCTCCACTACTTCCTCCAACTGCATCCCTGTGCTTTCCTCCTCCCATGCCTCTGCGCCATACAAAGCGCGCCGTGCTTTCCCTTCCCCTAAATCCCCTTACATTGGTAAGATGAATCAGCGTTATATTTCTTCGTCTGTGCTATTATTGTCCACCTTCCAGATTCAATAGGGATGCCAAAGGTCTCCATGATGGGATTCAATCAGTCACTGCTCCACAATCCTATATATGTTTGTTTGAGTTGAGACTCCATCAAGTGCATATAGTCAGGCTCCCGCATGTTCAGAGCCGCCGCCGGGGACCCGTGGTTGCATTCCTGGGAGCCACCACCATTCCACCAGCGATGCCTCGAGCTCGCGCCGCAGCCGTCGTGTCCCCAGGCACTTGGACTTGAGACCTGCGTTCGCTCATGTCACTGCTGTGGTTGAGCGTGCTCGGATTTTCCGTACCCCCGTGTGTTCATAGCCACACCACTGTATAGTCATGCACGGACCTGAGGTAGCAGATGATTGGTAAAGAAGATGTGGTGCTAATACGGGTGTGTTTGGTTTGTTTCTTATATTGGCCTATCTAGCGAAACTATAGTCTAGCCCCTAGCAAGCCAACCTTGTTTGTTTGGTTTACTTGTACAATGTAAGCCAGGCTAGCCTCAGATTGTGTTTGGTTGAGTGGATTTCATTTAGGCATTTCATCGAACACCCCGGCCGCCGGGGATGGGGAACACCAGGAGGAGGTCGGAGTAGGCCGGGTCATCGGCCACAGACGCGCTGCGATGGGGAAGGAGGTCGGATGCGCCACCCACGTGGCAGGGGAGCCGCCTCCTCACGTTGTGCGGGTGTGCGATGGCCGCAGCAGCACCTCCACCTCCCGTGCCCTTGTCCTCCTGCCTGCGTTGCTATCGCAAGCCCAGGTGTGAGGCCCTACGCAGCCACGAGCTGCGAGCGTGAGCGCAGGCATGAGGTTCTTCGCCATTGAGAGCGTGGGCACATGGCCCGCTGCCGGGCGTGCGTGGGCGAGCCCCGTCGTTGGTCGTGTGGGCCAGCGCCGTCGTGAGGGTGAGTGTTGGCGCTTCTTAGCGTTAGCAAAAAAGTCCGCAAGCACACGGAAGTACCATTGCAGCCTTCACTCAGAAGTATTCAGGGTATCGTATTTGCACAGGGAACGAAAGTGTAAGAAGCCTCTAAACTAGTTCTCCCTATAATGACAAGACAAAGAGTAGCTTTGGTAAAAAGGTTCATCTAAGGCAAGAAACCCTAAGCAATGATAACTTTCCCACTACTTGCTTGCTTCAGGCACTGACGCACTTGGTCTGCCAAGTGATATCAGTATCAGCTCTACTCTATGACCGAACATGGGGGAATGCAGATACGAGTGGACAGGGCTGTCCCCACCTGCCTCCTACCCCTCTGACCATGGGCACGTGCAGCAAATGAAGGTAGACCCCAACCTAGACACCACGTCTATGAAGGTGAATACTACTCTAGTGTCACACAGGAACATCTGTCTCTATCAGGAGTCCTCTACTAGAGCACCCGTCCAAAGGATGAGCGATGATCCCACAAACAAGTAGCTTTATGAAAGAGACATGCTTAATGAATCAAACCAAAAGTTCAACACGAACTTATTACTTCAAGTAGCAAGACAATCATAGAAGTACAAGTTGGAGCGAGAGCCGATAAGCCCGTCACTTCGTCCACCCAGAGGTAGAACTGCTTTGACTCCGCTCTTTCTCTAGCTCTTTCCCTCTCACACTCCCTATACTAGATTAGCTAGAAGCTAGTGGAATGGATCTTGCTCTTCCTCTCTACATTGTGACCTCTTTGTGTTGATGAATGAATGGTGTGTGAAGAGAGGAGGCCTCCTTTTATAGCTTGAGAGGAGGGGGCTCTATGCAAAGGGGTCATTCCCACATGGAAGGATCCAAACCGATCTCCAAAGGGCAGTTTCCACCTTCCATCTGCACCGATCATAGGTGGGACCGTTGTTGCAGAACCACCAATGAACCACCAGAGAAAGCTGGGCCCGAGAGGCCCCACTTGGGGGTGGTCGACCCCGAGGGTGGCCGGTCCCCCGGTGGGCCCATCTCGCCACCGCCTTCGCGTGGTCGGTTCACCTCTAGGCCTGGACCTCCCCTGTGGTTACGATCGGGCCTAGGTATGCACCGAAGGTGGGCTCCTTTGTCAATCTTGGTTGCGCATTTTCTAAATTCGTCTTTTGCTTTTGCGCTTTCCAATTGGTGTTGTGCACTTCTACTTGTTTCACCATAAAACCTACAAAATCATGAACACTAGGGGTACAAGTGGAATTCCGTTAATAGCATATGTCTATGTGTTAAAGCATGATTGTTTCTCTCCTTTTAGGTATAAGTTGGTGGTTAAAAATAATCCATAAGGACCGCCAACAAGACCCCTAAGCTTAACCTTTGCTTGTCCTGAGCAAATAGCTAAGTATGGTTGCTGATCAGGAGTTGTTACAATGCCGATCATATTCCAAATGTATCAAGTTTATAACAAAGTTTCTACCGCAATTTGAATAAATCAGCATGTTATCCACCCTGCTATTATCTTGAAATAAATGGGGCTTTTTAGCCATCTCAAGTCTTGGGTGATTGCAAGATAGAACAGATTTATAGACATTGCTTATCATTCATCCCAAGATCAACCATATTTCTGGTGATTTTTGAAAGTTTTTGCAAAGAAATTTAAGTTATCAAATGATTCACTCGATCACTCAATGTGTATGAATACCTTACCAAAGGCATTGTAATGTTGCCTTTCATATCCTACCACTAAGGCTTATGAGTGGAGTTTTGGGTAGGTATAAAGGTGGGCATACTTGCATCACATATATTGCTAAGTCAAAAACCGGACCACAAGGAGATACAAGTCGTACACTTTGATTGAGATGTGCACCTGTGTGGAGTATGAGGATGGTGAAATCCTAATTCTAAATATTTTTGGTACTCCGTGCATCATAACTCTCTCCTTTATTGGATGAAATGAAACTTTTTGGAGGGATATGGGCTGTAAGATCATATATCCATATATTTTTTTATTCCTATTTATTTATTGCATAGCCCATATCTCCTGGCGGTATATGAAGACCTTTTGGATGGAGAGATGTCATGATGGAATGCGAGGAGTAATTATATGGTGGAAAATGAATGCGCGGCTCTCAGGGTAAGAGTCGGCATTTTTATTTGGTGGAAGAGTGCGCAACTCTTAGGGTAAGAGTTGGCATATTTTTCGTGGATGGATGGGTGCATGTTGTGCGTAACTCTCGGGGTGAGAGTTGGCTTGATTTGGTGGGTGCATGTGAATCTCAATCATGGGTGCATGACCATAATCTCACTTAGGTCACAACAATTTAACCTAACTCAATGTTCTACAAGTAGCATATGACTAAAAGGTTTAAAGAATTGAAACATGTCATATGGCCTTGGTAGGTATTTCATAATCATTGAGGAACTTTTGTTTTTGAAAGTTTTAGAAAATAAAACTCCGGATGTCAAGTTTCACTCAGAACAAAGTCATAGCGTAGCCTATGTCACTATATCATATCCAGCAATAACTTAGACAAGATCAAGCATGTGCAACCCACTAGTTCAAGTTTTTAGGATGAGACATTTTTAGCTGATAAACCCAAATCTTAGAGAAAGCTCGATTATAAAAGTGGTACAGGTGAAACATAAGACAGAGCAACTATTCATCATGTCAACAAGGATAGAAACTAACACATATGAGAGAGGAAAATATATTTATTAATCATATCTCACCATTTTATAAGTTGGAGGATTTTCTAAAAAGAAAGGTGAGATACAAGTTACCTTTGTGGGAGCCCTCTCCCAAGATTGCTCTTAACTTACCAATGTGGTTCACCTGGGAGTGCCGCTAATTGGTGGTGCTTCGGCTTGATGTGCAGTTCATGGCCTCTCTTGAGCGTGCTAGGAAGCTCCCCCTCGAGCTTGTTTTTATGGTGACATTGAGGTAACAAGACAACAAGGCTTGGGGTTGAAAGGTATATTACTCTTTTTATCATAATTTTATTTATCATTATATTTTTCTTTTCAAGGTTCACCAAACAAATGCTTGTCTCTGCTGTCATCTCAAAGACTTACCCTCATGAAGTTGATAAATTCCTACAAGGGGTTAGTCCATAAGATCAACCAAAATCTATACTAGCAGCTTTGGTTCCAAGATCAAACTAGACACCATGTCTAATTTGGTCTAGGCAGCCAACTTAATCTAAGCATTGTGCTTAAATTAACGAGCCTTAAGAAGCATGATCCACATCCGACCTTCAAACTAAGCACCATGCTTAATTCAAAAGATGCGTAACCATTACTTCCCAACCAAAACTTACTAGCATAGAAATTGAGTCATCATAAGATAAATAAGAATCATTCAATAGAGACGGATCTTTGAACAAGGGAACCAGTCAGAAGTTTGCTTAGCCAATCTATTCAAACTCAAACAAGGCTAGGATAAAAAATGCAAAGAAAGGCATGCCTTGCTTCATCTCCAACATGAATTTCTTCCACTATTTATGACAACAACTCAAAGTTCATTAATCAAAATTTAACACCATGTCACAATTTTGATTAAAGAAGGCTAATTTAACCTAAGCACCATGCTTAAATTAAAAATTCTATGGATATACCACAAGAACTCTTATGTGAATACACCCAAACTCAAAGCATATGGCGTGAACAGAGGAAAAGCATGATTTTATATTTTCATGGAGACAAATATAAGTGAAAGAGTTGGTCAACATTACCTTGACATACCTGAATGTGTGTACCAACAACATGTATGGATGAAGCATTGGAGTTGTTGTTGCGGTGGCTCGGTTTCCAACTTAGGTGACTGCCAAGGCGTGGGTTGGAATCCGTCACTTTTAGTAGCATGTCATCGTGTAGTAAGTCATTTATTGATAACTCCTACATGTTAGTGACTTGCATACACGACAAATGTAGGATGAACAACTTTATGCAAACTTCTATCCAAAAGAAATGTTATGACCATGACTCCCCTTTGTTTTTTTAGAATCTTTAAACGAAGTGTGATCCAATATAATGCATGGAGTCATGGTTGGTCAAGGGAGTGAGAGAGGTGTTACACAAACCATCGATGTAGATGAAGGAATTCATGGAAGTCATGTGTCTTGTCTCTCTATATGATGGCTTGCTTGATGTTTGTGCAACATCCAGGGGAGATCTTGAAGGGTGTGTTAGTTGTGCTTGAAAGATCTCCTCCGTATTTTTTTTCTTATATCTGTTTTTAAATTTAACAAAGAAACAAAAACAAAGAGAACATAAAACAAGCAAGGGCTCTACTAGGTTGAACTCTAGAGAGCCTAAAACTTATTATGATTGTTTTTATTTACTTATTAACTATTTATTTTATTTTATTATAATTATTTATTTTTTATCCAACTCGCATAACTCAAATAAGGTCAAACTTAAGATGCAATGTAAAATAGACCTTGGCTTGTCTCCATATCAGATTACCTCCATTGTTTATGATAACAACTCATAGCTCATTAATCAAATTTCAACACCATGCAAAAATTTGAATAAAGAAGGTCTTTTTAACCTAAGCACCATGCTTAAATTAAAAAGACCCATGAATGTGTCACATAGGCCAATGTGACAACACTCAAGCTAGAGTGTATAACATAAACAAAGGAAGCATGAATTTGCATGGTCACTCTATGGGGACAGAAGTGAGTAAATGAATTGGTGAATATTACCTTTGCATACCTAGGTGTACTTACCAACAACAGATGTAGATGATTCCTCTTGACACATATTGTGTTGATCGCATGATGGATCTGCCCAAGGAAGCTACAAAGCTCGGCCACACACAATGAAATGACCTCGATTTCTATGAAGGGAAATCCACAGAGTCAAAGTGTAATATGACCATTTAAATCACATTACCCGATAACAGTTGAATACCATAGTCCATACATCAAACAAAAGAGTGCAATAGAGAGGTTTACAATAACTTATTACATCGCCACTTGGCGGAATCAGAGTTCATGCAGCATAACAATAAAAGCTTGAGGTGCGGAAGCTATCACCCTCGATCCAACTTGAGCGTAGGCACGAAACCCTCATTCGCTGTACTCCCCAGAAGAGTACTCACTCCTTGAACCTGAAACCAAATTTTTAGTACGATTTGTACTGGCCACACTCCCACCCTATGCATTGCTTTGTGGAAATTGGATGCAAATCATGGATATATCAAAAGGAACCTATAAAGGCTGGGGTTTTCCTAAGCAAGTAATCAAGTATATAAATAATATATTAATCAAGTTTTAAACACATTCCCATCCCACACATCCATCACCATCCATCTCTGAAATTCCTTCCCATACCTCCAACACCATCTCAGACTCAAGTTGGCAAGCCAACTCCCTCTCGGCTTGTCTCAGCGGCCCGCAGCCCGCAAACTGGCTCACAGCCGGAAATTACACTCTGGGGGAAGGTAGAACACTCCACTCACTAGTCCAGTGAATGAGGAACACAGGAAAGGTCCATAGCCAAACAAGTTGGCATATGTATCGATCGATCAACCATACACTCTGCAGAGGTTTCACTAATCCACTAGATAACCATCATCGGTGTTGATCACCACCTAGGCAGATTTCGAGCGCCTACTGCCATAGAACGATGCCACTCTACTATCTAGCTCTGGATCACTGAAACTGTAAAGAGAGCATATATCCGCTCCCATAGAGGATGCCATGCCATGTACCCACTCTCGAAGGGGGTGCCATGATCATCTCGGTAGGGTGTTAGCTCCATCCCATGCATATACCTACCTATCACTACTCGCCTAGCAGTAGTGGCATCGATCTATCCAGCGGTTCGGTCGTCTCCCTCCCACGGGAAGCGAGTGGAAAGCAAGAGATTCGTAAGGTTCGGATACCAGCGTAGCAGTTCCTAAGTTTGACCAAGCCGAGATATCTTCTCCAGGGTTTATCTTTAACGTGCTACCACGGCACCTTTGTCCTGGGCTCCACCTCTTAGACGATCACACCCAAAGACCACCATCACATCTCAGTTAGCCTGCCATAGGCTTCTCTAGTGGGAATGTCCAGATCCATTCCCTGGCAAGACTTGCTCCAGAAGCTCATCATAGATCCCGGCTCAATTGACTCAACCCTCACCCTACTCCCTGTCGTAAGCTCCACCCCAAACCCAGATACAGCATCATCAGCTCACAAGCTCATCTTGACCCATCAACACACACTCCTCCAGCCTGGCACCCTCCAGGCCTTCCCAGTGTTCATCACGTAACATCAAAATGTAAGCGATTGAAGTATATATATAAATATAGAAGATAAGCAAGTGGCTAACATATCAGCGGGTAAGCAGGTGATAGGTTACAACAAGGTAGGGCTCATCAAGTAGTAATCTACTATGCAATCCTAGCATAGGCAAACCATCATATTGCAACAGAAAGTAAAGCACTAGCATTGCTACATTTGCCATGTGTAATGGGATCTATGAGGTTGGGTGAGATGTGGCACCTTTACCGACGTAGCTGTTGGACTTCTCCTGGTAGTCACTGTCATCAGACTGGTCCTCGCTCGAGCTTGTAACCGAGAATTAATGGTCGTGGGAGTGACCCCTATAGATTAGCACAAACAACAAATGCTAAATAGAAGATCCAAATGCACTCAAACATAGCAAAAATAGATAGAGCTCGATTTATAAAAAATTTGGATATGTGGATCATAATTTTTGGAGCTCGTATGAATTAGTTATGATTTTTCAAAGATTTAACCATTTTCTAAAAAATAAAAGGACTAGATTTATCTGGTGCTGACACATGGAATCACGAGATTGGTCCACGTGTCGCGTGGGGTCCAGCCAAGACAACTCAGCGGCTGACGTGGCGGATGACGTCATGCTAACGTCAGGATTGACCGGGTCAACGATCGCCTGACGTGTGGGTCCGGGGTGACGTCACTGCTAACGTCAGCAGTCAACGGTCAACAGTTAAAGTCAACGGTCAACTAACTGGTGGGCCCCACTGGGCCGTTAACGGGCTGTTATTGGGCTGTTAATGGGCCGATTGGGCTAGATCTGGGCCGGGCCAGGCCCGCCACATGGCGTGCTCTGGTGCTGCCACGTTACTGCTCTGGATTCAAACCGGGCTCAGTCCACGGCTCTCGGTGCATGGTGCACTGGCTCTCTTGGGGTCCACTGGCAGCGACTCAAGTCCATGTGAGCCGGGTGCACGGACATGTCCTCGGGTTCTTTCGGTCCACTGACCGGTCCACGGTGCACCGACTTCGCCTGGTCCCACGTGCAGCATCACTGGTTCATTAACACAGTGTCCACTGTCCTTCTGCCGAGTCCATCCCCTTCCTCTGTCTCTCTAGCCTGACGTCGGGGCTCGCCGGCGGCGGTGCTTCTCCAAAATTCCGGCCCTCTGGTGGTCCTCCGGTGTCATCAACTTGCCCATCGGCTCCAGGACGTCGTGGTGCACACAGAGGTGGGCTTCAAGGCGGCAACTTGGCTCCTGGTGACATGCTCCATGGCGGACGCTCGACTGCAACCTTACGGGTGACTCAATCCGGGTCCAAGCAGTGTGCGGGGGCACGATTGAGGGCACGCAACACCTCCCCGATGCGCCAGCGGCGACCAAAATCCATGGCAGAGTCCGCGTGGGTAGCAACTCCCATGACGGAGCTTTGATGAGGTCTTGGTGCACGGCACGGCACCCAGAGAGGCTCCACGGCTCCCATCTTCTCCTTATCCCAATGCAGCACATCCTGGCGGAGCTTGACGAGGCATCCTTCTCCTTTGAGGCGGCCCGAGACGATGGGATATGGCGGTGTGAGGCGGCGCTCTGGAGCGGCACCACGATGGCGTGATGAGGGCAAGGAGACGTGTAGACAATGCTCTGGTGTGGCAAGCACGGAGCTTGGTTGCACGCGGTGTCTGTCTCATCAAGGCGAGCATGGATCCATGGTCAAAGGAGCCAATGGCTCAGCGGTGCGGCAGTAAGGTGGCCTCACCGCCGCAGCGTGCGGCGCGGCGATGTCATGGCGGTGTTCCGGTCCGGCATCCTCCTGATGCCGTGGTCTTGGGGCTTGGTCTGTCCATATCGTGTGTGTGGGTGTGTCCAGGGAGGCCGGTGGAGGTCTCGGCCTACGCGCTCCCAAGGCGGAGCGCCATGACCGGTAGCAAGGGCGAGGGGTCGGAAGAGGGGGACACGGCGGCGCTCACCAGCGTTGGCGTGGATGGAGGCACAGTACCAAGTCCAAGCAGCTCTAGCTCATGTACTAGTCTTGCTCCTCGACCCGGCGGTGTAGCAGCAGCTCTGGTACAGCGACGGCGGCCTTCTTCTCCAACTCCGGTGGCGGCAACAGTTCCTCTCCCTCCTTTCTTCTCCCCTCCTCTTCTTTTCCAATTGGTGCGGGCAAGGTGAAATTGACGGGCCACCGAGGTGGCGGCGGGTGATGGAACCCTAGGGAGCGCTGGGGCTTGCTCTTATTCTGGGGCTTGCTCTTATAGGGGCGGAGGTGGTAGGTAGCACGGCGATGGCACGGCAGTCATGAACTCGAGTGGCCGGGGGCATTCCCATCCGAGGGAAGCTTCCAGGTTACTGCCGCAGTTGCAGTGGGCTCCAACGGGCAGTGGCTGAAGCCAATTTGGCTTCATGGTGAAGGATGGGACAGGCAGGGGAGAACCATGCACAGGCGGTTGTGAGCGCGCGCGGGAGAGCGAGGTGCTCGCGGCCGTGGGTGCCTTGTGGTAGAGCCTGTCGACCGACGTGGCACGTGGCGTGGTTGGACGCGGGTAGGTGCGGTTCGAGCGGCCGGGCACACGGTGTTGAGTGTGGGCGAGCTCGCGCGGCACGGGAAAAGATGGTAGGTGGGTCCCACAGCGGGACCCACTCGGGGTGATCTCAGCCGGAAAGATGGCAGGTGGGTCCCAGGACGGGACCCACTCATCAGCGACTGTGGCCGGCTGCTGAAGCAGTGCGGACGCGGGCGAGCATGGGCACGCGGCGCTGGGCCGTCTTGCTGGGCCGGCGCGACGAGCGGGGTGAAAGAGAGAGAGAGCGAGCGAGCGGGCCGGCGGGGCTGGTCCAATCGGGCGCGGAGAGAAGAGAGAGACGAAGCAGGCCGGGCTGGTTGGGCTAAGCAGGATGAAATACTTCTTCCTTTTCTCTCTTTATTTCTTTTCTCTTTTCTATTTTTCAAATACTTATATATATATGTGATGTGCCAACTTTGAATAATGAAGTAGTGGGCATACAAGGCCCTTATATTTGTTAGGGTATTCTTCCCTTAATATTTATTTGTGAAAATAAATATTATGATCTCATTTTTAATAATCATTACATAAATTCAAATAAAAACCAAATCACATATTAATGCAACATGGCATGACAACTAATGAAACATTGAAGGTAATGCATCATTGGAAAGCAACATATGAAAAATTGATCAAAAATTACTTTTAAACATTGATTATGTTATGATTGCATAGGATGTTATGCATGACATATTAGGGTTGATGCATGGTTAGGGTAGATGATGACATGTCACACTCATCACTCATAGGTTTTCGAGAAAAAATTTTGTAGCTCAGATTTTCGGGTTGTTACAGTCCTCTCCCTCATTGGAATCTCGACCTCGAGATTTAAGAAGTGACATACCCTTCAAAGAGGTAAGGATACTATAGCAGCAGTTGATTCTCATCTTCCCACGTTGCTTCACGTTCAATGTGATTGCTCCATTGAACCTTGCATATAGGAATAGACTTGCTTCGGGTCTCTTTGGTGTCATAACCCAAAATCTTGATGGGGTGCTCTTTGTACTCTAGAGTATCTTGGATATCAAGCACATCAGTGGTAACTATTTCTTCCTCGGGTACCCTTAAGCACTTGCGTAGTTGTTAGACATGGAATACGGGATGTACTCCTGCCAACTGTGGGGGTAGTTCAAGCTTGTATGCCAGCTTTCCAACTCTCTGTCGGATGCGGTAAGGGCCAACATATCTTGGAGTTAGTTTCCCTTTCACATGGAATCTGACAGTACCACAAAGTGGAGACACTTTGAGATAGACATAGTCCCCAACCTTAAATTCAAGGTCTCGACGCCTTTTATCAGCATAGCTCTTCTGTCGGCTTTGAGTGATCCTTAAGTTCTCTCTTACTTGTGCAACTCCTTCTTCGGCTTCCTTGATCTTGGCAGGGCCAAAGACTGCCCTCTCACCCGGGTGGTCCCACATCAACAGGGTTCTGCATGGCTTGCCATAAAGAGCTTGGAAGGGTGACATCTTGAGACTTGCCTGGTAGCTGTTGTTGTAAGAGAACTCAGCAAACGAAAAACACTTCTCCTAATCTGAGCCATATTTGAGAACACTGGCATGAAGCATATCCTCAAGAATCTGATTAAACCTCTCTGTCTGACCATCTGTTTGTGGGTGGTAAGTGGTGTTGTAGTCAAGGTTAGACCCAATGGACTTGTGAAGAGCTTTCTAGAATCGGGACATGTTTTGAGGTCCACAATCTGACATGATACTCTTAGGAGCTCCATGGAGCCTCAAAATCTCCTTGATGTAGATATCTGCTAGCTTCTCAGCACTGATAGTGGTCTTGACAGGTATGAAGTGGGCAACTTTAGTCAGGCGATCAACAATCACCCAAATGGAATCATTACCAGCTGGCGATCGCGGCAAACCCTCGATGAAATCCATGGATATGCTCTCCCACTTCCATTCAGGAACATCGAGTGGTTTGTGTAATCTAGCGAGTCTCCTGTGCTCAGCCTTGACTCTATTGCAGATGTCACATTTGGCCACATGCTTAGCAATGTCTGCCTTCATGCCCTTCCACTAGAAGTGCTTCTTCACATCTTGATACATTTTTGCACCTCTAGGATGGATGCAATACTTGGAGTAGTGTGCTTTTGATAGAATTTCCTTATGCAAAGCAGGATTGCTGGGCACACAGATTATGTCCTTGAACCAAATGGTTCCATGCTCATCTTCTCTGAATTCCGGGCTATAGCCTAGCTTCATCAGCCCTCGAATGTAATCCATTTCTTCACAACTTTTCTGAGCTTCATGAATTCGCTCGGTGAGATTATACTCGATGTGAAGCTCGTGCAACAGACCATGGGGTACTATCTTGAGCTGGAGATCTTCAATTTCTTTCCTTAATTCAGGTGGTAGGGTTGAGGTGAACAGAGCATGACAATAGGTCTTGCGACTAAGAGCATCTGTTACTACATTCGCTTTGTCTAGATGATAATGAATCTCCATGTCATAGTCCTTGATTAGCTCTAGCCATCTGCGCTGTCTCATGTTCAGATCTTCTTGAGTGAAGAAGTACTTCAAGATCTTGTGATCGGTGTATATTTCACACTTGTTGCCAATGAGATAATGCCTCCAAATCTTCAGGGCGTGCACAACAACTGCTAACTCAAGATCATGAGTGGGGTATCGTTTCTCGTGCTCCTTCAGCAGTCGGGAAGCATAAGCAATAACTTTCCCATTCTGCATCAACACACAACCTAGTACATGGCGAGAGGCATCACAATATATGACAAAGTCATTAGTGATATCAGTAAGGCTAGGATAGGAGTGGTAGTGAGCTTCTCCTTTAGAGTTTGGAAACTTTGTTCACACTCAGGTGTCCAATCAAACTTATTGATCTTCTTTAAGAGATTTGTCATAGGACGAGCTATCTTCAAGAAGTTCTCAATGAATCGGCGATAGTAACCTGCCAATCCCAAGAAACTCCTGATCTCGGACACATTGTGAGGCTGCTCCCATTCTTTCACGGCCTCTATCTTTGCAGGATCTATAGCAACTCCATCAGCTGAGAGTACATGACCAAGGAAAGCAACTTCTTCAAGACAGAACTCACATTTGCTGAACTTGGCATAGAGGTGGTGTTGGGATAGCTTCTCGAGCACTATTCTCAGATGTGCTTCATGTTCTTCAGCAGTGGATGAATAAATCAAAATATCATCAATGAAAACCACCACCAACCAATCAAGATCATCCATAAACACCTTGTTCTTCATGTTCATGAAGTAGGCAGGGGCATTCGTGAGATCAAAGGATACGACGGTGAACTCATACTGCCCATAGTGAGTGAAAAAGGTTGTCTTGGGAATGTCTTCCTCACGAATCTTCATTTGATGATAACCAGATCTGAGATCAATCTTCGAGAAGTACTTAGCACCACGAAGCTGATCAAGCAAGTCATCGATCCTTGGTAGAGGATACTTGTTCTTGATAGTAAAAGTGTTGAGATTGCGGTAGTCAACACACATCCTCATTGAGCCATCCTTCTTTTTCACAAACAGAACAGGTGATCCCCAGGGAAAGGCACTAGGCCTAATAAAGCCCTTATCGAAAAGCTCTTTCAACTGCTTCTTGAGCTCCTCTAGTTCATCAACTGACATATGATACGGTCACTTAGCAATGGGACTGGTACCCGGCACGAGGTCAATAATGAACTCAACATCACCATTAGGTGGCATGCCTGGCAACTCTTCTGGAAACACGTTCTCAAATTCTCTAACAACGAGGACATCAGCGAGAATCTTATCCTTTTTCTGAGATTCTGCCTGAGACTTGAGTGCATTCAGGGCACATAGAACAGATATTGATTTATCCTTGTGACTGCTTGGCCAGAAGGGTGAGTTATCTGAACATATCGGGGTGAACAAGAGATCAAAACCTTGTGCTCGGTAAGCCAATCCATGCCTAGGATGACATCCAGGCCATTTGAAGGTAGAAGGGTAAGGTTAGCTCGGAAGGTTAGACCCTCGATAGAAAGCTTCACTCCCTTACAGATATGGGTGCTTCTCATCTCACCTAGGGGAGAACTAGTGACTATAGGCTCCAAACGTGGAGTGGTAGGTATGTTGTTCTCTTGTGCAAACTTGGATGAGATGTATGAACATGTAGCTCCAAAATCAAATAGAATGGATGCTTTAAAGCCATTAACTAAAAACATACCGTACACAACATCTGGGGCAGCTTGAGCTTCTTCTGCATTCATGTGCGTGAGATGACTGCGGCTTGCAGATCCTCGGTACTGAGACTTGGGTGCAGTGGGTGCAGGCATCTTCTCAGGACAGTCAAACACCTTGTGAATAGGCTTGCCACAACCAAAGCAAGTGAACGGCTAAGTTTGGCACAACACAAGCAGCTATAGAGTGGTCGGACCTATGATGTGGCTGCGAAGGGTGCTCACGTGGGTAGCGATCCTTCCCAGAGCAGTCACGAGAGCGATGGTCACGAGAGCGATGGTCACAAGAGTGATGATCGCGGGAGCAATGGTCACGGGAAGAGCTGGAGTGGTCAGCAGAGTAGGCACCACCACTCTTACTCGAGCCATGAGTAGGGTCCTTGCCATAGTGAGGACGGCTTGATGACCTGTCCCGATGAAACCTCTTACGCTCATGGTCACGGGAGAAGCCCTCGGATTTCTTCTTCTCCCTTCTGGACATTTCTCCTGCGTCTTTCTGGTCCTTCTCGATCTGTATGTAGCGATCGATCATGTCACGAAGGGTGTGACTCTTGGTGCCTCCCAGGGCCACCTTGATCTTGGGATTCAGACCCTTCTAGTACTGAGTAATCTTCTCTTTCTCAGATGCCGCAACATGCAGAGGTGCATAGCGCAGCAAATTGGTGAAGGTGTTGGTGTACTCGCAGATGTCACATCCCTTCTGGGTGAGGTTGTGTAATTCCTCCTCCTTCTACTCCATGACTCCCTCAAGAACATGGTACTTGATGAACTCATCAGCGAACTCATCCCAGGAGATGTGGTCGGGGTCCTCATGAGCTTGGTGGTAGCTGTCCCACCAGGAGCATGCAGCTCTAGTGAGATGGTGAGCAGCGATCCTGACTCGTTCCTCAGGGGTACAAGTGGTAAGCTCTAGCTTCTTCTCGATCTCCCGAAGCCAATCATTAGCTTTCAGTGGTTTCTTGTAGGTGCCATCAAAGGTGGGTGGCCTGAGCTTCAGAAAACCCTCGAGTTTTCTCTGCAAGTCATTCGGGTTGCCTCCATAGTGGTGGTTGGCCCCATTGACCAATGCAGCGTGCAGCTGTGTCTGTTGCACCATCACTTTCACCAGGTTCGGCGGCGGTGGTGGTGGCGAGATCGGCTATGGTGGAGGGTTCGGCTAACGCAGAGGTCCATTGCCATTGGCATCATCTCCTCTAGCTGGCGGGGTCCGTTCACCATTGTTCCCACCCTGGTTGAGGTCGATGGGTAGAACGTGACCACCCCTGCGTCCAAGGCGCCTTCCACGCCTAAGCTCAGGCTCGGGTGGAGGTGGACGGTTGCCCAGACGTGCGAAGCAATGTGTAGACATCTGTGACATGGGTTGACAACGGTTTAGTACTTTATTGATTCAATATAATTAAATGATTTCAACAATTTAAGGAAAAACATTTAATCTATCACACTCATACAAAGAAGCAATAAGATCCATAAAATGTGATAAGATTGAACATTCATCACATGGTTTGCATTACATGGCATCATCTCTAGCAGCTATGCTAGATGACGTGCGAGACTCGCACTACGAGAAGGTAACTCATGGAGGGTACATCAGGAATGATACATCATA
Organism: Bothriochloa decipiens; assembly: GCA_023333625.1. Classification (NCBI taxonomy): domain Eukaryota; kingdom Viridiplantae; phylum Streptophyta; class Magnoliopsida; order Poales; family Poaceae; genus Bothriochloa; species Bothriochloa decipiens. Next base: position 42,773,791 of record CM041637.1, read on the forward strand.
ACTCATGGATAACAACTAGCTCAACTCTGACTCATGACGTGGCCACGCAGGGTCCACACTACTCTGACTCATACATCGGTGTGTTGTACACTGTTGTCTGAAAACGGTTGCCAAGAACCATCAGCTCCTCTTGTGACATGTGAAGGCGCTTCACGTAAGCCTGGAATTCTCCAAACTCCTTGGTAAGCGGCAGGTTGATGGGGGCTGGATAGTGGTTGTGCCTCAAGAGAGTCTGGCTAATCTAGAAAGTTTCCTTAAAGGGGCCCTTACGTCTGGCGGACAAAGGAAGTCAGTCCCGCAACTCAGCGTACTCCTGGCAGCATCTCTCATTGGCGTTCTTCCAAGCTGTCTTGAGCCTCTTGTACCTATCCACCAAGGTCTTGTTCTGAATCATTAGGGCAATCAGATGGCCTTGGTTTCACTATGCTTGTGTCTCTACTTTCTTCAAGGCTTTGATGAGCATTGTCTTCTCACACTGCACGGTGAAGTTGCTCTTGCCATCTTCCCGTCTCCTCCTCTGAAGTTCTCTGATCTCCTTGTCCTTGTCAATCTTCTCTCCTTCCAACTGGAGAACTCTTGTGTCGAGGTAGTAGTTCCGAAGCCCAATGTCCTCCACCTTGTCTTGTAGGTCGGCAACCTCGGCCTTATGGGCTCTTGCCTGACGGGCGAGTTTGTCCTTCAGTTGAGTGATAGTAGCCTTGAGACCTTCCTTCTCCTTAGCTTCCTTCTTGCAGAACTCCTGGTACTCCATCAGAGCATTGCGGTCAAGACGCCTCTTCTTCTCCAAGTGCTCTATGTAGCAGTTTTGCTCGAAGAGGTGAGCGGCGGAGGCACGATTGCAAAGGCTGGTCTCAGCTAGGATGACCGGCCTGACCTGGTCATCCTGCTGCTCTGGTGTGAGGAGAGAGTTTAGGGCCTAAGGAAGAAGATGAAACTCTGTGTTATGAAGGTGCTCATAAGCAATCTTCATCACTTCACGCAGGGCCTTGAGGGACACAGACTGGATTCCTTCCTCAATTGAGTCCTCGACTGTCATCTCTAGGAGAGCTAGTACTGAAGGCAGAGTCTGACTTGCAGGGATGTCCAAGTGAGTGACCACGTAGCCCTTGATTCCTCCTTCCAGGCCAGGTGCTCGAGTGTAGTTGTACTTGATCTCCTCAATAGGCACTTCGAGCACTCCCAGAACACGGCGTAGGGTGTACGGAAAGCCTAGAAACTCCTGTCCCTTGTAGGTGAACTCAACCTTGGGCATACTGCTTAATGATCCATGCGGGTGTCCAAAGCTTGTCATCTGTACGTTTAAAGGGAAAGAGGTCAGCAAGTCAATAATAATAGAGAAGCCTTGCATAAGAAGATATGCAGGGTCGGTATATAACCGAAAGAAAAGCTGGTTTGTCCTGTACTAACGTCCATTTCTAGGGTTTCATCCTAGGGTCAAGTATGGCTCTGATACCAACTGAAACGACCTTGATTTCTATGAAGGAAAATCCACGGAGTCAAAGTGTAATATGACCATTTAAATCACATTACCCGATAACAGTTGAATACCAAAGTTCATACATCGAACAAAAGAGTGAAATAGAGAGGTTTACAATAACTTATTACATCGCCAGTTCGTGGAATCAGAGTTCATGCAGCAAAACAATAAAAGTTTGAGGTGCGGAAGCTATCATCCTCGATCCAACTTGAGCGTAGGCACAAAACCCTCATTTGGTGTACTCCCCAGAAGAGTACTCACTCCTTGAACCTAAAACCAAATTTTCAGTATGATTTGTACTGGCCACACTCCCACCCTATGCATTGCTTTGTGGAAATTGGATGCAAATCATGGATATATCAAAAGGAACCTATAAAGGCTGGGGTTTTCCTAAGTTATCAAGTATATAAATAATATATTAATCAAGTTTAAACACATTCCCATCCCACACATCCATCACCATCCATCTCTGAAATTCCATCCCATACCTCCAACACCATTTCAGACTTAAGTCAGCAAGCCAACTCCCTCTCGGCTTGTCTCCGTGGCCCGCAGCCCTCAACCTGGCTCACGACCAAAAATCAGACTCTGGGGGAAGGTAGAAGACTCCACTCACTAGTCCGGTGCATGCGGAACACAGGAAAGGTCCGTAGCCAAACAAGTTAGCATATGTATCAATCGATCAACCATACACTCTGCAGAGGTTTCACTAATCCACTAGATTACCATCATCGGTGTTGATCACCACCTAGGCAGATTCTGGGTGCCTATTGCCATAGAACGATGCCACTCTACCATCCAGCTCTGGATCGCTGAAACTATGAAGAGAGCATGTATCCACTCCCGTAGAGGATGCCATGCCATGTACCTACTCCCGAAGGGGGTGCCATGATCGTCTCAGTAGGGTGTTAGCTCCATCCCATGCATATATCTTCCTATCACTACTCGTCTAGCAGTAGTGGCATCGATCTATCCAGTGGTTCAGCCGTCTCCCCCCACGGGAAGAGAGTGGAAAGCAAGAGATTCCTAAGGTCTGGATACCAATGCAGCAGTTCCTAAGTCTGACCAAGCCGAGATATCTTCTCTAGGTTTTATCTTTAACATGCTACCACGACAGCTTCATCCCAGGCTCCACCTCTCAGAGGATCACACCCAAAGACCACCATCACATCTCAGTTAGCCTGCCACAGGCTTCTCTAGTGGGAATGTCCAGATCCATTCCCTGGCAAGACTTGCTCCAGAAGCTCGTCATAGATCCTAGCTCGATCGACTCAACCCTCACCCTACTCCCTGTTGTAAGCTCTACCCCAAACCCAGATATAGCATCATTAGCTCACAAGCTCATCTTGACCCATCAACACACACTCCTCTAGCCTGGCACACTCCAGGCCTTCCTAGTGTTCATCACGTCGCATCAAAATGTAAGCGAGTCAAATATATATATGTAAAAATAGAAGATAAGCAAGTGGCTAACATATCAGTGGGCAAGTAGGTGATAGGTTACAACAAGGTAGGGCTCATCAAGTAGTAATCTACTATGCAATCCTAGCATAGGCAAACCATCATATTGCAACAGAAAGTAAAGCACTAGCATTGCTACATTTGCCATGCGTAATGAGATCTACGAGGTTGGGTGAGATGTGACACCTTCACCGACGTAGCTGTCGGACTTCTCCTGGTAGTCACTGTCGTCAGACTTGTCCTCGCTCGAGCCTGTAACCGAGAATTAATGGTCACGGGAGCGACCCCTATAGATTAGCACAAAGAACGAATGCCAAATAGAAGACCCAAATGCACTCAAACATAGCAAAAATAGATAGAGCTCAATTTATAGAAAATTTGGATATGTTGATCATAATTTTCGGAGTTCGTATGAATTAGTTATGATTTTTTAAAGATTTAACCATTTTCTAAAAAAGAAAACGAATGGATTTATCTGGTGCTGACACATGGCATCGCGGGATTGGTCCATTTGTCGTGTGCGGGTCTAGCCAAGACATTTGTCGTGTGCGGGATTGGGCAGTTAATGGGCCGAGTGGGCCGGATCTAGGCCGGACCGTGCTCGCCACGTGGCAGGCTCTGGTGCTGCCACATCACTACTCTGGATTCAAACCGGGCTCAGTCCACGGCTCTCGGCCCATGGTGCACCGGCTCTCTTGGGGTCCACTGGCAGTGACTCAAGTCCATGTGAGCCGGGTGCACGAACATGTCCTCGGGATCATTCGGTCCACTGACTGGTCCATGGTGCACTGAGTTCGCCTGGTCCCACGTGCAACATCACTGGTTCATTAACAACGCGTCCACCATCCTTCTGCCGAGTCCATCCCCTTCCTCTGTCTCTCCAACCCGACACCGGGGCTCGCGGGCGGTGGTGTTCTCCAAAATTTCGGCGCTCTGGTGGTCCTCCAGTGTCATCAACTTGCCCATCGGCTCCAGGACGTCATGGCGCACACGGAGGTGGGCTTCAAGGAAGCAGCTTGGCTCCTGGTGACGTGCTCCACGGCGGACGCTCGACTGCAACCTTACGGGTGACTTAATCCGGGTCCAAGCAGTGTGCGGGTGTGTGATTGAGGGCATGCAGCACCTCCCCGATGCGCTGGCGGTGACCAAAATCCACGGCGGAGTCCGCATGGGTAGCAACTCCCTCGGCGGAGCTTCGACGTGGTCTCGGTGCATGGCACGGCACCCAGAGAGCCTCCACGGCTCCCATCTTCTCCTTATCCCGATGCAGCACATCCTGGTAGAGCTTGATGAGGCATCCTTCTCCTTTGAGGTGACCGGAGACGACCGGATACGGCGGTGCGAGGCGGTGCTCTAGAGAGGCACCACGATGGCGTGATGAGGGCAAGGTGACATGTAGACAATGCTCCAGTGTGGCAAGCACGGAGCTTGGGTGCGCGTGGTGTCTGTCTCATCAAGGTGAGCGCGAATCCGTGGTCAAAGGAGCCTATGGCTCAGCAGTGTGGCAGTAAGGTGGCATTGCTGCAGTGGTGTGTGACGCGGCGACGTCATGGCGGTGTTCTAGTCTAGCATCCTCCCGATGCCGTGGCCTTGGGGCTTGGCCTGTCCATGTGCGTGTGTGCGGGTGTGTCCAAGGAGACTGGTGGAGGTCTTGCCCTACGCGCTCCCAAGGCAGAGCGCCATGACCGGCAGCAAGGGCGAGGGGTTGGAAGAGGGGGACACGGCAGCGCTCACCGGCGTTGGTGTGGATGGAGGCGCGGTACCAAGTCCAAGCAGCTCCGGCTCACGGTACTGTTCTTGCTCCTCGACCCAGCGGTGTAGCAGTGGCTCTGGTACAGTGACGGCAGCCTTCTTCTCAAAATCTGGCGGCAGCAACAGTTCCTCCCCCGCCTCCTTTCTTCTCCCTTCCTCCTCTTTTTTTCCAATTGGTGCGGGCAAGGTGAAATTGACGGGCCACCGAGGTGGCGGCAGGCGATGGAACCCTAGGGAACGCCGGGGCTTGCTCTTATAGGGGCGGAGGTGGTAGGTAGCGCGGCGATGGCACGACAGTCATGACCTCGAGCGACAGGGGGCATTCCCATCCAAGGGAAGCTTCCAGGTTACTGCCGCGGTTGCGGTGGGCTCCAGCGGGCAGTGGCTGAAACATCCGCAATTTTCCACGAAGGGAAAATACACAGAATGGCGGATAATATAATAGTTCGAAGCATCAAACCATCTCATTATCTCGCAATAGTCGATACAGGATCCATACATCGAACAAAAGAATACAATTAGAAGGGATTACATAAATAGTTCATCGCCACACTGGCGGGATCATCAGAGTAGCTGCAGCGTCTGGAACAGCTGCAAAAGGCGGAAGTACAATAAAATCTCAAAAAGAAGCCTGAGCGTAGGAACGAGACATCTACTCCTCTTCGTCGTCATAGTCATAGTCGGGCTCACCTGCCAAATAATTTTCAGTACGGTTTGTACTGGCCACATCTCCCACCCTATGCTTTGCTTTTGCTATGTAGTATTTGGTGGGATGCAAGGATATAATCAAATCGACCTAATATGTGGCTGTAGTTTCCTATGCAAACAGTGACCAATATTATATAATATAGTTCATCAAATTTTAATCCATCTCATCCACACATCCAAACCCATTCCATCACCATCACACATCTCACCCTCTCGCACTCAGTCGACAGGTCCAACTCCCTCTCAGAGCCTGTCTCAGCGGCTCACAGCCTGAAGGGTAACACCAGGGGGAGAAATAGAAGGACTCCTCTCACTACTCCCGAGAAGCGTGGGTCTTAGGAAAGAGCCATACTAGTGGCTCATGGACTATATATATAGATTCATAAACTCTGCAGAGCGTGTACTCCCGTAACCACAAGATCACTATCATCGGCGGTGCCCCACCTAAGCTGATTCCGGCTGCTTTCTAACCGGTGCGATGCCACCCTACCACTCAGTACTGGGACATCCCGGATAGGTACCACCGGCACACTGAGACTGTGAGACATAGTACCGGGCCCCCGTGGTCACTATGCTGTCTAAGGAGGGTGTGGGTCTCCACGCCCATACCTCCTGACACTTTCTGCTAACAACCTAGTAGTAGTGGCACCATCCTAGCTAGTCAGACATCCGTCTCCCGCCCATACAAGAGCGAGTGGTGAGCACGTAAGTCCCAAGGTTTCGGTCCTCAAGAGATATCAGGTCCTAGGTGGGATCAGACAGGATTATCTTCTCTTTTGGGACTACAACAGTCCGTGCTACAATAGCACCTCCTACCCGGGGCTTCGCTCCACGAAGGTTCTCACCCCCGGGATCTCCTTATACCTCTCCATGTGCCCGCCACAAGCACCTCACACGGGAATGCCCAGAACACATTCCCCGGCAAGACTCGCCCATATGGCTCGTCGTAGAATCCTGTCCGATCGACTCAACCCTCACCACACACCCAAGACGCACACAGCACTCTCCCCGAGTAAAGTGGCACCACGTGCCTTAACCATAAAACCATGCTCTCCACCACGCATCATTATCACACAGATATAAGCGTAGTAGAAGTAAGGCATCATAAGTAAATAAGCAAGCGTCTAGCCTATCAGCAGGTGTGCAGGAGTATGGTTGCGACAAGGTAAAGGCTCATCAGGCGGTGCTATCATGCAACCTATCATCAGGTGATATTCATAATTAAAGCACTAGCAACTAGATATTATGCCATGCGTAATGGGATCTACGAGGTTGGGTGGGGTGTGGCACCTGCGAAGTCGTCTCCGAGCTCCTCCTCGTACTCGTAGTCGTCCTCCTCAAACTGCTCCTCCTCTGAAACGAGACATAATAGCCTCGTCAGCGGCTCCTATAGAGTCAACACAAAGAAGCAATAAAATTCAATAACTCCAAATGCACTCATACACAAGCCTATGACGTAGAGCTTATTTTTATGAAAATTTGGACACTTGGTTCATATTTTTCGGAGTTCGTATGAAGAAGTTATGAATTTCTGAAGTTTATTCTATCTTCTAAAAAGAAAAAGGGCAGATTAACCTGTGCTGACACGTGGTAGCTCCTGATTGGGCCACGTGGCGTGCAGGAACAGTGCAGCTAGGGATGTGCTGATGTCATGCTAACATCAGCACTGACGGGGGACCCAGTCAGTGGCTGACAGGTGGGGCCCACATATCTGGTCACTGACAGGTGGGGCCAGGTCAACGGTCAACGTTGACGGGTCTCGACCGGGCCTCGGAGGGTCTGGACAGGGCTGGATCTGGGCCAGGTGGGGTCAGCCACTGTACACTCGAGGGTGCGATCCAGGCGACCCCTCGAGGACGGAGTTCGCTCGGGCGAACGGGCTGGCCTCGAGAATGAAACCTCGCCCGGCGAACGGGCCTGCCTTCGAAGATGGAACTTCGTTCGTACGAATGGGCAGCCCTCGAGAATAGTGCGCCCCTCGAGACTTGAACCACTGGCCTCGAGCCGGAACCTCGACTCGGGCTAGGTCCTCGACTCGTCGGGCGGACCCTCGACTTCGTCAGATGGACCCTCGACTCGTCGGGTGGACCCTCGACGAATGTCGGACGGACCCTCGACGAATGTCGGAGGGACCCTCGACTCGTCGGGTGGACCCTCGACAAATGTCGAACGGACCCTCGACTTCGTCGGACAGACCCTTGACTTCGTCGAACGGACCCTCGACTTGTCGGGTGGACCCTCGACAAATGTCAGACGGACCCTCGGCTTCGTCGGACGGACCCTCGACTCGTCGGGTGGACCCTCGACGAATGTCGGACGGACCCTCGACTCCGTCGGACGGACCCTCGACTTCGTCGGACGGACCCTCAACTTCGTCGAACGGACCCTCGACGGATGTCGGGTCATTAGCTGAGCTACGTGGCTGGTCGGCTAGGTGCTCTAACTCGGGGAAATCAACCCTCAAGCCGGTGGCGGTCAGCGAGGCGCGGCAGCGGCGTCTGGCGATGGTGAGGCCAAATTTGCCGACGAAGCCGAGCGTTGGTCTCCATCTTCCTTCTTGGATTTCGATTGGAGAAGCTGGGATCTCCATGAGCTAGCTACCTGGGCTAGTCGAGGCATGGCGGGGCATGCGCGGCTCGGTGGCCAGGCGGACGCTCCGGCGGCCAGAGTCCAGCGAGGCCAGAGCTGCAAAAGTGCGTGGCTCCACTGTGGCCTGTGCTGGCTCCTAGAGGTTGCCAAGAACGTGCTCTAGACTATGGCGAAACTATTGGTCGCGGTAAGGAAGGAAACAACGATAAGGGGAGCGAGAACGTCGATGATGTACTGGTGGCAGCCATGGCCGAGCAGGGCGAGGGCGGGGATGCTTACCCGCGCAGCGACGGTCGAGGCAGGTGACGAGGGCTTGGTGGTGGCTTGGTGCAGGGGAGGCAAAGCCGGGGCATCGAGGCGGTTATGCGGCCCTCCCAGGTCCTCCTCAACGCGCGGACGGCGGCGGCGGCAGCAGCGCTCTAGCTCCGCGCGGCAGCGCCTCCTTCCTGCTCCTCCCTCTTTCTCTCTCTCTCGCTCGGCTGATCTGGCGGCAGGTCTCCACAAAGGCGGCGGGGCGATGGGGAAACCCTAGAGGCCAGGGTGCTCCTCTTTAAATAGGCACGGCCGCCAGCCATGGATGGCGGAGGCAGAAGATGCCCATCGGGCGGCTGTGCGCGGCCACGATTAGGGTTAGGGTTCGGCTGAGGCATGATGCAACCAGGCGGTTAGACGGACGGCATGGAACGCGGCCGTACTCAGGCGGACGGCGGAGGCGCGCGGTGCACAAAAATGGTGTGACGGACGCGATGCGCGGTCGTCCAGAAGTGGAAAAAGGAAGGAGCTAACAGCTCGGTCCCACACGTCAGCGAGAGAAGCGGGTCGGCGCGGCGCGGCAGCGGCTTGCTGGGCCGCCTGGCTGGGCCGGCGGTCGGCGAGCGGGCGAGCGCGCGCGCGAGCGGGCGACGGCGGAGGCGCGCGGGACAGGCGGAACAGGCCGCGAGCGGGCTGGCAGCAGCGCAGCAGGCCGGCTGGTTGGGCTGTTTTCTCTTTTTCCTTTTCCTTTTTATTTTCAAAACCTTTTCTATTCCTATTTCTTGCAAAACAACTCATTTAGCCACAACCCTAGGTTAGTGAGGTTAGTGACCATGATGTATACACCATGGTGGGTCCACTAGGGTCTCTAGGTCAAGATGGATCCATTTCCGAAGTTAGCGGTCATATATATATACATGCATTAAAAGGTTATTCGATTTTATTAACATCACATAAAATCGAATAAGAGGCGAAACATTCTCTGGTAATTAAATGCAATGCTCGGGCTAATGTAGGGTGCTATTTATGCATCTATTGGCGGGTTTCCTACATGACATCCACCATACACTGGTAAACTCTAAAAAAAATTTTTGAAAGCCCGTATTTTTGGTGACCTAATTCTAGGGTTGTTACAGTCCTACCTCCTTATGAGAATCTCGTCCTCGAGATTCAAGAGTGTAACTTACTCTTCAAAAAAGGTAGGGGTAGAGCTTCCTCATTTCTAACTCCTTTTCCCAAGTTGCTTCCCGTTCTGTGTGGTTGCTCCACTGAATCTTCAGATATGGCGTGCTGGAGCTTCTCGTTTCCTTGGTGGTTTTGTCCATAATGTGGACGGGGTGCTCTCTGTACTCCAAAGTGTCCTGAATATCGAGTGCCTCTGCGGGTATCGGATGCTCTGGTGGTTGCAAACACTTGCGTAGTTGCGACACATGGAACACCGGGTGTACTCCTGCTAGTTGTGGGGGCAGCTCTATTCTGTAGGCAAGCTTGCCAATCCTTTCACTGATTCTGTACGGTCCCACATACCTTGGTGCTAACTTTCCCTTTACATGAAACCTGACGGTTCCTCGAAGCGGGGAGACCTTGAGGTAGACATAGTCACCTACCTCAAACTCGAGGTCTCTGCGCCGCTTGTCGGCATAACTCTTTTGACGGCTCTGGGCAATCTTCAGATTTTCTCGTACCTGGGCGACTCCTTCCTCGGCCTCCTTAATGGTGGCTGGGCCAAAGAACGATCTTTCACCCATTTCAGACCACATCAAGGGTGTTCTGCATGGTCTTTCGTACATAGCCTCAAAAGGTGACATCTTGAGGCTAGTCTGGTAACTGTTGTTGTAGGAGAACTCTACAAAGGGCAAGCTCTTCTCCCAATCAGTCCTATATTTCAGAACACAAGCTCGAAGCATATCCTCAAGTATCTGGTTCACTCTTTCTGTCTGCCCATCTGTCTGAGGGTGGTATGCGGTACTATAATCTAGCTTGCTGCCGATCGACTTATTCAGGGCTTTCCAGAACTTGGACGTATACTATGGCCCACGATCGGATATTATGCTCTTAGGAGCTCTATGAAGCTTGAGAATGTTCCCAACATACAGATCTGCTAGCTGGCCGACTCGGGCATCAGTCTTGATGGCTAGGAAGTGAGCTACCTTAGTCAAGCAATCGACTATCACCCATATGGCATCATGGCCTTTCGGGGTTCGAGGCAATCCCACAATGAAGTCCATAGAAATGCTGTCCCACTTCCATTCAGATATATCCAGTGGCTTTAACAGCCCTGCAGGTCTCTTATGCTCAGCCTTGACGCGTTTGCAAATGTCACATCTAGCAACTTGCTCTGCAATGTCTGATTTCATGTTCTTCCACCATAATTTCTTCTTCAAATCAGCATACATTTTAGTACTGCCTGGGTGGATACAATACTTGGAATCATGACCTTCTGATAGGATTTCATTGCGGATAGCTGGGTCGGCAGGCACACAAATTCTGTCCTTGTACCAGTAAGTGCCTAGCTCATCCTCACTGAACTCTGGGCACTTGCCTTGTGTCAGGAGCTCGTGTATCTCCCAAATTTCTAGGCAATGGCGTTGGGCTTCACGGATCCTATCCATGAGGGTGTAGTGTACATGAAGCTCATTCAACAAGCCACGAGGTATCACCTCCATCTGTAGCTCATCAATGCCCTCTTGCAACTCTTTGGGCAAGGCGATGGTGAACAAGGCATGACAATGACTTTTGCGGCTAAGAGCGTCAGCGACCACATTGGCCTTCCCAGGGTGATAGAGAATCTCCACGTCGTAGTCGTTAAGCAGCTCGAGCCAACGACGCTGTCTCATGTTCAGATTTTCCTAGGTGAAAATGTACTTCAAACTCTTGTGATCGGTGTAGATCTCGCATTTGTTCCCTATCAGGTAGTGCCTCCAAATTTTCAAGGCATGGATCACAGCTGCAAGCTCGAGATCATGGGTGGGGTAACGCTGTTCATGCTCCTTAAGCTGGCGGGAAGCATAGGCAATGACTTTCCCATTCTGCATTAGAACACAACCAAGCCCGAAGCGAGATGCATCGCAATAGACCACAAAGTCCTGGTGGATATCGGGCAAGGCTAGAACAGGCGTTGTAGTGAGCTTCTCCTTCAGGGTCTGGAAACTTTGTTCGCATTGGGGCATCCATTCAAACTCTTTGGTCTTCTTCAGGAGGTTGGTCATGGGGCGAGCTATCTTGGAAAAGTTCTCGATGAATCGGCGATAGTAACCAGCCAATCCCAAGAAACTTCTCACATCAGTCACATTCTGTGGCTGCTCCCATCCCTTCACTGTCTCAATTTTTGATGGATCAACAGCTACTCCATCAGCATTGAGCACATGACCTAGGAAAGTGACCTCCTCAAGCCAGAACTCACACTTGTTGAACTTGGCATAGAGCTGATGTTTTCTCAACTTCTCCAGTACCATCCTTAGATGTTGCTCATGCGCTTCGGTGGTGGCAGAATAGACAAGAATGTCATCAATGAAGACCACCGTGAACTTATCCAGCTCCTGCATGAACACTTTATTCATCATGTTCATAAAATAAGCCGGCGCGTTCGTAAGGCCGAAGGACACGACGGTGTACTCATACTGCCCATATCTGGTGACAAAGGCTGTCTTAGGAATGTCTTCCTCTCTGATCTTCATCTGATGGTATCTTGATCTGAGGTCAATCTTGGAGAAGTACTTGGCATTACGAAGCTAATCAAGCAGGTCATCTATCCTCGGCAAAGGATACTTGTTCTTTATAGTTACGGCATTCAGGTTCCGGTAATCAACGCACATCCTCTGCGTTCCATCCTTCTTCTTAACAAACAGTATAGGAGACCCCCAGGGCGAGGCACTGGGCCTAATTAACCCTTTCTCAGATAGTTCCTCAAGCTGTTTCTTAAGCTCCTTAAGCTCGTCAACTGCCATACGGTAGGGTCGCTTGGAAATCGGACTCGTACCAGGCATTAGGTTGATCACGAACTCAACATCTCTGTTCGGGGGCATTCCTGGTAGTTCTTCTGGAAAGACATCCGGGTACTCACAAACTACAGGCATTTCCTCAAGTGACTTCTCTTACAAGGCACACAGCATGGATATATCCATCCCTTTGTTTGGCTCACATCTGATCTGACGGCCACTGGGATGGGTTATATCCATAAATCTGGGTGAGCAAGATATCACTCCTTTGTTCTAGGTTAACCAATCCATCCCTAGAATGACGTCTAGGCCTTCGAAGGGTAGTAAGGTAAGATCAGCAAGAAAGGCAAGACCCTCGATGGTGATACTTACTCCCTTACATATTTTGGTACAACAAATGTTGCCTAAGGGTGAACTGGTGTATAAGGTTTCTTTTCGTAGAGTGACAGACATATGGTGCTCTCGTGCAAACTTGGAGGATATATATGAACATGTAGCACCTGAATCAAACAGCATGGATGCCTTAACTCCATGCACTAAAAACATACCGTACACCACGTCGGGGGCACTCTGGGCGGCCTCTGCTGAGATGTGGGTGAGGCGGCCATGGGGTCCTCCGGATGGCATCTGCTTGTGCGGGGTGCCCTGGTTCTGTCTAGCGGGCGCTGGTGTAGCTGGTGCAGCCCTGTTTGGGCGCTCGGCTGCCTTGTGACCTGGCTGGCCACAAGCGAAGCAAGTGTAGGTCACACCGCCTATGGGGGTTGGCGCGGCGGACCTCCATGTGCTACCTCCAGGTGCGGCACGAGCGTATGCTTGGCGGTCCTGAGCAGGGCGGGGGTAGTTGCTGGTGTGGGTACCACCGCCCCGGCTCGAACCGTGAGCAGCTCCCTGGGCGAAGCGAGAGCGGGGAGGCTGAGAGATCTCACCACGCGACCTCCGTGGGGCAGGTACACAGGAGGTGCCCTCAGTACGGCGCTTCTTGTTCTTGCCAAGCGCCTCCCTCTCCGTGAAAACCTCGTCGCGGTCCTTCTCAATCTCCATGCACCTGTCAATCAGGTCACGAAGGGTGTGGCTCTTGGTGCCTGAGAGAGAGAGCCTGATACGGCTAGACAAGCCCTTGCGGTAGTAGTACATCTTCTCCTTCTCAGAGTTCACCACTGAGACGGGTGCATAGCGTAGCAGGTTGGTGAAGCGGGTGGTGTACTCATGCACCTTGTCGGCTCCCATGGAGATGCTGCGGAATTCATTCTCCTTTTTCTCCAGCGCACCCTCACGGATGAAGAATGCGCGGAACTCGTCCACAAACTCATCCCAGGAGATGTTGGCGGGGTCTCGGTGGGTTTCGCAGAGGCTGTCCCACCAAGATCGTCCAGCACCCACAAGCTGGTGAGCTGCCAAGCCAACGCACTCCTCGTCAGTGCAAGTGGTCAAGTCCAGCTTCTTCTCAATCTCCTTAAGCCAATCATCAGCAGCGATAGGGTCGATGCTGGTGCCATCGAACGTCGGGGGCCTTAGTTTGAGAAAGAACTCCAGCTTCTTGTAGAAATAATCGCGGGGCTGCCGGTGCTGGGGGTGCAGCACGCTCTCAGCTAAGACTCGAAGAAGTTCGGTCTGCTGGGCCATCACATCCACCAAGAGTGGCACGGGAGGTGGTGGTGGAGCTGCATCTCCTCCTGCGGTAGGCTCAGGCTCAGCAGCAGGCTGTGGCTGTCCTCCGACCGCGCCTCCAGCAGCTGGTTTCGGCTCAACTACCGGTGGTGGCGATGGGTGCGCAGGTCGTGGGGTGGCAGCGCGGGGTGGCTCCTCAAGGTCGAGGGGTATGCGACCAACGCGTGCACGACTACTTCTGCGTCCGCGGCCCCTGGCGGGCACGGGTGAAGGAGAGCGGTTTCTCAGGCGGCTGGGACGACGAGTCGACATCCTGCTCGACATAAACCTCAGATTAGGGTATACGCGCTTAATATAACTTTGATATTGAGACATACTTATTTCAAAATAATTTTTAAAACATTACTAATTTATCTAACACTCAGACGAAGAAGCATGAAGATCCAATAAGATGCGATAAAAACCAAATCATTCATTACATCAGGGGGGTACATGGCGATGTCTTTAGCGGCTACGCTTGGAGACTCGTGAGAAACGTACTACACGCAGGTAGTCTAGCAAAAGGGGTGGACAACTACTCAGCATCATGGCGAGTCTGGTCACTTGACCATTCAGGGCCCATCATCTCCTGACCTGATATTACTTTAGTCCATCTCTAGTGGCTGGTCCAAACTATAAGCTGTGGGTGGTATACTGATGCCAGAAGCCTGGATCTGCTCGTCGGTCATCTGAAGGCGAGAGACGTAGCGGCGGGCCTCCTTGAGCTGAGGGGTGGACACTGCCTGTCCACTAAGTCCAGTGGTGGGACATCCACTCAAGTTGAGGTGAGATTGCCCCAGCTCAAATGTCTCAACCCTGACCCTCTTACGGGTACGTAAGGGAAGCTCGTCTTGCAACTCCTCGTACTCTCTGACCCTCTTACGATCTGACCTCTTCCAAGCTTCCATAGTGCGTTTGAGCTTATCCATTAGGTATGCCGTCTTATGGACATAGCTGATCAGGTGTCCCTGGTTGTAGCTAGCAAGGGTGTATTCCTGTAGCAGCTTCTCACGTTGAGCCTTGCACTGCTCACGGAGCTTGTCCCTGTAGGTAGCATCTTGACTCTTTTCCTGGAATCTCTTTGCAATGTCTTCGTTCTTCTCAGCCATAGTGGCCTCAAGCTCCCAGATATTCTTGTTGAGTTGGCTGTTGTGTATTTGAAGCTTATCCATCTCGCTCATCAGACTAGTGATCTGATCCTGGTGAATGTGCTCTTTGCGTGCTATCTCACGCTCTAGGTCTGCAATCTTTTGCTTCCATGCCGCTTCCTTATCCTCTGGCTTGCGGATCCTCTCATCAACTTCCATCAGGTAGCGACGATCATGGCATCCCTTCCGCTCCAACTCAGCAATGTACATTTCCTGGCACTGCATGTACATCATGGAGGCGCGGTGGCAGGGGTTGCGGTCGACTCTGGTATTCTGCTCGATGTAGATGACCTTTCCCCAAGTACCCTGCTGATCATCGAGGGCACGAGGAAGCAGACGAAAGCGACTTTCCTTCAGATAGTCAGCTCCGTTGCGCAGCACAGTACGGAGTGCCTGGCGTGAAACGGTCTGAACACACATGCCGGTGTCGTTGTCGAAGGCGAAGTCAGTGAAGGCGGTAACTTCGAGCAGGTTCATGCTTGCAGGCACGTTGATGTGGACTGCCTTGTAGTCCTCGATGCCTCCTTCAAGGGTGGGCTTGCCGTGGCAAAGATACTCGACGTTCTCCACGGGAACACCCATCTCGGTGAGAACCTCGCGAAGCACGTGCGCATAGCCTCCATGCTCTGTTTCGTCGAGTCTGAACTCAATGACATCCATTGGTGGTAAAGGACCAAGCGGCAAGTTGGGGTCCATCTGCAGGTGACACAAGAAAGAAGTTAGAAAAGTTGCAGAGAGAGGTAAGCCATGCATAAAAGCGTATGCAGTGGTCGGTATATAACCGAGATATTTCAAGATTTTCCTAATTCTATCGTCCAATCCTATGGGTCTCGTCCTAGGGTCAAGCATGGCTCTGGTACCAACTGAAACATCCTCAATTTTCCACGAAGGGAAAATACATAGAATGGCGGATAATATAATAGTTCGAAGCATCAAACCATCTCATTATCTCGCAATAGTCGATACAGGATCCATACATCGAACAAAAGAATACAATTAGAAGGGATTACATAAATAGTTCATCGCCACACTGGCGGGATCATCAGAGTAGCTGCAGCGTCTGGAACAGCTGCGAAAGGCGGAAGTACAATAAAATCTCCAAAAAGAAGCCTGAGCGTAGGAACGAGACATCTACTCCTCTTCGTCGTCATAGTCATAGTCGGGCTCACCTGCCAAATAATTTTCAGTACGATTTGTACTGGCCACATCTCCCACCCTATGCTTTGCTTTTGCTATGTAGTATTTGGTGGGATGTAAGGATATAATCAAATCGACCTAATATGTGGCTGTAGTTTCCTATGCAAACAGTGACCAATATTATATAATATAGTTCATCAAATTTTAATCCATCTCATCCACACATCCAAACCCATTCCATCACCATCACACACATCTCACCCTCTCGCACTCAGTCGACAGGTCCAACTCCCTCTCGGAGCCTGTCTCAGCGGCTCACAGCCGGAAGGGTAACACCAGGGGGAGAAATAGAAGGACTCCTCTCACTACTCCCGAGAAGCGTGGGTCTTAGGAAAGAGCCATACCAGTGGCTCACGGACTATATATATAGATTCATAAACTCTGCAGAGCATGTACTCCCATAACCACAAGATCACTATCATCGGCGGTGCCCCGCCTAAGCTGATTTCGGCTGCTTTCTAACCGGTGCGATGCCACCCTACCACTCAGTACTGGGACATCCCGGATAGGTACCACCGGCACACTGAGACTGTGAGACATAGTACCGGGCCCCTGCGGTCACTATGCTATCTAAGGAGGGTGTGGGTCTCCACGCCCGTACCTCCCGACACTTTCTGCTAACAACCTAGTAGTAGTGGCACCGTCCTAGCTAGTCAGACATCTGTCTCCCGCCCATACAAGAGCGAGTGGTGAGCACGTAAGTCCCAAGGTTTCGGTCCTCAAGAGATATCAGGTCCTAGGTGGGATCAGACAGGATTATCTTCTCTTTTGGGACTACAACAGTCCGTGCTACAATAGCACCTCCTACCCGGGGCTTCGCTCCACGAAGGTTCTCACCCCCGGGATCTCCTTATACCTCTCCATGTGCCCGCCACAAGCACCTCACACGGGAATGCCCAGAACACATTCCCCGGCAAGACTCGCCCATATGGCTCGTCGTAGAATCCTGTCCGATCGACTCAACCCTCACCACACACCCAAGACGCACGCAGCACTCTCCCCGAGTAAAGTGGCACCACATGCCTTAACCATAAAACCATGCTCTCCACCACGCATCATTATCATACAGATATAAGCGTAGTAGAAGTAAGGCATCATAAGTAAATAAGCAAGCGTCTAGCCTATCAGCAGGTGTGCAGGAGTATGGTTGCGACAAGGTAAAGGCTCATCAGGCAGTGCTATCATGCAACCTATCATCAGGTGATATTCATAATTAAAGCACTAGCAACTAGATATTATGCCATGCGTAATGGGATCTACGAGGTTGGGTGGGGTGTGGCACCTGCGAAGTCATCTCCGAGCTCCTCCTCGTACTCGTAGTCGTCCTCCTCAAACTGCTCCTCCTCTGAAACGAGACATAATAGCCGCGTCAGTGGCTCCTATAGAGTCAACACAAAGAAGCAATAAAATTCAGTAACTCCAAATGCACTCATACACAAGCCTATGATGTAGAGCTTATTTTTATGAAAATTTGGACACTTGGTTCATATTTTTCGGAGTTCGTATGAAGAAGTTATGAATTTCCGAAGTTTATTCTATTTTCTGAAAAAGAAAAAGGGCAGATTAACCTGGTGCTGACACGTGGCAGCTCCTGATTGGGCCACGTGGCGTGCAGGAACAGTGCAGCTGGGGATGTGCTGACGTCATGCTGACATCAGCAGTGACGGGGGACCCAGTCAGTGGCTGACAGGTGGGGCCCACATATCTGGTCACTGACAGGTGGGGCCAGGTCAACGGTCAACGTTGACGGGTCTCGACCGGGCCTCGGAGGGTCTGGACAGGGCTGGATCTGGGCCAGGTGGGGTCGGCCACTGTACACTCGAGGGTGCGATCCGGGTGACCCCTCGAGGATGGAGTTCGCTCGGGCGAACGGGCTGGCCTCAAGAACGAAACCTCGCCCGGCGAACGGGCCTGCCTTCGAAGACAGAACTTCGTTCATACGAATGGGCAGCCCTAAAGAACAGTGTGCCCCTCAAGACTTGTACCTCTGGCCTCGAGCCAGAACCTCGACTCGGGCTAGGTCCTCGACTCGTCGGGCGGACCCTCGACTTCGTCGGATGGACCCTCGACTCGTCGGGTGGACCCTCGACGAATGTCGGACGGACCCTCGACTTCGTCGGACGGACCCTCAACTCATCGGGTGGACCCTCGACGAATGTCGGACGGACCCTTGACTTCGTCGGACGGACCCTCGACTTCGTCAAACGGACCCTCGACTCATCGGGTGGACCCTCGACAAATGTCAGACGGACACTCGACTTCGTCGGACGGACCCTCGACTCGTCGGGTGGACCCTCGACGAATGTCGAACGGACCCTCGACTTCGTCGGACGGACCCTCGACTTCGTCGAACGGACCCTTGACAGATGTTGGGTCATTAGCTGAGCTACGTGGCTGGTCGGCTAGGTGCTCTAACTCAGGGAAATCGACCCTCAAGCCGGTGGCGGTCAGCGAGGCGCGGCAGCGGCGTCTGGCGACGGCGAGGCCAAATTTGCCAGTGAAGCCGGGCGTTGGTCTCCATCTTCCTTCTTGCCTTTCGATTGGAGAAGCTGGGATTTCCATGAGCTAGCTATCAGGGCTAGTCGAGGCACGGCGGGGCGTGCGCGGCTCGGCGGCCACGGCGGACGCTCTGATGGCCAGAGTCCGGGGAGGCCGGAGCTGCAAAATTGCGAGGCTCCACTGTGGCCCGTGCCGGCTCCTAGAGGTTGCCAAGAACGTGCTCTAGACTACGGTGAAACTATTGGTCGTGGTAAGGAAGGAAACAACGATAAGGGGAGCGAGAACGTCGACGATGTACTGGTGGCGGCCATGGCCGAGCAGGGCGAGGGCGGGGATGCTTACCCGCGCAGCGACGGTCGAGGCAGGTGACGAGGGCTTGGTGGTGGCTCGGTGCAGGGGAGGCGAAGCCGGGGCGTCGAGGCGGTTATGCGGTGCTCCCAGGTCCTCCTCAGCGCGCGGACGGCGGCGGCGGCAGCAGCGCTCTAGCTCCACGTGGCAGCGCCTCCTTCCTGCTCCTCCCTCCTTCTCTCTCTCTCTCGCTCGGCTGATCTGGTGGCAGGTCTCCACAAAGGCGGCGGGGTGATGGGGAAACCCTAGAGGCCAGGGTGCTCCTCTTTAAATAGGCACGGCGGCCGGCCATGGACGGCGGAGGTAGAAGATGCCCGTCGGGCGGCTGTGCGCGGCCACGATTAGGGTTAGGGTTCGGCTGAGGCGTGATGCAACCAGGCGGTTAGACGGACGGCGCGGAACACGGCCGTACTCGGGCGGACGGCGGAGGCGCGCGGTGCACAGAAATGGTGCGACGAACGCAACGCGCGGTCGACCAGAAGTGGAAAAAGGAAGGAGCTGACAGCTCGGTCCCACACGTCAGCGAGAGAAGCGGGTCGGCGCGGCGCGACAGCGGCTTGCTGGGCCGCCTTGCTGGGCTGGCGATCGGCGAGCAGGCGACGGCGGAGGCACGCAGGGCAGGCCAAACAGGCCGCGAGCGGGCTGGCAGCAGCGCAGCAGGCCGGCTGGTTGGGCTGTTTTCTCTTTTTCCTTTTCCTTTTTATTTTCAAAACCTTTTCTATTCCTATTTCTTGCAAAACAACTCATTTAGCCACAACCCTAGGTTAGTGAGGTTAGTGACCATGATGTATACACCATGGTGGGTCCACTAGGGTCTCTAGGTCAAGATGGATCCATTTCCGAAGTTAGCGGTCATATATATATACATGCATTAAAAGGTTATTCGATTTTATTAACATCACATAAAATCAAATAAGAGGCGAAACATTCTCTGGTAATTAAATGCAATGCTCGGGCTAACGTAGGGTGCTATTTGTGCATCTATTGGTGGGTTTCCTACATGACATCCACCATACACTGGTAAACTCTAAAAAAAATTTTGAAAGCCCGTATTTTTGGTGACCTAATTCTAGGGTTGTTACAGTGGCTCAAGCCAATTTGGCTTCGCGGCGAAGGATGGGACAAGCAGGGGACAACCGTGCATGGGCAGTTGTGAGCGCGCATGGGAGAGCGAGGTGCTCACGGCCATGGGTGCCTTGTGGCAGAGCCTGTCGGTCGACGTGGCACGCAGGGCGGTTGGATGCGGGTAGGTGCAGTTCGAGCGGCCGGGCACATGGTGTGGAGTGCGGGCGAGCTCGCGCGGCGCGGGGAAAAAGCAGGGGGTCTGGGTGACCTCAGCCGGAAAGATGACAGGTGGGTCCCAGAGCGGGACCCACTCGTCAGCGACTATGGTCGGCTGCTGAAGTGGTGCGGACGCGGGCGAGCGCGGGCGCGTGGCGCTGGGCCGTCTTGCTGGGCCGGCGCGGCGAGCAGGGAGAAAGAGAGAGCGGGCGAGTGAGCGGGCCGGCAGGGCTGGGCCGATCGGGCGTGGAGAGAAGAGAGAGAGGCGAACAGGCTGGGCTGGTTGGGCTGAGCAGGCCGAAAGACTTCTTCCTTTTCTCTCTTTATTTCTTTTCTCTTTTTTATTTTTCAAATACTTTTTTATATATACATATATATATGTGTGATGTGCCAACTTTGAATAATAAAGTAGTGGGCATACAAGGCCCTTATATTTGTTAGGGTATTCTTCCCTTAATATTTATTTATAAAAATAAATATTATGATCTCATTTTTAATAATCATTACATAAATTCAAATAAAAACCAAATCACATATTAATGCAACAAGGCATGACAACTAATGAAATATTGAAGGTAAAGCTAATGCAACATTGGAAAGCAACATATGAAACATTGATCAAAAATTACTTGTAAACATTGATTATGCTATGATTGCATAGGATGTTATGCATGACATGTTAGGGTTGATGCATGGTTAGAGTAGATGATGACATGTCACACTCATCACTCATAGGTTTTCCAGAAAAAATTTTTTAGCTCGGATTTTTGGGTTCTTACACACAATGACCTAGTGTGTATGAACCATAGGCTTTGATGGTTGTTGCAAAGGCATGGAGGTGGGCCCTTCTTGCTTGTGGGAGCAATGCTAGGCGAAGTCAGCTAGCACATCTTTCAAATATGTGAAGCTAGTGTGCTCCTTTTTCTCTCCTGCAATATATATTTTTTATTTATAACTATTTTTTAACAATCTCTTCTTCTTTTTTCTCTTTTTTCTTTTCACCTCCCTTCTCTTTTTTTAGCAAGGTAGAGCCAACATCTCTCTCTTTTTTTGAACCAAGGTGATATTATGATGTGACTCGCACCGTCCTCCCCCACACTTGGACTTTGTTGAAAGTCAAGTGGGCAAGGTCAGGGTTTCCTCTGTTATTCACGACAAAAGATCATCAAGGTGTGTTGTTGATGTCGCTCCCATGTTCTCAAGTTTTGTATGTCCTTTGTTCTTCTCAATCTCTTCCTGAAATGGTTAGCGACAAAGAACACCCGAAGGTGCATACCAATTTGAACACATGTTCTTGCTTTTATTGAATAATCCGAGGTATCTCCCGGTAGTGCTTTCTTTATGGTCATAAGCTTGACCGCCAAAGCTAGGGCAAACCTTGAAGCCAGAAGCTATGGTTGGCTTCGATGGAGGCTACAAGAACTCGTCCATAGGAGAAATATTTTGATTTTAAATTTTGAAAGGGCATTATTGTAGAAAGAGAGAACAAGAATAATAAAAACTCTTTTTGTGCATGTGCAAAAGTTTTTGTGCATGTGCAAAAGTTTGAACATGCAGTTTTAAAAATTCTTTTCAAAAATAAGAAAAGATGATAAGAGAGTAGATAAAAAATCTTTTTGTGCATGTGCAAAAGTTTGAACATGCAGTTTTAAAATATATGTGCCCCTTTTTTAACAGATAGGCTTCATGAAGAAAGGTTTTGATCATAGAAGAAATATATTTTTTTGATAAAACACAAGAACACACAGGTGAACTAGGTTCGAAGACAAAAACAACAGCCGTTCCCTAGCAACGGTGCCAGAAAGCGTGTTGGTGCTTCTTAGCGTTAGCAGAAAAGTCGACAAGTGCACAAAAGTACCATTCTAGCCTTCACCCAGAAGTATTCAGGGTTTCGTATTTTCACAGGAAACAGAAGTGTACGAAGCCTCTAAACTAGTTCTCCCTAGAATGACAAGACGAAGAGTAGCTTGGGTAAAGAGGTTAGTCTAAGGCAATAAACCATAAGCAATGATAACTTTCCCACTATTTGCTTGCTTCAGGCACTGACGCACTTGGTTTAACAAGCAATACCAGTATCAGCTCTACTCCACGACCGGACGTGGGGGAATGCAGATACGAGTGGATAGGGCAATCACCACCTGCCACCTACCCCTCTGCCCGTGGGCGTGTGCAGCATACGAAGGTAGACCCCAACCTAGACACCACGTCTATGAAGGCGACTACTACTCTAGCGTCGTACAGGAACATCTGTCCCTATCAGGAGTCCTCTACTAGAGCACCCGTCCAAAGGACGAGCGACGATCCCACAAACAAGTAGCTTTATGAAAGAGACATGCTTAATGAATCAAACCAAAGTTGAACATGAACTTCTTACTTCAAGTAGCAAGATGATCGTAGAGGTACAAGTTGGAGCGAGAGCCGACAAGCCCGGCACTTCGTCCACCCAGAGGTAGAACTGCTTCAACTCCGCTCTTTCTCCAGCTCTTTCCCTCTCTTACTCCCTATACTAAATTAGCTAGAAGCTAATGGAATGGAGCTTGCTCTTCCTCTCTACATTGTGACCTCTTTGTGTTGATGAAGGAATGGTGTGTGAAGCGAGGAGGCCTCCATTTATAGCTTGAGAGGAGGGGCTTCTATGCAAAGGGGCCATCCCCACATGGAAGGACCCAAACCAACCTCCAAAGGGCAGTTTCCACCTTCCATCTGCACCGATCGCATGTAGGACCATTGTTGCAGAACCGCCTACGAACCGCTAGAGAAAGCTGGGCCTGAGAGCCCCACTTGGGTGGCGGTCGACCCCGGGGGCGGCCGGTCCCCTGGTGGGCCCGTCTCGCCACCACCTTCACGTGGTCGGTTCACCTCTGGGCCTGGACCTCCCCTATGGTTACGATCGGGTGCAGGTATGCACCGAAGGTGGGCTCCTTTGTCAATCTTGGTTGCGCATTTTCTAAATTCATCTTTTGCTTTTGCGCTTTCCAATTGGTGTTGTGCACTTCCACTTGTTTCACCATAAGACCTGCAAAATTGTGAACACTAGGGGTAAAAGTGGAATTCTATTAATAGCATATGTCTGTGTGTTAAAGCATGATTGTTTCTCTCCTTTTAGGCATAAGTTGGTGGTTAAAAATGATCCATAAGGACCGCCAACAGCGAGCGCCACCGCCGGCATGCTGCCGGCCGTGTGGGCGAGTGTTGCCTCCCGGCCGTGCGTGCTCTACGTCCGAAACAAACTTTCGCAGCGGGCAGAATAGCTTTACTCTGTCGGGCATCAGCGTCCGCTGCTAGTGCCATGCCACGGTAAGTGACAGCAGTACCGCAACGGACGCCAGGCCCGCTGCCGTAAATCATGTGTACCGCAACGGGCACAGTAGGAAGCCCGCTGCGGTTAATATTTTTGAAAAAATAAAAAAAGAAAGAAAACCCTAGATAGGCCCGCTGAGCCCATCCATAGGCCCGACGAGCCCATCCAGGGCCACAACGCCGCCGCCGCCGGATCCATGCCATGGATGCCGTCTCCACCATCGCTGGGGTCCAATCCGCCCTCACCGGGGCCGGATCCGGCCTCCATGTTCCCACCGTGAGCCCGCCATCTTTGGAGGGAGCCCGCCGCCTCCGCAGACCACCTTGAGCTGACCTACAAGGGAGGGAGCATGAGAATCTTATCTGAGAGAGGAGATAGGAGAGAGGAGAGAGAATGTGGGGCAAACCTGTCTTCTCTGCACCGGATTTGGCCACTGCTCACCGCCGCCGATCGGATCCTGCGACTGCACGCCTCCAACAGCTGGACCCGAGCAGGAACGCCGCCGCCGCGCCTCCACCGGCCAGATCCAGGCAGGACCGGTACCGCCAAGCCTCCACCGGCTAGATCTGAGCCAGATCCTTGCCTCCAGTGGACCAGTGCCTCCACTGGCCCATGCCTCCACTGGATCTGGGAGGCACATGGTGCGGAGGTGGACAAGAGAGGAGGAAACGGAGTGGCCTCGCTCTCCATGGACTCCGGCAGCTGCAACCACCCCGTGCTCCATGCGCCACATGCCACGCTCTGCTGCTCACCACATCTCCACGAGCCGCGTGCGCCGCTGCTCGCCACCGCTCCACGCGCCGCTGCACGCCACTGCTGCTCACGCTCGAGGAAGAGAGATGGAGTAAGGGAGGAGAGTTGTGCGGTGCGGCAGCTGAGAGAGTTGTGAGGTGCGTGAGCTGTGCGTGAGCCTGCCTTGCTGTGCGGCTAATGAATTAGGGTTTGGCAACTGTTGTATATATACTAATGGGCCTTAGTGGGCTGATTGGGCCTCCGTGATTTGCCGAAGCGGGCTCTGTAGAATACCCGCTGCGGTAAATTGATTTACCACAACTGGCATCTTAAAGCGTTCACTGCGGTAAATTGGTTACCGCAGCGGATACCTTAAGATGCCCGCTGTGGTAAATCAATTTACCGCAGCAGACAAAAGTGTCCGCTACGGTAAATAAAAGGTGCCCGCTGCGGTAAATCGTGGCGATTTACCGTAGCGGGCAGCAAAGGCGTCCGCTGCGGAGCGCCAAAATGCAACGCTGCGGTAATTCTATTTTGACGTAGTGGTGCGAGCCCCACCGCCATCGAGCTCACCAAGCCGGAGGAGAGGGAGGAGGGCACCGAGGGCCACGTCTCCAGAGCTGAGCCTCCCGCCGAGCAGGGCGGTCATCCACCCTGGCCGCTGCTCCACGGGGAACCCGGTGGTAAGGGAGGAGAGGCCACCGGTCGAGTAGGAGGCCAAGCCGAGCTCAGAGATGCCAGGGCAGAGTAGGCACGGCGGGGCAGGGAGGTGCGCCGCCTAGAGCCACCTCCATGGATGGGAGCGCCAGGGTCGGAGCCTTGGTGCCCACGGTGCCTCTCCTCCTCGCCCGTGCTTCCCTGCTCTCTCCGATTGTTGAACTCCTCTGCTCCCCTACCCGCTCTTTCAGACCACGCTCCTCCGCCTCGCCGTGCACACCACGAAAAACTAAAGCACCAGACCCCGAGCAGTGAGGGAACAACCCACGTGAGCTGGCCCAAGCCAGGCCAGGATCGAACGACCGAGTTGGTCGTTCAACTTGGACAAGGCTACGAGTGTACGGTTGGCTAGCCCAAACCAGGCCCTAGGGCCATTTTCACGAAACCAAACACCCATTTCTTAGCCTACCCAGCTCAAGCCAGATAGCCCAGGACCAACCAAACACACCTACATGTACACCACTGGCCACCAACAGGTAAAATCCTACCGCCAGGATCATCTTCATGCATGTCCACACGGTGTGGTCAGTGGAGCGCTCTTGCGTTTTCTGTGGTCGTGCGCCGGAAGCGGGCCACGCCCCTGCGATATGTTGGCATGTGAGCAGTCTGCTTCCGTGCTGCTCTCAGTTCCTGCTGCCGCGGAGCACGCGCACGCCACGATATAGTATTGGTGCCAATTCAGTTATTGCTGCTTGCGCAAGATGCAGTCTTTTTCCTCTAGGTTCAATCAACTGTTGTAACTTTGGAATTGGTGCTTCTATTTCTTTTTACGTACCTAATGTAAATACTAGATTAGTTACAGAAGGCAGTACATTATTTACCAATCGGTAATGTTATAATGATTTTCTAATTGTATCAATAAATTTTCTTTGTTGGATATTATATCTATAACGAACAGTGGCAACGCGCGGCTGTCTGATTCTTCTTTGTAGAATTCATGCTTAGATAAAGTCAAATATCTTTTTGAACTAAAATTCTATGGCCCAGTTGAAAAATATTTACATCAACCATCTAGAATTTGTTTAATTTGCCACAGCAACTCGCGGACGGTTACAGACTAGAGGAGCACGGGAGATGGTAGTTCGATTGCAAATATTCACGGAGAAAGCCTCAATATTCCTCCGTCATACGCGCGGAGAATCCACTAGTTATTATTGAATAAGAACCAGCAAGGGATAGTTTTTATTTATATTTAAGAAAAGCTACGCTAGTATCGCTGCATTATGGCTGGACCAGAGCTAGCGCTAGCACATATAGCACCAGCATTGCGCGACGATACAAATGTCATAAGTGTTGTCGCTGCTTTCTAGTTTGCATAACCAATCATAATTGTCGTCGCAAATGCACGGTCCTGGAAAAAGGCCGCTTAGCGATAGAATGGAAACTTTGGAGTTAAATACAGATAATGATGGAGTGGAATGGGTCCTGGAGAAATCCTCTAGATACTCTGTGAAATCTTCGTACAACCTGATAACATTTATAGATAGACATATGGTTTTGTGCTGAAAAATTTCATATGGATGGCGGCACATGATAGAATACAATGTGGCATTCAACTCAAAAATAAAAAATGGTCAGGTTCAGAGAAGTGCCTACTATGCGACACATTTGAAACCTCTCACCATATTCTTTTTCAATGTCCGGTGGCAGTCTTTCTCTGGGCATTCATCAGAGATAGCCTAGGATGGACTGCTTCACTAACAATGTGTGAAAATCTTTTTGTTGAGATACTTGATCGATGTAGAGGTATTAAATAGATGGTAATTATGCATATATGTGCAGGAGCGCTTTGGTCCCTATGGAAGACGCTGAACAATGCAGTGTTCGACAATAAGGTGTTGTCAACTCCATCAGCAATCATCCACAAGACGATCTCGTTGGTGAAAACGTGGAGTCCACTCCGGAAGCCAAAATGAAGCCAGCAGCTGAAGAGATGTTGTACCTCCTAGCGTCAAACGCTGCAGCATAGACGATGACAGACGGTTGGGTGCGTGGGTAGCTATTTTGATCGGCTCATCCTTTTGCTGTTCCTGCTATGCCACTTCATTTGTTTGCTTGATATTTTGATGTCATCGTTCGTCAGTAGAAGGATGAAGTTGCAGGTTTTAGAGTTATGTAGTAGAGAATGCTTTGACCTGTGATGTAAAGCTGGCAACCCCAGCGAAAACCATTACTATTCTCATTACGCTTTCTATAAAGCCGTGTAATGTCTTTTATCTAAAAAAAGACCGCCTCGGTGCGGGCATTCTTCATCACTCTGCGTGCATGCATGCATTGAACATGCTAGCACATGCAAGAAGGGGGTTAATTAGTCCAAAGATTAATCAAAACAACATATTAGGAAAGATAAAACAGTTTATACATATTAGGAAAGATACAATTAATTAGTCCAAAGATTAATGAAAACAATATATTAGGAAAGATACAATTAATTTACTTATATTTCGAACAGTTTATACCTAGATACAATTAATTTACTTATATTTCGAACAGTTTATACCTGCGTACGTAGTGACATATATACCAGTGACCTTGATGACCGCACAACTATAGAGATAGATATTCTATCCTGAACGTGCTATTGTTTGCTATTTTTGGAAGTTTTTGTACGTTGAAGGAAAAAGAATGAGCGAGCAGGATCGGTTGACGATTTGAGTGAGGAGAAGTCGGACCACATATATAAATCAGGTGCCTAGTGTGCGCCGACGTAGAAGCATAAACCTACACGACAAGACAACCAAAAAATTATATAAATCACATGCCTAGTGTGTTGCGCCACGTCACATGCTTAGAGAGATGATGCCTCATGAGGACAGCACGCGTGATGACGTCCGGTTGTGCCTGCTCATACGACACCATGTCATGTGATCCCCGTACGTCGTGGAGGTGCTCGTCACGCATGAACCATTTCGTCTTACAGGCACCCGTCGCGTCCGGACGAACCGTTCACCCTTCAGCCATTCAGCCCACATCGGCCATCAAATGCTGACAATATAATGCCGATGACGGACTCGATAATACCCCCATATGATTCTACAGTGGAACACACTAGGCATGTGATCTACCTGTCTATATATATTGTCGGGCTTCTCTCACTCACATCGTCCAGCCTGCTCGCTCATTCTTTTCTTCAACATAAAAAAACTTCCAAAAAAACAATGGTGCCTTCAAGGAAGAATCTTGCTGCAATCGTGCTCCTAATTATCATCATCGCTGTTGGTATGTACGTGCATATGTATAAACTATTAGAATATAGGTGCCTCGAAAGAACTTGTGTTTTCTCATTGAATTGGCTAGTTTATGCAACTTAATATGTTGTTTGATTAATATTTCTGCTAACTAATCAAATTCTTGCATGTGCAGTATGTCCCCTGTGTTCCATGGCATTTGCATGCGAGGTTCGTAACCTTGATTGCCGGCACCTGAGCGGCAATTATGAAGGACCATGCTTAGTCTTGGATGACAGTTGCGGTGATACATGCATATATGAAAGCAACGAGAACAAGTACGGCCTTTGTGACTGCGACTTTAAATGCCGGTGCTATACATGTTATCACTATGATCCAACCATATTGCAATGATCCTAGCTTGGTGTTTCTTAAATGCAATAAATTATCCTTTCCTGCCTATCATGTAATAATACATATATAATGTTTTCTTAAAAATGGTGGGGTTACCTCAGCTAGTTTAATATAGAGTAAAGTGCATTATCAGTCTCTAAACTTGTATCACTATGCTATCTAGTCTCCAAGCTTGGAAAACATCGGTCCAAATATCTAAACAATGTTAGTGTTTCACTTCAGTTTATCACATCCGAGTTCTCAAATTTATTTTTCAACTCATTCGGGTGTCAAAATATTAAAATACTCGCTCCTCGACACACACAGTGACATCTATCTGTCCGTCTCTCCGTTGTTCTTTGCTGTATGTCATCGAGGCTACACCACTAGAAACCATGCTAGCCTCCTCGATCAGCTGCAATGAATCGTATAACTCTTGCGTACATGACTTTTTCGACCGAGACCATTTAATGTTTCAAAAATCACTATTAAACTTATGACCCATTACGAACCGGCACTAATGACCTACATCAGTGCCGGTTCATAACACGAATAATACTGATGTGTCGACCGATTATTAGTGCCGGATGATCCATTATCAGTGCCGGCCTATATTACAAACTGGCACTCAATGCCGGTTCTAAACCTACCGCTACCATATCAGTGCCTTGAAGCACTATTGGTGCCGGTTTTCAAATATCCGGCACTGATGTTGGCGGCACTGATATCCAAATCTGTAATAATGAGAGATTAAAATCCTAATTACTTAATTGTCTCTAACCCATAAGTCATAGTCATACGAGTTAGATAGCATATGTCCAGCCGACATATGTATTTTAATTTTAAAACGTATTAGAAGAAATGGTATGGTACCAATTATAAATCTCGTTTCAACGCACACACATGTTTGCTACTATATAAAAATCACCACCTCTAAGACCATCTCCAAGAGACTAGGTAAAATAAATCTTTACAAGACAGGATTTGGAGGCTCTCTAAGTAAAAATAGCCCTTCAAATATTAGAGCATCACAGCAGCATTTCTATCTTCTGCTATCCATCCTGCCTTTGCATGCGGCTGGTTGCGTTCTCGAGCTGTTCGAGCGGTGCATGTCATGACGTGCCTCTGCTACCGCAATTCACGCAGATTTGGCGAGCGAGCCTCGCTAGCCAAGTATGCCGAGCCAGAAGCATGGAATAGCTCAGAGCTATATTTAGATGATGAGATGGAGAGCCTGTTGGAGACGTTTTTTACTGATAATGGCTATATTTACATTTAAAAAATAATTTACCTAGTTCGTTGGAGATGCTCTTACCCAGGGCAGGGTCTCTCGGGCGCTCATTCTTCGAAATAAATAGATCCCGGCCCCTGTCGATGGATAAAAAACTGAAACTGAAACACACACATACATTTGTGATTTGATATTCGTAGTGGAACCGATCGAGTATATAAGTAGACAAGGTACGTACGTTAGTACCAATGCAACTTGATTGGTATCATGTTTTCGTTGGCATATTAAGCTATGCTAACCTGTCCTTCAGTCCACATCGGTCATAAAATGGTGACAATAATATAATGTTGATGAGATGGACTCGCTCGATAATACCCCCGTATGATTCTACAGTCGAACACACTAGGCATGTGTTCTATCTATCTATCTATCTATATATATGGTCGGGCTTCTCTCCTCACTCACATCATCCACCGCCTGCTCGCTCATTCTTTTCTTCAACCTAAAAAAATTCCAAAAAAACAATGGCACCTGCAAGAAAGAATCTTGCTGCAATCGTACTCCTAGTTGTCATCATAGCTGCTGGTATGCACGTGCATATGTATAAATTTTTAGAATATAGTTGTCTCCAAAGGACTTTTGTTTTTGTGTTGAGTTGGCTGGTTTATGCAACTTAATATGTTGTTTGATTAATCTTTCTACTAAATAATCAAATTCTTGCATGTGCTAGTATGTCCCCTGGCATTTGCATGTGAGGTTCGTAATCTTGATTGCCGGCACCTGAGCGGCAATTATGAAGGACCATGCTGGGGCTTGGACGACACTTGTACTAATACATGCATAGCGGAAAGCCACGACACTACAAAACGAACCCCTGTCTAGCAACATTTTTGTTGCAACGGAAATAATATGTGTCCCGGTCCACTCCCACCTCCCCGCACGGTTCAAAGTAACTTTCGCCTTCAAGCCTGCCAGTTACCACGCACACAAACTCCTTCCCGAGATGCAGACTCCTAGGGTTCACCACCTCTCCCCAAATCCTCTTCAGCATGCGGCGGCCGGCGGATTCCCGGCCCCAACATCTCGTTGCCCGGTGCGCCTGGTGGATCTTGGGCGGAGCACTTCACCGAGGTCTCCATCTAGTCTGCTCTGCCATGTTCCGCTCAAGGTAGGGGAATTCTCGTATTGCACTCACTCTCCTCAATCATCAACTTCAGATCGGTGAGGAGACGGGAGGCAGCAGCTGGATCCGAATCCCATCTGGCTAATTGACAATGCCCTTACATCTACCCAGCCATGCGCCTTTCCCTACCTAGCACAACCATCCGTGAGGTATTTTCTCCCCTTTTGTTGTTTGCATCTATATTTGAATCGACCTATGAATTTTAGTGCATCAATTGTACCCCTAGAAGCGATTTGTTTGTCAAAGATGCAGCAGGGTTGGCAGTTGCTTCATGATCTGAATTTATTTGCATTTGATGAACCATGCCAAGTTGTGATTACAGTTATTCGATTCTTGTTTCCATTCTTATGATTATGATCTGACATTGCTGCTAGTAATTATGGAGTAGCAGACATGCGCCAACTGTATGGAGTAGCAAATCTGGACTAAAGGGATACTTTCAGTAAATGCTCTTACTTTTTGTGCAATTTTCCTTTGGGTTGATTAAATTAGAAATAAATAGCTGAATTGATGATATATAAAACGAATGCAATTTCTTGCAGTATCAATTGTCCACCATGTTATAAAATTATATCTAAATCTAAAATTTATAGTTGTTTTACCAGACTTGTTAGGGTGATTTTCTTACTGTTTTCTTTTACAGTAATATAACGTTGATGTTGCATATAGTATACTGGTAGTGCAGAATTAAAATAACTGTATGGAGAATATGAACATTTGTTTCATGAAAATATTTACTGATGTATGTAAATTAAGATCCACTTTTCGTTAATATACTTACTGTTAATTTATTTGTCATCTATATCTTTGAATCTTTCCAGCAAATACAGAGCCGTTTGGGCTCCTTATTTCTCATCTAGATTGTTTTAAAGACCATATGAATGTAAATAACCATTCAGAATTTACTATTACTTGTTACCTCTGGAGTACGATATTCTGTTGTATGTTTAACTATTCTAGCATTGACAGATCTCCAGTTTAAGGACGGTGTGCAAGATAGATATTTGTTTGCTTTATTTAATAACACGGATATAAAGATATGCAGAGTTGGGAACTACATCTTGAACGACCCTGCATTAAGATCTGACTTGGAGTGTGTCTTGTGGTAGTTCCTTTTACCAGAGTACAATTATTTTTATGCCAGAGTGCAATTATCTTATGTTAGTTGTTTTACACAAATTGCAGACATGTCACATGCAGAAACTCAGATGGCTAATTCCTGCAGCGCACAATGGACAAGATGGAAATAACCATGAAGTCACTAGATTGCTGTAATAAGATATGTATCACTGTTGGAATGGCCAGCATATCTATAGTGATATGTCGTAGTACTATAATGAGGCTGTGTACTAGGTGGATATTGGGAGCAAAATTGTAGATATTTCCTGTATGTACCATATAAAATTCAAAGAATAAATAAAAATATTCCCAGCGGCTACTCACTATTGTCCATTTTCATTATGCGTTCTTTGTGAATAATATCGGTATAGGTGTAATAATCAATATGAAAAGAATATTACATTGAATATTGTGTATCCAAGCTACAACGCATATAAGTGTTGGTGGCAACTCAATATATGCGTTGGTAGCCAGCAACACTTTTTTACACTAATTACCAACACATATTTATGTGTTTCAATAGATCCTTACAACGTCACCTCTAGCAACGCATAATAATACGTTGGTATAGATGCTAGCAACACTTATTTATACTTCTAGCAACGGATATATGCGTTGCAAGAGGGGTGTTCCTTTTGTAGTGCGAGAACAAGTACAGCCGTTGTGACTGCGATTTCATATGCTGGTGCTATACATGTCTGCATTATGATCCAGCCATATTGCAATGATCCTAATATCTAAACAATGTTAGTGTTTTACTTCAGTTTTTATCACATCTTAGTAGAGTCCTCAAATTTAATTTTCAACTCATTAGGGTGTCACAATATTAAAATACTCGCTCTTGGACACACACGGTCTATTCTAGTTACATGTATCTGTCTCTCCGTTGTTCTTTGTTGTATGTCGTCGAGGCTAGACCACAAGAGACCATTCTATAGCCTCTTCGATCATCTAAAATTGTTGTATGCTATATAAAGCCAAACGAAGTGTGTGTTGTTAAAAAAAGAAAAAGAAAAAAGTCAAAGGACACCTACCACTACCAGAAACTGGATATTTCGTGAGAGGGACGGTTTTGCATGGAAGTGAAAAATTAACTCTCATGAATACAATTATTTTCATGAAAGTGATGAAAATCCTCCCACAAAAACATATTTTCATGAGAGTGCTCCACACACCGTCATGAAAATCGGCTCCTTTCGTGAGAGTATTCAAATAGTCTCATGAAAACTTCTTTTCGTGAGAGTTGTCATTTTTATGAGAGACAAATTCCACTGCCATGAAATATGGGTTGCTATTTTTCAATAGAAAACTAATTACTTTAAATATTAGAAATTGAAGAACATGAACAGAAGTTTTCTTCTTTTAATCTGAAGTGAAAATTTGCAACTAGTCTTTCTCCCTCATGCTAATTTTAAATATGGTGATTCTTTTTCCTAAATGTTTCTAAAATCTTGCCCCATCAATTTATTGTGTTTTTACAGCTATTATTTTTTGTCATCTTTTTATGTGACTTTAATCTACCAATTAAAATTTGGATTTCAAAAATTGTCAACTCCAAACAACATTTTGAAGTAGTAAATGATTTCGGCTCAAAAAGTCTTGAACATGAAGGTTGTACAACTCATGAAGATCTACAATAGTTATTTAAGTTATTTTTTAATCCGAGAAAGTGATATTAACATTATTCATAAATTTTACATATCTCTCTTATAGTTTATGGAACTATAAGAGAGAGATGTAAAATTTGTGAACCATGTTACTATCACTTTGTCAGATGAAAATATGCCCTAAATAACTTTTGTAGATCTTGACAAGTTGTACACTTTTTATGTTCATGACTTTCTCATTTGAACTAAATTACTGTCTTAAAATTATATTCGAAGATGTCATATATTTAATTAATTTTTTGAAGATGAAATAAAACTGGTTAAATGTTTTAAGGCCCATCGGCTTGCCGGCCTAGCCTGGCACGCACACCACTCCCTCGGCCCATTGGCCCAGTTAAAACCCTAAACTATATAACAGGAAGGAAACCCTCTCCGTCCCTTGTCCTCATTCCCTTCTTCTCCCACCCTTAATTAGCAGCCGAAAGCACGCTGACATCCTCGGTGGCAGGCGCGCTCTCCCTGGCTCCATTGGCAGGAGCCTACATACGTCGCCACCGCAATCACTACGGCTCCTAATTATCATCGTGGCCACCGGTATGTCCTATATGTATGAACTATTGGAACTATAAGTGAATTAATTGTTCATATCTCTCTTAACAGCTTAAGTTTTGGATTTGAATAGGCTGGTGTTCTTTGAACTTAATATGATGTTTTAATTAACCTTTTGGCTAATTAGCTATTTTCTTGCATGTGCTAGTATGTTCAATGTCTCCATGCACGCTGGCGGATGACTGCAGGCACTTAGTGGCAGCTATCAAGGACCGTGCCTTTTCCAACAGAATTGCATTATAGCATGCAAACATGAAAGCACCGACAACATTTGCGGAAATTGTGACAACTCGATGAGATATTGGTGCTATACATGCACGTCTGAGATTTGCTAGCGCTCCAACCCAGCCATGATGCAATGGCCCAGCCAGGCATTACTTAAATAAAATAAATTATTCCTTGCTGGTTCTTTTGTAATAATACATATATAGTGTTTTCTTAAAAAAGTTGGGGCTAACTTTGCTAGTTAAATACAGAGTAAAGTTCCCTAATCTTATATTGCTATGTTATCCTGGTCTCTAAGCTAGCAAAATGTTTGTCGAAAGACCAAAACAATGTTCGGGTCTCACTCACTACAGTTTTATTAGGTCTCGGTGTGGTCCTCAAATTTATTGTCCTTTGTCATTCGCGTCCAAATCAATACGCTCACTCCTAGATACATCCAGTTGGTCATTTCCAATGATCCTGTCCATCCCTTACTGTGTGGCATCCAGGATAGCTAGGCCACAAGAGCCGGCGGCCTCGTCATCTACCCTTGTTGTCTGCTACAATGTTGAACGATATGCCACCATAGCCCATCCATAGTAAGCCAAGGATCAATGATCACGCACAAATTTACACAGAGGCTAAGCCTAAATCACATGACACATACAAGAACACAAGATAATGTGATGACCTAGAAACTGCCGACAAGGTTTGACATTGCCCCTCTCAACTTCACAAATGTTCAAGTACAATGGAGGTTACAAATGAACTAAGCAGATAACACACTTCTCTTGCAACCAGCTATTTCTACCCATAGCTAAGCATCATACTAACACACTTACAAAGTTTATACCCGATACAGACTCACACCAAACCAACTGCCTCTGCTAAAACGTGTCGTCTAGGTTGTCCTGATTCAAACTCGACCTTCCCGCCTTCACGGTTGCCACAATGCCACTCCACATCAACCCATGGTAGGCTTACACCAACAATCTCCCCTTAGGCTAGATGTTTCTTCAAGCTCTCTAACTCCATACAAGTGTCTCATCACACCAAGCTTGACTACAGTCATAGGATTTGTTAATGTGTCTGCCTTCTATTCTAGAGTCTTCATATTTTTGATAACAATGTGCTCTCACTTCACACATTCCACACTCCCTAATGAAGTGGAATTTGATGTCAATGTGTCTGCTGTGTCCATGAAACACAAGATTCTTCATCAATGCTAGCTATAGTAGAGTTGTTGTCGACAAACAAGGTCATTGCATTTGGTTCGGTAGCTATGATTTCTCCCAATAGGTTCCTAAGCCACAATGTTTGTCTGGCTGCTACAATTGCTGCCATGAACTTTGCCTCACAAGATGGAAGTGCCATTGTTTTCTCCTTGTGAGAATTCCAGGTCACCAGGCCCTCATTCTGATAAAAGGCTACTCCACCAGTACTTCTCCCCACAAGATCACCACCATTGTTACTATTAGTGTGACCAACTAATATCTTGGGGTTATTCACTTGTGTATACACCAACCCAAAGTTCAATGTCCCCTTCAGATATCTCATTATCTATTTCACTGCATAGAGAGATGCTTGATAGTACGTTTCTCCACGAACCTACAAGATAATCCAAATCTAACCTAGTATGCAACAAGTACCTCAAACGCCCTATGATTCTTCTATATTTTGTTGCATGTATCCACTCCCCTTTGTCTACATCTAACTTTGCACATGGGTCCATTGGGTTCATTGGGGCAACACGGTGCCACGTGAGAGGGAGGCACAGGGCTGTGCTGCATCTGGTCGAGATCGACGAGGTGATGAGGACATGACACCTACGGATATGATCATTGCCAAGATGAGTTTGTTCCTATATTTTCATAGTGACTTTTGTTACAACTGACATGGTTCCACATGTACTTGTCACTCTTTGATTGTAGATACAAATCTATCTAAGAGAGCAAGTCCATCAAATTTGAACTTTTGGTTCATCGGTAACCCGATAGTGCTTCATTGGGAAGATCATAACTCATCCATCTTGAGTGCGAATGAGGTCAATGAACACATGATGGAAAGCTTGTTTGATAAGCTTTCAAATAGGACTGGTCCCAACTCAATATCACGTTAGCTAGCAAGGCCTTCACATCATCAAGACATTCCATTACCGTTTCTACTGGGAGCTACATCAACATCATGGGCTTGTTATCCATCATTGGAACCCTGGCACAAGTTCGAGCACGCACCAAGGAGATGAACAACACACTAAGGAAGCCCTTGGACATCCTCCACCTTGGCCACCACCTCTGGAGACCAGCAAGGGCGTCCAAGCCAAAGTTGGAGGCCCAATACATGTCAAGTTCGAGCCCATCTTGGGCTCTAGTCTATTAGTAAAATGGACGCCCAGGTCACATACGGACTCCATTCTAGCGATCCACATATGGTTGGAAAAGATATTTTGATAAGGAAACCAATGGAAGTCACCCCACATCAAAATTCCATGGGAATCAACGGGGATCATCGAAACAAGTTGACATCCAAAATCTGTCACGGCGCTGCGTCGTAGTCTTTTGGGCTGTTTGGGCCTTGTAACATGTTGGGGTTGTGTAATGACGTGAGTAGGGGTCCTTGGACGTCCCTTAGGTTATATATTCAGCAACTGCCACTTATGTTAGGGTTTGGGTTTTGCTTTAGATTAATCCATCTTTGAACAATCGCGGTTACTGGTTTGTGAAACCCCCACTTTGTGATATTAAACATATATCTGCAGTTAAGTCCAAACTTTGAGCTACGTACTTTTGAGATTCTTGCTTGTGTTCTTCGATTCATAGGCAAGGATTAGCCTTCTTGGCGAGGTCAACCGGTTGGTGACACGGTTGATAACCAGAGCTGCTAAGGTTGCAGCGTTCGGGTTTTTATGATCTGAAGCCAGATTGGTGTGTCACTTTTAGCTCAAATCAATAGTTATCTTGAAGAAGATCAAGAATCCCGCCCCCATCATGAGGTAGGTTTGGGTGTGGTTGGGTGGATTAGGGTTTGGTTTGAATCTTAAACTCTTATGAAGCTAAGACCCACTACATATGTCTCTAGCCTTTCTTTAAGCCATGTCATCACAAAGGCCCCACTAAATCCCTTAGATCCTTAAGCTTGGACATTGATTGCCCTTTCCACCTTAAGCCATGTCATCACAATGCAAAAGGAAAGGTACATGTGTAAAACCAATGAATGATGAATAAAACTATACTTACCTAAAACGCTGCCATCATCTTCGTGGAGCTCGGCTGCCGAGGTCGTATGGGGACGTCGGAGGAGGTCGTGCTCCCTGATCAAACCTGACAGAGCGCGGGAATGGTGGCCGGGTCGATTGCACTGTGGGCGATATAGTACCGACCGTACTGCTTCCCTCCTCTCATCCTCATCAGGATGTCTGTATCCAGGGGCTCGATGGCCGGATTGAAGGCTGGCCCTGGTGTACTCGGCCATCTTCTCGTAGGCGTTCGGGTTGGTGTATGTTGGCGGTCCTTAGCAACTAAATACCAACATCATTTTAATACTAAAATAAATAGAAGGTAGGGCTTTTATCTAATCTTTCCACGAGTTTTGTTGTTTATGTGACATATAGGTCTGACACGTGGAAATGCATGAAATTCACAAGAAAGCGCACTTCAAGAAAACATATTCAGAAAGGCACAAACCAAGAAAAATGAGAAAGCCCACCTCAATACAGAACTAGACCCATCCATAACCACGAGGAAGGTCCAGGCCCAGGGAGAAATCGACCACCCGAAGGCGGTGGCCAGCGGGCCCAGCCAGGGGACCGGCCGCCCCCGGGACCAACCGTCCCCCTGGTGGGGCCTCCCGAGCCCAGCCTTCTCAGGCGGTGCTTGGGTCGGTTCCCTCAAGGCGGTTTCACTTCCTTCCAATTGAGGAGACGCCCAAACCGTCCTACTTGAGCTATAAAAGAAAGGCTCCTTCACCATTCAACACACACCAACATTTGGAGCACTACACCTCACATTTCATACTTGTTCTCTTTAGTTTAGTGTTAGTAGTTGAGCAAGGCAAAGCTATCAAGGAGAGCATGTCTCCTTGGAGGAATCAAGAACATCTTGGTATGAATACAGTTCAGTTCTCCTCTATGAGCAAGTTCTCATCTTATTTATATAGCAATGCATCTGAATTAGAGTATAGTCTTGCTCATATTATGATCATAACATATAAACTAGTCTATAGTCTATGTGTTATGTTCTTGATATGTTTATCAATGTTCTTCAGTGTTCATCAAATTAGTATGAATAGAGAAAGAACTAAGGATGGGATAATGGTTCATTGTGCTGTCATGGTTGCTCCTAGCTGAGCCTGTCAATCCAAAGGGTTGGGGTCCGCGGGGGTTAGGAGTTGTTTCCAATTACATGGGCATGGTGCTTGGGTATGCGGAGATCGGCGGATATGTCGATATCCCATGGGCAGAGGGGTAGGTAGGCAGGTGGTGACAGCCCTGTCCATCCCAAGCACTCCCCCACGTTTGGATATTGAGTAGAAGTTTGTAAAGTCTCTATCGGCTGGCAGACTAGCTGCGGGGATCTCCCTATCATCTCAGAATTAGTCCTGATGCTAGATATGCTAGTTAGATGTTTTACTAATAGTTCTTTGCATAGTTATATATGACCAATGCCTGCTTTGATTAGTTATATTCTTTTATTCTTTATTTCTCTTTTATCCTTGAGGTTGACTTAGATATGTGTCCACTATCTTGAAATCATGATTTACCCCTGTTTACTTATGCCTACCATTGCACACAATAAGTGATCATGTTTATACCACGCTAGA
The DNA here is from genome assembly GCA_023333625.1 of Bothriochloa decipiens. Classification (NCBI taxonomy): domain Eukaryota; kingdom Viridiplantae; phylum Streptophyta; class Magnoliopsida; order Poales; family Poaceae; genus Bothriochloa; species Bothriochloa decipiens. The sequence goes on from CM041637.1 coordinate 42,813,169, forward strand.
TGCATATTGCCCTCCAACAGGAAATTATAAATACGACACCCTTGAATACTCACAGGTTGAAATACTACAATGATAGTTCTGTGCGCTTGCAGATTTATTCTTATTTCCATACTGAGCTATCTTGATTTGCATACCTAAGTACCATTACTTAAGGACTATAATTCTTGTGCACCCCATGGCGCCATGCTTCAGGATTGCATCCTCATAAGTAATGATGGTTAGGAAGGCCAATTTGGCACTTCTAACTATTATTACCAGAATTACAATACCTTGGCTGGTGCCGTTAAGGGCCGAGAGTTACTCTTCTGATGTAATGATGGTTAGGGATGCCAACACACGTTTCTAGTATCATTACTAGGGATGGGCTTTTAGTCTATCTTTAGTGGTGATGCTAAGAAACGCCAACAAGTATTTCTGGCGCTATTGCCGGTGAGGGCAAAAGAAATATGCAAACATCTAGCTTGGCATAAACATTGATTACAAAATAAGTATTGGTAGCCATAGTTTAAATAGGCTAACTTCGCTGTTTTCTTCCTCTTTTTATTAGAATCAAAACAGGATAGTGTATGAGTGGTTTTGCTCTGCCAGACAACTTCATCAACAATCCAGAGGCACTCCTAACGAAGAAAAGGTTCCGTACCATTTCTTCTTCTGCTACTCCGCCAACAGACAAATAGGTCACTCTCGCACCATCCGCTACTATCGTCATGGCAAAGACACTCCGTGACTACTCCACCCCTACCGTTGCCAACGTGCCCATTGGGTCTGCTGTCAATGTTGGGAATGGAAACTTTGAGATTCGTATGGGCCTCATCTCGATGGTGCAAGCAAGCCAGTTCTGTGGCTTGACAAGTGAGGATGCAAATGCCCACTTGCAATACTTCCTTGAGCTGTGCGACACCATCATCATCAAAGATGTCGCACAGGACAGCATCCGGCTTTGCTTGTTTCCTTTCTCCCTCATAGGGAAAGCGAAACAATGGTTTTATCAGAATAAGAAAGCTATCAACACGTGGGACAAATGTTCAGCGGCGTTCCTCGCCAAATTCTTCTCCATGAGCAGAACCAGTGCTCTGAGGGAGAAGATATCAAACTTCCAACAATCATCACTCGAGTCCATCACTGAAGCATGGGAAAGGCTCCAGGAATACATCTGGGCCTGTCCTCATCATGGGATGGAAGATTGGCTCGTGCTCCAGAACTTCTATGAAGGCCTCACGGCCATGTCGAAGGGGCACGTAGATGCCGCAGCTGGAGGTGCATTCCTCTCCCTCACCATCAAAAGTGCTACAGCACTCATCGAGAAGATGGTGGCCAATCAGAGCTGGGGAGAAGGAAGGAAAACATAAAAGGCATGCATATCGTGAAGGATACAGATTTGCTGGCTATAAAAATAGACCTACTGATGCAAAAGCTGGACGATCATGCTACTAATCCTACTGTGAGCACCTTCCAGGCCATGGACTCACATATGATGTGTGAAGTCTGTGGGAATGTTGGCCATTCAGGAAACAACTGCCCCGAAACCCAAGAAGAAGCTTACTATGTCAACAATGGGTTTCACCAACCACAACAGCAAGGTAATAACGGGTGGAACAACGAGGCGGTAATAATTTCAATTCAACTTTCAATTCAAATCAGCCTTCTTTGAGAGACCTCGTTGTGGGATAAGTTAAGATCAATGAGAATCTTACTAAAAAGTTATCCTACAATGATAAAATATTTGAAAATATAAATGCTAAACTTGAAAATCTGTCTTCCTCTGTTAAAAATCAACTGAGTTTCAATAAAATGATAGAAACTCAAATTACTCAAATAGCTGCTTCTATTCCTGTCAACAATACGGGAAAATCCTGGGGCAACCCGAGACTTCTCCTGAGCTTATTCATGCAGCTGCAGAGCAATGAAGAAGGAAGAGTCTTGCCAGCGGACTATAAATGTTGAGCCCTTGCCGAAGGTCATCGATAGTTATCTAAACAATATAATAAATAATTATATAATATTAGTACTCTGAAGGGGCCCACATCATAATCCAGCTTGGGGGAGGCGCCCCCACTCTGGTATTTGGTATCTTACCTTTTTGAACTTTCAAGTTTCCAAAAATAAAAAAATATTTTATATAAATATATATATTAATTCTTGTATTTAAAAAAAGAAGTATTGCTTTTTCTAGTTTTATAAAAACTTTTATTTTTATTTCAAAATAAATTTTCTTCAAAAATCTTTTAAAAAATCATTTCATGAAAGTTTAGTTTATTTTGTTTCCAAATTTTATTCTTAAAATAATTTTTGAAAACAAAAAAGTGGCAAATAAATTTGTGAAAAATCAAAAGAGGGAGCAAATTTTTGAACTAGAGGGAATCGTAACCGGCTACCACACTTGGATAGCCATTGGAGGGACCTGGCAAAAGCTGGGACAGAGCATGCCCCACCAGGGGACCGACCAGTCCCAGGGGCGACCGCCCCCTACCGGAAGAGTTGGCGCTCCAGCCTTTTGCCAATGGATATTAGCCGTTGCCACCAGCCTCTCCGTGCCTGCATCCGCTTCTATAAATACCAGGAGGCCAGGGTTGAGCTCCTCACCTCTCTCACTCTCACATTTTTTTCACTCCCTCTCCATTCACTCTCTTGCTCCACCACTCTCCATATTTTCCACAAAGACCAAGTGCAAGAAAACTTAGCAAAAATCTCTTGTACTTCCACCACAAAGCAAGCTCAAGTTTTTGTGCTAAGCTCACTCACCATGAATGGGATCGGGAATCGGGTTTTCGGCATGTTCTGGAGAGGCCGTCGCTCCCACGGGGAATCAAGTCACAATACTCCCCCATGTGAAGAGTACCCGATGCAAGGAGAAGAGGAGGCGTTGCCAACAGGCCACGCCATCGACGAAGCTGACGGCCCCTTCATTGACTTGGAGAACGAGCGGGAGATGCAAGCATAAAACCTCCTCAAGGAACGCAAGTTCTTGCACACACCGGCTTTTGACCCAATCCTTCTTCAATAGACAGGTACGGACATTGAATTTAATACCAGTTTCGAGCACATAGGTTGGAGCCAAGTTGCCCCTATACATGAACTTGGATCTCGTCTTTTGACTATCCAAGTCTTGGACACTTTGCAAAAATTGTTGACAATGGTATTGCTTTTCGCTGCTTTGGTAGAGAGCATAGCCTTTCTTGGAAGGAGCTTGCTGCACGCTTAGGCTTTCACACTCGATGCTCTGTTGACTTGGGTTTTTCTCTCTCGGGCTATCATCGTCATGCTTTTTGGCATTTGATTACTGGGCAAAATGTTATTGGGAAGTTCCAACCCAATGTGAATATCATTCATCACCCCACTTTTAGGATTATGCATAAATGGATTGCCAGTTCTTTGTTTCCTAGAGATGATGCGCACCTTGCTTATGATGTTGAGTTGAAGTTTCTTATGCCATGCTTAAAAGATTAAAATTGCTCCTGTGCATGAGATTGTTAAGCATTGGTTGAATTCTTTTAAGACTTCTACTCCTATCAGTTGCACTTCTTTCATCACTCGTCTTGCTACTAGTGTTGATCCCCATGCTACAAACACCATTGTTTATCTCTCTACTCCTTGCATCATGATTAACGAGTTTTATTTGGGACAAGCCCATATTCTGAAACGTGATGAATCAGGAAGAAGATTGGTGTATTATTTTTTGGGATATAAACGAGATTCCGTTACCTAATCCGGATCTCGCTTTATATACTTCCCAATCTCTCACCTTTAACCTCATTGAGAGGGAGGAGGCACATAGGAGTTATGTTTCCCACAGGTCATCACAGAGGAGAGGAGGACAGGATGAGGAGCCCGCATAGCCTGCACCTCCACCGACTATGCCCACCATGACGCCAGGGATGGAATGGTCCCCTATCATGTCTACACCTGGATTTACCCTTGGGTATGGACATGGTATGGGATACATTCCTCACCCACACGAGGCAGGAGGATCGAGGTGGAATGAGCAAGCGCATTCCTCAGGATCGGAAGGCATGGCACCCCGGTTCGCCCACAACCAGTCACACTAGAGGTTCTCAACACACGCATGGGAGGACTAGAGCTCCAAAATAGGCAAATCCAAGGTACGCTCAATGCACATATCCAGAGCGTAACCCAGTGGCACCAGCAGTACCAGCAGCACTTGGTGGACCTCAAATATGCAAACCGTCGATGGCACAAGGCACAGATGGCCTACCTATGCTCCATGGGATAGTTCCTTGGACCTAGGCCTTGAGCTAGCTTGGGGGAGGAGACCCCACAGAGGTAACATGTATCTTTAAATTCTTGCATTTTATTTCTTGTATTTTTAATTCCATAATTTTATTTCCTTCATACTTCAAAAAAAATAATATATTTATATATATCTATTTCGCTCCCATATGTGTTAAGATGTGTTAGTTTCTCTTCTGATGAAATGATGAATAGTTGCTCTGTCTATAACTCATTTGTGCCTAAGTTATAACTTAGTATTCCTTAAGATTTAAGTTCATTGGTTAAAAATGTCTCATTCTAAAAACTTGGAATCTTGTGGGTTGCAATTGCATGATCCTTTTCTAAGTTGCTGCGAGATATGAGATGGTACAAATAGAATTTGCTATGACTTTGTTCTACGAGAAACCTGACATCCAGAGTTTTTTTCTTTTCAAAAATTTCAAATCAAAAGTTCCTCAATGATTATGAAATACCCACCAAGGCCATATGATATGCTTACATTCATGAACCTTTAGTCATATGCTTCTTGCAGAACTTTGAGTTGGGTCAAATTGTTGTGACCTTTGTGAGATTATGGTCATATGCCCATGATTGAGATTCACATGCACCCACCAAATAAAGCCAACTCTCACCCTGAGAGTTGCGCACAACATGCACCCATCCATCCACAAAAAATATGCTGACTCTTACCCTGAGAGTTGCGCCACCTGTTTCCACCAAATAAAAATGCAGACTCTTACCCTGAGAGCCACGTATTCCTTATACAAAATTTTCACTCCTCGCATTTGCCATCATGACATCTCTCCATCCAGAGGTCTTCATATGTCAATAAAAGATATGGGCTATGCTGAAAAAAGAGAAAGAGAAAGCCAAAGGGCATGAGAAAACAAACAGGAAAGAAAAAGTCCAGATACCCATTCAAAAAAATGATGATTCTATAGCCCATATCTCTCCAAAAGTTCCATTCCATCCAATAAAAGAGAGTCATGATGCATGGAGTGCCAAAAATAATTAGAGTTAGGATTACACCATATTCATATTCCACACACTTGCACATCTCAATCAATGTGTGTGACTTGTATCCCCTTGTGGTCCGGTCTTTGACTTAGCAATATAGGTGATGTAAGTATGCCCACCTTAATACTTGCCCAAAACTCCACTCTCAGCTTTAGTGGTAGGATATGGTAGGATATAAAAAGCAACACTACAATGCCTATGGTGAGGTAATCATACACATTGAGTGATTGAGAGAATCATTTGAGGAACTTGTTTTATTTTGCAAAACTACTAAAACCTCCAGATAGACGGTCTATCAAAGAATGAATGATTGATGATTTTGTTATAACCGTTCTTTCTTGCAACCACCCAAGAACTTGGAGAAGCTACAAACCCCATGAGCAATCAAGGTAAAGAGTGGATAGAAATGCCAACTTATTTAAATTGCGAAGGAATATTTTGTTATAGGCATGGCACTTATAAATTATCTCAGCATTGTAGCAACTCCTGATCAACAACCATACTTAGCTATTTGCTCAGGACGAGCAAAGGTTAAGCTTGGGTGTCTTGTTGGTGGTCCTTATGGATCAATCTTTAACTACCAAAACAGGCTTAAAAAGAGAGAGACAATCACATTCTACTTACCTGGAGGTACACCTCCCTAGAAAGGTCGGTCTCGGGGTAGAGGATCATCTCCCTGGCTTCTGACTTCGTCAAATTTTTGCCAAGCACGTTGGCGTGTGTTGGCGGTCCTTATGGATCAATCTTTAACCACTAAACCAGGCTTAAAAAGAGAGAGACAATCACATTCTAACACAAATTCATATGCTATTAACAAAGTTCCACTTGTACCCTAGTGTTCATGTTTTACAGGTTTTATGGTGAAACATGTGGAAATGCACAACATCATGGAGAAAGCGCAAAAGCAAAAGACGAATCCAGAAAATGCGCAAACAAGACTAACAAAGGAGCCCACCTTTGATGCATACCTAGGCCTGATCATAACCGCAGGAGAGGTCCAGGCCCAGGGAGGAACTGACCACGCGAAGGTGGTGGCTAGCCGGCCCTACTAGGGGACCGACCGCCCCTGGGACCGGCCGCCCCCTAGTGGCCCCTCCCAGGCCCAGCGTTCTTAGGAGGTTCATAGGACAGTTCCCTCAATGTGGTTTCACCTCCTTCCATATGAGTAGATGCCCGACCGTCCTAGTTGGACTATAAGAAGAGGGTGCTCCTCCATTCTTCACACACACATTCTAGTCACTCACCTCACACCTCTCACTTGTATTCCTTAGAGTAGTTTTAGTAGTTTGTGAGCAAGGCAAAAGCTATCAAGGAGAGCTTGTATCCTTGGAGGAAGAAGAACATCTTGGTATGAATACAATTCAGTTTTCCTTCATGAGCAAGTTCTTATCTTATTTATATAATCATGCACATGAACTAGAGTATAGTTATGATCATGTTTAAAGCATAATATATGAACTAGTACATAGTTTATGTATTATGTTCTTGACTTGTTCATCATCGTTCTTCATTGTTTATCAAATTAGTATGAATAGAGGAAGAACTAGGAATAAGGTAATGGTTCATCATGCCTTCTTGGTTGCTCTTAACCTAGCCTGTCAATCCAAAGGATTGGGGTCCGTGGGGGTTAGGAGTTGTTTCCAATTACACGGGGCATGGTGCTCGGGTATGCAGAGATCGACAGATATGTCGGTATCCCACAGGCAGAGGGGTAGGTAGGCAGATGGTGACAGCCCTGTCCATCCCAAGCACTCCCCCATGTTTGGATATTGAGTAGAAGTTCGTAAAGACTCTATCAGCTGGCAGACCAGCTACGCGGATCTCCCTATCATCTCAGACTTAGTCCTGATGCTAGACATGCTAGTTAGATGTTTTACTAATAGTTCTTTGCATAGTTATATATGACCAATGCCTGCTCTGATTAGTTATATTCTTTTATTCTTTATTTCTCTTTTATCCTTGAGGTTGACTCAGATGTGTGTCCACTATCTTGAAATCATGATTTAACCCTATTTACTCTATGCCTACCATTGCACTCAATAAGTGATCATGTTTATACCACGCTAGATGCATATTGCCCTCCAACAGGAAATTATAAATATGACACCCTTGAATACTCACGGGTTGAAATGCTACAATGATAGTTCTGTGTGCTTGTAGATTTATTCTTATTTCCATACTAAGTCATCATGATTGGCATACCTAAGTATCATTACTTAAGGACTGTAATTCTTGTGCACCCTATGGCGCCATGCTACAGGATTGCATCCTCGTAAGTAATGATGGTTAGGAAGGCCAATCTGGCACTTTTAACTATTATTACCAGAATTGCAATACCTTGGCTAGCGCCGTTAAGGGTTGAGAGTTACTCTTCTAACATAATGGTGGTTAGGGATGCCAACACATGTTTCTAGTATCATTACTAGAGATGGGCTTTTAGTCTATCTTTAGTGCTAATGCTAAGAAACGCCAACAGTGTGGTAGGTGATGAGGACCTGGAGGTGCACCTCATGGTACATGTCCTTGAGTCGTGCGATGCAGACATTGTCCTGCACCCGTGCCACATTGACCTCATGCCCCGGCTCGCACGTGAACCACTCCTGCATATAGACATCATGTGTCATTTCATTATTTCAAGAATGGCCAACGTTGTATTGAGCAATGAGGTGCGATGAAGACTCACTCAGAACTCGTTCTTGATCTTGGTCATAAGAGGGACATCATTATCATCCTTGATGCTCACGAAGTGCTCCCACTTCTAGGGCGGCCCTGTCTCCCCTTGTGGGTGACCCTGCCAGGGTAGTGCTTCTTAATCAGGAGGCTTTGCATGCCATTGATATGGCGTGAACCCCCTCTGCTCACAACTGTCCAGTTGCTGCACGAGTCATTAAGAAAAATTGTTAGTCTGAAGTTTGATTTTCAACATGTCATATGAATAAATCATGAAAACATGAATGGTGACTTACTTATCCCCATTGGGTCAAATCACAAGACAGTTTGCAAGCGCGAGCAACGCTGAAGGGAGGTGCATGACCCCGCATGAGTAGGGCTTCCTCGAACTAGAAGAAGCTATAGGCGTCTCCCCTGGTGTCGCCTCGTCCCAGTCCTCCTCCTCGCCCCAGGCCTCCTCCTGGTCATCATTGTCTTATTGCGGCGTCGGGATGGGAAACAGCTCCCTCATTGATGGGCGACGTCCGTGGGGCCTCGTCAATGACTCCACCAACGGTAGCTCCTCCTCCCCATCGGCGGTGGTCCCCTATAGCGTGAGTTGACCCTGTTTGTCGTGGTCGTCTACTTCCACCCGATATTTTGTCCTGTGCCTGTAATGACAAAGATTAAACCAATTAGCACAAATAACCAAGAAGTACTTGTAAAGAGATGCAAAATGAATGAAACATAATTGCAAAGTTATAGTAAGAACAATATAGTATTACATAAATTAGAAATTATCTCCACGATCAATAATGGTTGGCTCCTCATCATCACTATCACTATTGTCATCATCACTATCAATATTGTCGAGCTCTCTTAAGTCCTTATCATCTCCATTGTCCATACCATCTCCATTGTCCTCAACAACTCTATCATGCTGAGCCCTCCATCGCTCAAGCAACATTAAGTCCTTAGGATCTTGCACCACTTCATCCTCGTCGTCATCAATATCGTTGTCTACTTCCATGCCCATCAGCAAAAGAATGTCTATCTCAAAATACCCTTCTAGCCCCTCGGGTTGATAGAACTCTCCGCTATCTGCCGATGGGTCAAAGTTGTAATCATCATCTTTTGGGACAGGAGCTTTACCGCACGGCAACACCAAGTGCACAAGGTACCAACCCTTAAGCTCCTCGTCTTTTTGGCATGCCCATGGGAGGTAATAAATTTGCATGGCCTATTGAGCCACAATATAGACATCTTCTCCTGTATAGATGGAATCCTGTCAAAATTCAACTTGCCCAATCTCATCAGCTCTTCTCGTGTCCTTGGGATCAAACTAGTGGCATTCGAATATCAGTGGATTAAGAGCTTTGGGGCCCTCAAAGTGGAGCTTGTATATTTTTTTTGACTATGCCATAATAGTCACGATCATCGGTGCTGGGCGTACAAACTCCAGTGCACGTGGTCCTTCATGCGGGCTGACTCTCCTCATATATTCTCGTGCAAAATTGATAGCCATTCACATCATAAATGTTGAATGTCTTGACCCTACGGGGGAAGCACTGTGCAACTTGTTTCAATTCATCACCCATTTTCGCATCTATGCAAGCCTACAAGGTGAGGCCAGGTAGATCGCTACATTACTCGCTCCTAGGAGAAAAGTGGAATCTCAAAGTTAGAACAAGATAGGTTGGATGGTACCTTTGTATAGAACCAGGAAATAAAATCAGGCACGACACTTTTGAGAAGATGGTCTTCTTCTTTGTCCGTGGGAGCCCTATTCCCTATCCAGTGTTCCTTAATAAACTTCCTAAAAAACAAGAGACAAAGGGGGTTGGATTGATAGGTGGAGGATATTGATGACGTATGCAACAAGCTCATTGAAAACATACACTCGATAAGGAACCATTTCATCAAGGTTCAACAGCACATAGAGGAAGATAGTGCACCACTCATGATGGAGCAACTGCTTAGGGGTACTTGTGCTTCCTCTTCCGAGTTGCCTTTTGAAAAGGCTCAGGGTCGATGAACTCTCGTTGGTGTTGTAACGAGGGGGTGGATTGTGCACACTGGGAAGGTTCATAGTATAGTACGCCATTGTGAAGTTCGACACCTCCTCCACTCTAAATGCCTCTGCCAAGGAAGCCTCAATTTGTCTTTATTTCTACACTTTTTTTGAAGAATCTTTAGACACCATTTGATTGGATAGCACCAACGGGCCTACACAGAACCCCCAATCATGCCTCATGCGGTAGGTGCAAATTCAAATGCTGCATCGGTAGGAAGAAGCTGGGTGGAAATATCATCTCCAACTTGCAGAGCAACAGAGGTGCAACATGCTCCAGCTCAAGAATCACTACCTGAGATAACTCCCTGGCACAAAGCTGGCGGAAGAATTAGCTCAACGCTGCCAGGACGCGCCACACTGGCTCGAGAAGGTATCCATGGGTCATCGCAGGAAGAACCCGCTCAATTCATATGTGGAAGTCATGACTCTTCATCCCTAAGACTTTCATAGTCTTCAAGTTCACTCCCCTACTCAGATTTGCCGCATACCCATCAGAGAACATTAACGTCTTGATCCACTCCAGTACTTCTTTCCTATCGCCCCTTTTCAAGATGTAATCGGCCGGGCCCCTTCTCCAATTCTTGCCGAGTGCAGGGGTCTTCATCACTAACTTTGGTCTATCATAGATCTTTTCCATGTCTAGTCTAGCCTTAACATTGTCCTTTGACTTATACTTTATATCCATGAGTATTCCCCAGAGTGCCTCGACAACATTCTTTTCTGTGTGCATTACATCAATGTTGTGTGGAAGAAGGAGGTCCTTGAAGTAGGGGAGCCTAGTCAAGCCTGATATATGTGTCCACTTGTGTTCCACACCATACTTCTTAAAACCACCCTTTTCTTCATTAATTTTGAGAGACTCTATCTAGGCAAGGACCTGGGCACCGCTCATAATCTGAGGAATGGGGTCGGTGACTTGAACACCTTTCATGAAGTGCTTGATGTCTCGTCTGAACTCATGGTTGTCATCCAGGAATTGATGATGTTTGTCGAAGGAAGAAAACTGGCCACCCTTCTACAACCAGGTGAACATCACAGATGCCTTGCATACTGGGCAAGGGAACTTCCCATGAACACACCACCTGTTGATTAGGCCATATGTCAGGAAATCATGCATTGAATACTGGTACCACACATGCATTGTGAAGTTCTTCTTTGTAGCTCGGTCGTACATCAGTACCCTATTTTTCTAAGCATGTTGCAATTCATCCCACAGTGGCTGCATGAAAACACCCATATTGTTGACGGATTCCAGGTATTATCAGCAAAAAGAACATGTTCTTGGGTTCAAACATGACACTGGGGAAAGATTGAGGGGATCACGAACACGGGCCAACATGTATACGGGGCCGCCATCATTCCATACGGGTTGAACCCATCTTTTGCAATTGCTACACGTACATTTTGAGCCTCTTTGCCAGGATGCTGGTCATTGAAGTACTTCCATGCATCACCATCCGATGGGTCTGCCATCTTGTCACTGTATCTTTTGCCTTTCTTGTGCCATGTCATCTGTTCCACGGACTCCTCTATCATGTACATCCGTTGGAGCCTCGGTAGGATAGGAAGGTACGATAGGACCTTCTTGGGGATCTTAGACTATTTCTTCTTGCCATCACTACCCTCTACCTCCACAAACCTAGAGGCCTTGCACTTTGGATAGTGTGTTGCTTTCTCGTGGTCTCCCGTAAATAGGACACACCCATTCAGACAAGAATGGATCGACTCATACGACATCTTAAGTGCACGAAGGAGTTTGTGTGACTCATGAGTGTTCTTTGGTAGCATACAACCCTCCGAAAGCATTGTGCCAAAAACTTTCAACAAGAGATTGAAGCCGTCTCGGCTCAGGCTTAACTGCGACTTCAACGCTATTAGGCATCCAATGCCATCCAATTGTGACATTGTTGTCATCTCGTGAAGGGGCTTCTGTGCTGAAGACATTATTTCATAGAATACCTTTGCGGTATCCTCTGGATCCTCCTCCACCAATCCTTCATTGCCACGGACCTTGTTATAGTCTACCATCATGTCGGCCATCCTGGCATCTCCATCATACTCCTCGAGGCATGCTCTCACACCTCCTCCTCTCTCATATGATCGCCTTCACCATGGAAGATCCAGCAGGTATAGTTTGCCATGAATTCGTGCCTGTGAATATCTTTGTACACATCTCTCTTTTGTTTTTTCAAGTTCTTACACATGTTGCAGGGACACGGCATCCGAATCGACCCTTTAGCAACAAGGCCAAATGCTTGTTCCAGGAAATGAATGGTCCCCCTAATCCATTCATCGCTCTTACTTGCGTGGCCCGTGTACATCCACTCACGGTTATCCATCCTCTGGCATACACATGCGTAAGAGAGTAATAAAACCATCAATTGCATCTACACGGCGTTCCTACCAACCACTACAAGGAGCGCAAGAATGGACCACAGTTATTATACAGTCAGGCATTTACTTGCACCGTCGGGAAGTGTAATGCCCGAGTGTATACCGTCGGGAACCTCCCATCGGGCATCCATGGTTGGGCATTCCCACTTTTACCGACGAGTAGTCAGTCATTGTGCAGCCGACCGTATGTTTCCGATGGTTAATGCTCAAAAATTAGTTTGTAAACATGCCAAAATCACTTTGGTCAGACATGAATTGCCAAGGGTACCCCGGTCGGGGACTTGTTGCTTGGTAGTTTTTTAAAACCCATCGGGAAATATATCCAGTCGGGGATGCGTTGCATGATGGTTTTTAAAACCCATCGGGAATATATCCAATCAGAGATTTGTTGCATGACGGTTTTTTAAAACCCATCGGGAAATATAATCGGTTGGGGATTTGATGTATGACGGTTTTTTAACCCATCGGAAAACATATTAGCAATAGTGTTTATTAAGCGTCAGGAAATATAATTGGTTGGGGATTTGTTGCATGACAGTTTTTTTACCCATCGAGAAACATATTAGCAACGGTTCTTGGGTTATTTTTATAGCCATAAATAATTAATATGTAACCATGAAGATCAATTCTAGATGTACATACACACTATAACTCATGATATTTCATAAGGAGCTCTTCAACATTGTATAGTACAATGAAAGTTTGAAGCCCAATGATAACTAAACAAAGGTATGGCCTAGAGATTCTAAAAGTTTCTAAGAACATTCTTCAACATAACATAAATTAATGTTTAGATTAAAATGCTTGACTAAGATGCTGCTATTCACAAGGCATAAGAAATACTACTTAAAAGTGCCACACACTTCATATGTTGCATAGAATCTCTTCTCATCAATAGGCGCCATCATCGTCATAACCATGGTTCACGTAATATTTGCCATCATCTTGGGAACGAAAGACTTCATCTTCATAATCATAGGTATCATCCTCACTGTCATCACCACTATAGTTTGCTCCACCAATGCTATCCTACAAAAGTTATAAAATTATTTCTATAAGCGTATGAACTAACTTGAATACATATAAGATAGATTTTATAATAGTTTGGCATAAATATATTTAGAACACACTTAATACTTACATGTTTAGATGCATTAGGAACCATTTTCTCATTGTGATCACATGTGAAGATGTCTGGGATTTAGACATCCGGCATCGCAACTTGCTCTAAACATTTTTAAATTTTTATCATAGCCTCTACATGTGATAACATGATACCTAGACAAGTTTCATGATTTTCAGACTTTGTTTGGATTTTATATAATTAAAAAACACTTCTGCCGCACGTGGATGCTCATGTTTCATGGATAAGGCGTTCAAACTTTTGGGTGAGTTTATGGACACGGCCTCAAAATATACTCTCCAACATGAATATCATTTTTTGAATGGCTACGTTTTATTATTTCATGCACCTGCGGTTCAAATTTTGTATCCCAAAAAATTCAAGTAAAGGAAATAAATGAATGAAATATAGCAATATATTATAAAAAGGTCCCAAATTCGAACATGTGCTTGAATACAATATGCTTGGGCTACAGAAAAATTTTGAACTCAAAATTCAAAAAAAATGAAAACTTTGCCTAGTGCCATGGCTGTCACTCGGCAAACAGGATCTTTGCCGAGTGCCAGTGACGAGTGAACAGCCTGGCACTCGGTAAAGAGGGGCCGGCCTGGGCCCAGTACCCGCCACATGGTAGTTTGCCAAGTGCGAGGGTCGGCACTCGACAAAGTGGTTCTCTTTGCCGAGTGCTCGACGGTAGGGCACTCGGCAAAGGGGACGGCGACGGACGCCATTTGCCCCCGTCAGACTTTGCCGAGTGTCTTGATTTGTCAAGTGTGTAGCACTCAGCAAAGGGCGTCTTTGCCGAGTGCCTGGCTTCGCCAAGAGCCAGGCTCTTGGCAAAGAAATCTTTGCTGAGTGCTGTGTTTGGCACTCGACAAAGGGCGTCTTTGCCGAGTGCCCGTGCTTTGCCACTCGGCAAATCGAGTGGCACTCGGCAAAGACGCAAAGTTTAGCAAATGTGAGTTCTGGCTTGAAGAAGTTGCTTTCCTTGGTCATGTACTCTCAGCAGATGGAGTTGCTGTAGATCCTGCAAAGATAGAGGCCGTGAAGGAATGGGAGCAACCTCGCAATGTGTCCGAGATCAAGAGTTTCTTAGGATTGGTGGGTTACTATCGCCGATTCATTGAGAACTTCTTGAAGATAGCTCATCCTATGACAAATCCCTTGAAGAAGACCAACGAGTTTGAATGGACACCCGAGTGTGAGCATAGTTTCCAAACTCTGAAGGAGAAGCTCACTACCACACCTGTCCTAGCCTTACCTGATATCACTAACGACTTTGTCATCTAGTGATGCCTCTCGCCAAGGACTAGGTTGTGTGCTGATGCAGAATAGGAAGGTTATTGCTTATGCTTCCTGGCAGCTAAAGGAGCACGAGCAACGATATCCCGCTCATGATCTCGAGTTAGCAGCTGTTGTGCACGCTCTGAAGATCTGGAGACATTATCTCATTGGCAACAAGTGTGAAATATACACTGATCACAAGAGCTTGACGTACTTTTTCACTCAAGAAGATATGAATATGAGACAGCGCAGATGGCTAGAGCTAATCAAGGACTATGACATGGAGATTCACTATCATCCAGAAAAAGTGAATGTAGTCGCAGATGCTCTTAGTCACAAGACTTATTGTCATGCTCTGTTCACCTCAACCCTGCCACCTGAGTTGCAGAAAGAGATTGAAGATCTCCAGCTTGAGATAGTACCCCATGGTCTGTTGCACAAACTTCACATCGAGTATAATCTCACCAAGCGAATTCGTGAAGCTCAGAAAGGTTGCAAGGAAATGGAGTACATTTGTGGGTTGATGAAGCTAGGCTACAGCCCAAAATTCAGAGAAGATGAGCATGGAACCATCTGGTTTAAGGATAGAATCTGTGTGCCCAGTAATCCTGCTCTGCATAAGGAAATCCTGTCAGAAGCACATGACTCTAAGTATTGCATCCATCCTAGTCATGCAAAGATGTATCAAGATGTGAAGAAGCATTTCTGGTGGAAAGGCATGAAATCAGACATTGCTAGACATGTGGCCGAATGTGACATCTGTAACAGGGTCAAGGCTGAACACAGAAGACCCGCTGGATTACTCAAACCACTTGATGTTCCAGAATGGAAGTGGGAGAGCATATCCATGGACTTTTTCGTGGGATTGCCTTGAACCCCGCAAGGTCATGACTCTATCTGGTAATCATCGATCGTCTGACAAAGGTAGCACACTTTATACCAGTCAAGACTATGATACGTGTAGAACAGTTGGCAAATTTGTACATCAAAGAGATTTTAAGGCTTCATGGAGCTCCTAAGAGTATTATGTCGGATCATGGACCTCAATTTATGTCCTGATTCTGGCAAGCTCTTCACGAGTCCATTGGAACTGATCTTGACTACAACACTGCTTACCACCCTCAAACAGATGGTCAGACAAAAAGGTTGAATCAGATTCTTGAAGATATGCTTCGTGCCAGTGTTCTCAAACATGGAACAGAATGGGAGAAGTGTTTGTTGTTTGCTGAGTTCTCTTACAACAATAGCTACCAGGCAAGTATCAAGATGTCACCCTTCCAGGCTCTTTATGGCAAACTATGCAGAACCCCATTGATGTGGGACCACCCTGGAGAGAGGGCAGTCTTTGGCCCCGCCAAGATTAAGGAAGCCGAAGAAGGAGTTGCTCAAGTTAGAGAGAACTTGAGGATCGCTCAAAGTTGACAGAAGAGCTACGCTGATAAAAGGCGTAGAGACCTTGAATTCAAAGTTGGGGACTTTGTTGATCTCAAAGTGTCTCCACTTTGTGGTTCTGTCAGATTCCACATGAAAGGAAAGTTAGCCCCAAGATATGTTGGACCATATCGCATCTGTCAGAGAGTTGGAAAGCTTGCATACAAGCTTGAACTACCCCCACAGTTGGCAGGAGTACATCCCGTATTCCATGTTTCATGGTTACGCAAATGCTTAAGGGTACCAGAAAAAGAAGCAGTTTCTACTAATGTGCTTGATATCCAAGATACTCTGGAATATAAAGAGCCCATCAAGATTTTTGGATATGACACCAAAGAGACCCGAAGCAAGACTATCCCTATGTGCAAGGTTCAATGGAGCAATCACACTGAACGTGAAGCAACGTGGGAAGATGAGAATCAACTGCTGCTACAGTATCCTTACCTCTGAAGGGTATGTCACCTCTTAAATCTCGAGGACGAGATTCCAATGAGGGGGAAGGACTGTAACAACCCAAAAATCCGTGCTACAAATTTTTTTTTCGACAAAACCCTAAGTGATATAGTGCAACATGTCATCATCTACCCCTTAACCTTGCATTAACTCTAGCATGACATGCATAGCATTCATGTGTTTTTAAAGTAATCAATATCTCATGTCAATGCTCTATGTATCACATGTTATATGTCAATGTTGCAATAGCTTGTTTCAATGTTCAATAGTTCATACATTATGTTGCA
Organism: Bothriochloa decipiens; assembly: GCA_023333625.1. Taxonomy (NCBI): domain Eukaryota; kingdom Viridiplantae; phylum Streptophyta; class Magnoliopsida; order Poales; family Poaceae; genus Bothriochloa; species Bothriochloa decipiens. Next base: position 42,830,111 of record CM041637.1, read on the forward strand.
TTAAGGAGTGATTTGGATTTTATTTGGTTTATGTGTTGAATAAATGAAAATGACAATATAATATTTATTTTGGCAAATAAATACTAAGGGAATAATACCCTAACATTATCTGAGCCATCTATGCTCACTATTTTGTTGCTCATAATTAACACATCATAAATATATATATGTATATATAAAAGTATTTGAAAATGAAAAGAAAAAGAAAAAGAGCTCTAGGGTTCCCAGCTGCCGCCACCACTCGGTGGAGCTCAATTTCATCTCGAGCCGCTCAATTTGGGAGAAGAAGGGGAGGAAGGAGGAGAAGGGGGCGGGGAAGAAGGAGCCGCCACCAGAGTTGGAGAAGAAGAGGAGCTCCACCGTGCTGTTGCACCAGGAGCAAGAAGGAGGAGCCGTACCACAAGCCGGAGCCATAAGAACCCTAGAGCTTGGACTTGTACCACACCTATCCGCGCCAGCACCGGTGAGCACCTCCGCCATGCCCTTCTCCCCAATCTCCGCCCGTGCTACCCTGGTCATGGCGCTCTGCCTTGGGAGCGCATAGGCCAAGACCACCACCGGTCTCACTGGACATACTCACACACACACAAGAGGCCAGCCAAGCCCCCTTGGACCATGGTATCAGGTGGATGCCGGAGCGGAAGCCGCCCTGTCCACCGCGGCATGCCGAGCGCCGCCACGGTGAAGTCACCAACCGCCTCTCCGTTGAGCCTCGACCTCCATCGACCCCGGATCCGTGTTCGCCTTGATGAGACAGACTCCGTGCGCCCCTTGACTCTGTGTTTGCCTCGCCGGAGCACCGACCCAAGCCACCTTGCCAGTCGTCGTGCCGGTGCGCTGCCGCTCCAGAGCGCTGCCATTGCCGCCGTTTTCCCGTAGACTCCGACCACCGCAAGGATCAAGAAGAGGCCAAGAAGCTCCGCCGTGACATGCTGCAATGATTGGACAAGGAGATGGAGGCCATGGACCCTTCCTGAGAGCCGTAGCCATTCACCGTGGACATGTCGGAGTTCCACCGTGGGAGTTGCTGCCCGCGCGGACTCCACCGTGGCTTTTGGTCACCGCCGGTGCCTCGGGCAGATGCTCCGTGACTTCAATCATGCATCTACACCACCAATTGGAGCTGGAGTGACTCGGTGTGAAGTGTACACCAAGTGCCATCGCCGCCGAGCCGCCGTCCGCCGTGGAGCTCGTCACCGGAAGCAAAGCTACCGCCTTGAAGCCCATCAACGTGACCGTCGTGAAGTCCCGAAGCCGATGGGCGGGTTAATGGCGCCGGAGACTGTGCTCGCTCTCGAGCCAGCCTCGTCCGAAACGGACCGCGCTCGCTCTCAAGCCAGCCTCGTCCGAGACGGAACGTGCACTTGGGCTGGCCTAGCCCAAGAAGGACTGCATGCTCAAGCTGACCCTCGATTTCGACCCTTCGACACCCCGGCCTTGTCCGAGAAGGATCTCACGCTCGAACCGACCCTCGATGTTCGACCTCTCGACACACCGACCCTCAGGCGCGGGCTGTTGTGCTCTCCCACGGCGTCGCCGGGACGGGGCTGTGTGTTGCGGCGGCTTTACATGCTCGTGGCCAGCCATGCTGGGGGTGGTATTGATTGATTCACCGAGTAGTCATTTAATGGGAGGGGCAGGGTGAACTCAATGTCAAACATGTAATCCACCCGTGCTGTAACATAACACTCTCTTTCTTAATATAAAAATGCACAAGCCTTTTACGTGATCGTGAAAAAAAAAGACTTAACAGATAAATAAATTGTCTTAGGCATGCATATAAGCGATCTATCTTAGGCTAATCATGCATCAAACGATTGATAGTTAAGGGCCTGTCTACCTCACAGCCGGTTGAAACAGCAACTCATCTCAACCGGTTGAGAGATAGTGAAAAATCAACCGGCACTTGCATGACAGCAAATCCATATGATTTGCCCTCTGTCTTAACCGCTTGAGATTTCAAACCATATCAACCGGCCCTGACACAAATAACACCAAATTTGAAATTATTCTAAAAACCAAATGAAAATTCTGAAAATTACACAGAAAATTAAAATCAATTTTACAATTTTTTCTATACTAGGAATATAACAAAAGGACATTTTAAAGAAATGAAAAATTTTGCAAAAAATAAATTATAAAAATGAAAAATATTACAGATTGTTTTCTATAGTACAAAGAAAAGAAAGGAAAAATTTAAAGAAATGCAAAATTTGGAAGATAAAAAAATTTAAAATCACAAATAACACAAATTATTTTCTATAGTAGGAAGATAACAAAAGGAAATTTTAAAGAAATGAAAAATGTTACAAATAAACAAATTTTGAAAAGCACAAATAATACATATTATTTTCTATAGTAGGAAGATAACAAAGGGAAATTTTAAAGAAATGAAAAATTTTGAAGATAAAAATTTTTGAAAAGCACAAATATTACAATTTTATCTATAGTAGGAAAAATGGAATTAAAACTAAACTTACACCTTCAAATAACATAATTTACACTAAAAATTTCAGTGTAATTTTCATTAAAAATATGTGTAAGTTTCATACCACTAAACAAAAAAAAATCACTGCTAGCAAATTATTTGTATTACAGCTCAAACAAAAATCATTGTTACAAACTATGGTAAACAAAACATGGAATAACAGGACTATCCTAACCATCATTGCAGGCAAATAAACCAATTGAAACCTGACGGATATAACGACATATAGATCAAAATGAAGTGTAATAAGGAGATTTGAATTTAAATTTGACCAAACAAATGGTTTATACCCAACTTACACCTCGAAGTAAAATAATTTACACTTATAAAGTAGTGTAAATTTCATAATAAATAAGTGTAATTCAAAATGGATATAATTTACCTTATATCCTGTAGAATGACACATAATCCCCAAATATTTGAAACAAATAAACTAATCAACAAAGGGATGAATTTACACTTGCATAGTCAAAATTACAACAACCAATGATAAAAAAAATACAATGCAAAAGGCAGTATAAGTTGTTAAATTCAAACCTGCACAAAGTTTTACAAAGAACTTCTGTACATGGCCATAAATAACAAAAAAGAACTGCAGGGACTACGAACTAAACAGCCCCCCAATCCAGCAACAATTGCTATAGACAAAGGTAGTGATCTTGAGAACATGTAACTTACTAGTTGCTTGCTGAGGTTGATGCACTATCAGAACATCAACACTGGCAGAAGAATGTCAGCAAACTTAATCAGATCATTAAATCTGGAAAAAAAGGGAGGCATCATCAGAACTCATATATGACCAACTAACAACAAACAACCACTAAAATTATACTTAAAGGGGACTAGTAAATTCAATTATAATACAATGTAAGAAATAGAAAAACACAACCATTCAGACCAAAACAATGCCTTGAAACTAGTAAAGAAACTCAGTTTGCTACCTATTATATGGCGTGTAAAATCCAAAGAATTCATCAATGGCAGAAAGGATTCCTGAGATCATGTATGTTGACGGTCCTCATGTACTGTACACCCGTTCCAAAATAACCCAACTTTAAAAAATTATTCGGAGGTCTGTGCCAAAAAAAAGAAGGACAGGCGCCGGCCAATTTTTTCTCAGATTGACTAAATTTGCAAAAAAAAAGATTAGAAATATTTGTATTTGCAAGTAAATTTATTATAAAAATATATATTACATGATTTGTCTAATGACATCAACTATGTACTATGAATACTAATATTTTATCATAGACACATTAAATATTTTCTAATATTTTCCAACGACTCTCTAAGCATTGTAAAAAGTGCTTTTCTTATATGTTTGGTCAAAGATAAAACTATTTCATTTCTCGAGTTGACGAAGGGGGGAGTGTTCTTTTTCTATTAAATTTGATCAACTCTATCGGAAAAGAATATCATCTATTACATCATAATAATATAAAAACATATTCCATATATAGTGTATATGAAATAGTTTACATATCTACAAAGTCATACACTTTACAAAAAATTATACTCTCAACGAATGATTTGTTAAAAATAAAATGCTTGTTCAATCATCTGCCAGCATTCACCTATCATTACATCTCTTTCACTTGTTATATTCTCAAAGTATCTTTTTGAGAGAACAAAATTTGTTTCTTAAAAGAAAATCTTTTTTGACCAAATTTCTTAAAAGAAAATCGTATCCTAATTATAATTATTTCGGTGTTATGAATGTGTGTGTGCTATTTTATACATATTCGACTAATATAATCTTAAGATACTTTGACTTTGAGGAACTCTAAAAGTTAACTTATTTTGAGATGAGAAGTACTTGTAGTTCATAGTTGTTTTGACTTTTCATTCCCTATATATAATATGACCTTTTTGCTACAAAAGCTTATATAAATCTAGGCATGTCGATAGCGACGTTCCATGCTCAAGCGGTCAGAGTCCTAGCTAGGGAGAAAACAACAAATTAATGTAGAGTGTACGCTACTAAAAATTAGTGGTCATAAAAAGACTGCAATGTTCGCATCAACATCATATCCATCTTATTCATGACCCCAAAGGCCAAACATTTTGGGTACCACACGTACTATCACAATTATCACTAGGTCGTTTTAATGTTTTCGTGTACTATATATACCTATTTGGCGCTCCATTTATTTTTATTACCTTTCACTTTTGATGAAGGTCTAGATTCTTAGAATACGGACCGTTTGGGATTACAAAGTGCAGCCATCTTGCTCTAACCATATCCTTAATAGCAATACTAGTGGCGGATCTAGGATTTAATGGAAGAGGAAGCTAAAGTTATCTTCGAACATCTACTTTCATGTTTACAAAAATTGTTGGGGCTCAAGGAGAGGCTTTATTGGTATGGAGGTGGTAGGAGGAGCTTAGTCCCAGCCGTCCCACCGCCAGATCCGCCCCTATGTAATTCTTATAGTACAACATCAATGCTATTATATAGATTCGTAGTACAAGGGACTTGCTACTTAGATCCTGGTTACTGTTTCTTTATACAAGATTTCACCTTAAAGGCCACATAGGTCGAAGAAAGCCATATTTATATGGCTCCACCCCTCTATTATAGAAGACGATTTCTTCTCTCTATGATTCCTCTTGCAGAGCCATTTTATGAGGTAATGTTTGACATAGAGCTTCATTTAAAAACCTAAGGAAGTTAGAGCTGCAGACCCTCAAGAAGCACCATCAAAAAAAGATTTATAAGTATGATTTGTAACATGAATATATAACTTACTTTCGTTCCAAACTGTAGTTCGTTTGACTTTTTTATCTCAAGTTTGACCACTCGTGGTATTTAAAAAATTTGAACAAACGAAGCCAAATTTAGAAATAATCGCAAAATGTTATTGAGCTTGCGTCGTTCCACGTCTGGGATGCTCGATCGGATCCTCCCCGGTGGTGGAGAGAAAAAGCAACAATTGTACCACTGCGTGTGTGTTCTCACGTCGACCTCCTGCATCATATTCATCTACAGAATCGTATCGTCGCATTGCAACTACTGTACTCAAATATCTGGAGCAGGCAGGCAGGCATCCCCGACCTGGTGCTGGTTGGCTGCTCAGGTAATAGTCGTATAAGGTTGCATGGAAATATGCAATGCAAGTAGGCGGGCGTCCCCATCCGACACGATGCAGCAATCTGCGTCCAGGATCGCCGCAGGAGCGTCGCTTTCGGATCCTGGGTGCCACTGCACTGTGTGGATAAGCATATAAGCTTCAGCTTCAGCCTTCATCAGCCTCCAAGCTACTCCGGCGGTCCGGCCCCACCTTGATCTCATGCATCTTGTCAGCGCATAATGACCACAATTAAAACACGAGCTGATTAGTTGTTGGTTTCAGCCGTACATGTATAAGTATATTAATATTTTAGAGAACACACACAAACTGCTAACTTTCTCAGTCCTATATTGAAAACTTTGTTTTAGTGTCTTCCTCCTTGTCGTCAAAGTTAGGTTTGACTGCCGACCTTTCTTGTAGTGCAACGGCGACAGGTTGTGGGCATCTACTTCATAATGTGTACTTCTCAAGAAAAAAACAAGTGCACCGGTCAAAAGGGAAAGTGAAAAGTTACTAGCCGCCAAGCCGTCAGTTTTTTCAGTTTTTCACCGATGAAAAGCGTTCAGGGACCAAAGTGCATGAGGTTACCTAAAGGTAAGTATTGAGATTATATAAGGTCCAAAACAAAAAAAGACACACTTAATGATCAAAGCCATGATGGTCAGACAGACACCGAACGTTGGGCACAACAACAAATTTGGTACGGAGATGGAATGGAATGGAACAAATCAAAAGGCCAGCATCATCAGAAGAAAAGGTCTACTACTCATATTTGTAGCCATGATGACTTTTTTTTATTTTTAATTTTTTTAAAAAAAATTACAATTTTAATTTTTTGTTTCGAAACATGACAGAACTAGTCGCCCACAGTGGGCGTTTTTTAAAAAACGCCCACTGTGTGGACGTTATATGTGACGTGGCACAGGGCCGGCCGCCGTCGGTGCCGGCTTTTGCGGGCGGCCCCCTGGCGCTGCGTGGGCGTTTTTTGGTGGCGAGGGGGCCGCCTGCAAAAGTGCGCGCTGTTTTGCGGGCGGGCCTCGGGTGGGCGTTTTTTGCGCGCCAAGGGGCCGCCTGCAAAAGGGCGAGGCCGGCCGCGCACTTTTGCAGGCGGCCCCCTGGCGCGCAAAAATCGCCCACACAGTGGGCATTTTTTGGGCTCTGCCTATATATATACCCAGCCCCCCTCTTCAGATTTTTATTATATTCACTAAATTTTCCAGAAAAAAAGAAAGAGGAGAGGAGGGAGGGGAAGGAAGTAAACGGCGAAGCCCTGTCAGTTTAAGACCTCGGCTTTTAGGTAAGTTTCTCATACATTACAAGTCTGTTGCTATGCATTAGTAAAATATAATGTGCACTAGAGTTGTTTTAGTTTTTAGTTGACTCTGGGTAGATCTGTGAGTAGTATGTATATTAGATCTATAAATAATAATGTTAGAGCATTGCAGTTCATGTTAGAAATAATGATGTTTCTTCTATGCTTTAAACAATGGATTGCATGATTTGAAATGTGACGAATATCGTATTTTCTCTGAATAGATATATTTAGGGTTTAGGAATAATGATGTTTATGCTATGCTTTAAACAATGGATTGCATGATTTAAAATGTGACGAATATCGTATTTTCTCTGAATAGATATGTTTAGGGGTTAGGGTTTAGGGTGTAGGGTTTAGAAATAATGATGTTTATGCTATGCTTTAAACAATGGATTGCATGATTTGAAATGTGACGAATATCGTATTTTCTCTGAATAGATATGTCAACCAAAGTGATGTTTCGGTTGTTCCATGGTAGTGGCACTGTCAGATATGGCCCGTATGGTATAGATCTGTCTGAATTTGGGTCAACACTAAAGGGGATAGATAGGCCAGCGGAAAGAAATTTTCGGTTAGTGTGTAACTGGTTAATGAGGGCATTTCATATCAACCCAGAGGTTACCACAATAAAAGTAAATGTAGTAGTCAACCGTGGCAACGAAGAATGCTTCTGAGAATTGATGTCGGTAGATTGCACCGAAACATGAAAATGGTACGTAGAAAATGCATTGCAGCGGGGCTGGGAACCCAGCATTTTCATGGAGGTGCACGATAAAGACGATGCAACCTTGCAAGATGTAGAGGGTACAAGCATGGTTAGGACTGATGCAAAAATAGAAGAGGAAAACGACCGTGCTCAGCAAGGAGAAGAACAGGGACAGGATGTGCGGGAACCAGAAAGAGAAGGAGAAGCAAGTGAGCCGAGAGGCTTGGCAGATGAGGGCGAGAGGATCAACTCCATTGTTCAGGCAATGGAAAACGAAGATGCGGCGAATGAGGAAGTGGAGGGTGATGAATCTTCTGATGAGGAAGGATGCAATGTGAATCCGTGGCAATGGTCTAATGAAGACTTCTCTGGACTTGCTATTTCAGAAGGATACCATGTTTCATGGGAGTATAAGGAGAATGAGGTAATCGAGAGAGCGATGTACGCAGAGAAGGAAGAATTGATGGAGGCAGTTAAGCATTGGCTGTATCACTGCAGAGGGAGTTCTGGGTAGCAAAGTCCACAAAGTGTGTACATGAAGTTAAGTGCATGAGATCCAGCGATGGTTGTCTGTGGAGGGTGCATGCATTCAAGAGAAAGTGGAAAGATTATTGGAAAGTGTCAATAGTCACTGAGCACAACTGTCACTTGGAAGGTGTAGAGAAGTACCACAGAAACATGACATTTGCATTTATTGCAACAGAGATGTATTCAGATGTTGTGCATAATCTGGGATACAAGCCAAGGTCAATAATAAGGCATATCAAAGATAAATTCAAATACACCATTTCATATGCTAAGACCTGGAGGGCAAAACAGAAGATTATCGAGATGAGATTTGGCACATTCAAAGCCTCATATGATAATTTACCATCTCTTCTTCAATGCATAGCCGCCAGAAATCCAGGGACATGTACAGATCTTAAAACATACCTAACCATGGAGAATGACCGTGCAGTATTGTCCTTGCAACGTGCTTTCTTTGCACTAGGTGCTTGCATCAGGGCATTTGTGCATTGTCGTCTAATACTCTGTATTGACGGGACATTTCTGACAGGTAAATACAGAGGTCAGATACTAACAGCAATTGTCGTGAATGGGAACAATCAAGTTCTACCACTGGCATTCGCTTTTGTGGAGAGCGAGAATACCGATAGTTGGTACTGGTTTCTCAAGCAGGTGAAGGTTAGCATTGTTGGTATGAGGCCTGGTGTATGCCTAATTCATGACCGTCACGCTGGCCTTCTTTGGGCAATTGAATATCTGAAGAACGGTGATGCAGAGATAGGACATGGTAAAGATTGGCCAGATGTTCAAAGTCAGTGGTGTATGCGTCACATGGGTGCTAATTTTTACAAGCAGTTTAAGGGCAAGAGCTTGATGGATCTATTCAAGAGATTGTGCGGACAGAACCAAGAGAAAAAATTCAACGAGCTTTGGAGGAGGTTGGACGAGCTCACAACGAAGCAAAGGGAAGAGCACTCAAGCCGATCAGCACTGTTGGTGAGGATGGTCCAGAGGCCTTAGGACCGTTGCCCACAGATGGTCCAAACATCAGAAGGAGATCGGCATCTGCTGTGAGAAAATTTTCGCACTGGATAGAGAATGAGCCTAAGGAGAAGTGTTCTTTGCTGCATGATGTCGGCGGAGCGCGGTTCGGCATTATGACAACTAATTTGGCCGAAGTTTACAACTGGGTGATGCGTGGTGTTAGAGACCTTCCCCTGGTTGCCATTGTTGAGTTCATCCTGCATGGAACATGGAGATATTTCAGAGATCGGTACCAAGTCGCTGCCCTATCAATGCAAGTGCGAGGTGTTTTCTTCGAACATATGTTGACAAATTATCTGGAGGAAAAACATAAGAAGGCAAAGGAGCATAGAGTTATAACTCAAGGTACTAGAGAGCACCGATTTGAAATCTTGTGTGCTGATAGGGCCAAGCGTGGAATATATAGAACAAGAGTTGTGCAAGAATGCATACTTAAGGAGGATGGGTATTGCGCATGCACGTGCCACAAGCCAAGACTCTACCACAAACCATGTTCCCATGTTATTGCAGCGAGCTCGGAGTGTGGAATACTTGATCGTACTTTTGTATCTCCCTATTTCACCAAGGAAGCCATATTGCATACATGGTCACATGAAATTTATGGTTTTGGCATAGCGGGGAATTTTACAGGTACAGTACCACAACCTAGCTATATTCCAGACCTAAGTAAGATCAGAGACAAGGCTGGGCGTCGAAAGACAAGACGTATTCGAAATGCCATGGATGAGTCCGAAGCAGGTGGAAGGTACAAACGTTGCAGCAAATGCGACAAGGAGGGACATACTTACAAGAAGTGCCCGAAGGACTCAGACATGCCCACAACAGCAGAAGCCCCGCCATCAGGATCTGGATTGGATGGTACCCGCCCAACAAGGGAAGGGACAACTTCTAGGCCCACCAGGCCAAGGCGTGCACGTGTGCCTCGTGGTTCGATCGTGTAGTGATGTGTAGTAAGCTTGGTTAAGATTATGTAATGTTCGGTTTTTGCTTTGTTGTAACTGAAGTGAACAAACTTATTGTTTCAACCTATCTTGCGGATGTAATGTTCTGTGATGTTCTTAATCTCTGTCTTGTATTTGAATATATTTCAGTTACATGTTGTACGTGCATTCTTTATGTTTCAAATTCGATCATTTCTTGTTGTACCTTAAATTTATTGTTGTATACTTTTTCGCTTTCTGTTTGCATGTGTCATATGTGTTAACTGTGATAATGTCATGCAGGGATGGCGGACGACACACCAGAGCTGCTAGATCGAGGGATCGATCTGCACCACCGTTCGTACCGTATTGCGGTGCAGAACGCCACTCTGCCCGTACTTCGACCATGACCGTCCAGACGTCTACTTTCAGTGGACCCTCGGTTCTGTTCCAGGTATCCGTTGATCTTCGAGGTCTCCCAATTAAGTACACATGGCTTGTTAATAACATATAATTTTTATGTGCAGGTTACGTGAGGCAGGCCTCCTCCCGTTGTGTCGCCTTATGGAGGCTCGAGCTGCTGAGGCCAATGAGACGAGGAGGTGGAGTTTTGATAGGTCTCTTCTAGCAGTCCTGGTCGACCGATGGAGGCCAGAGACACACACGTTCCACCTGCCGCGCGGGGAGGTCGCACCGACGCTTCAGGACATTGCGTTCTTGCTTGGCCTTCCCCTCGCTGGCGATGCCGTCGGGCCAGTCGACGGACTTCATGATTGGCGAGATGATATTATGGCCCACTTCGGCCACGTGCAGCGTCATCCTGCACTTCCAGCTACGAGCAGCATCCCTCCATACACAACCATGGGCCCGTTGCAGCAGTGGCTCATGCAGTTTACCGTAAGGCCTATTTGAAAAGAATTTTATCAATTTGCAGTTCTACTCAACTTTATTAACTGTATCTTTTTTAGTCTGATCAGCTACACCCAGAGGCTGACGTGTACTCTGTGGGACGGAGCTTGGAGGCCTACTTGTTGTGGCTTTTTGGCTGGGTCATGTTCACCAGCAGCGCAGGACATGCCGTCGACAAGGTCATGATCCCCTACGCGCGCGCGATCGCTGATGCTGACAAGGGAGCAGTGCCACAGTGGAACTGGGGATCCGCAGTACTGGCAGCGACGTACAGGGGGCTTTGCGAAGCATGTACCAAGATAGAAACAGGTTCTTTGCTCACTGGTTGCCCCTCCTTCTATAGCTATGGGCAGCTGAACAGTTCGCGATTGGTCGACCTGTGGTGGATCACACCGCCTACGAGGACGACCTGTATTTGCAGCATCCGCCCGAGGACTTCCCCACCATGGGTACAGTCTGGTGCCGTCGTCAGGTTCATGTTCCTAGCTGACGTATATAGTTAATTCGTATCGTACCTTCTAACCTATTGATTGTTATATTTCAGCGATGATGGGCACATGTGCAGGTCACGCGGTCGTATAACGAGTTTATGCTAGAGTTCGATAGGATACAGCTGACCGACGTGATCTAGGAGCCTTACAGCCAGGAGGCTATCCACGCACGAGCTCCCCTTGGGCTGTCCACGTTGTGCACACGTGACCAGGCCTTCTGGCTGACGCTCCGACCGATGGTGTTCGACATATTCGTCGAACCGAACTGCCCAGGGCGTGTTTTGCGCCAGTTCGGTCTCATGCAGCCGTCCCCGCCCCTACCATCCGTACCGTCCCTGCAGATGCTCACAGGTAAGTACTACTAACAACTGACTTTGAAAAATTAATCGCAATAGACATGTCTTACTCAAATTTGTGTTCAGGCTGACTCGGAGGGGACAGGTCGGCGGCAACTTATGGGTTCCACGTCTGCAGCTATACGTGGATGACTGGTTGCTTGCCACAGAGGACGTCGTTGAGGAGTACTGCCCCCACACCGAGGACTCGTACATGAACTACCTCCGGTGGTACCAGCCTCGTACCCGCATACGTGTCACCTTCGTTCCTCCGGAGCAGCAGCCACACGTCGCCGCCGTGGGTGACACTTACCCTGCGCACCGTGATCAGGATTACTTCCATGCCATGAGTACTTGAATCTCTCATATATATTAGTAGTTCATTACGTATATCTTTCATCTAACTTAAAACTGAAATTAGGTCAACGGTGCGCTACTACTTTACATGGAGGTTGACTCCGTGTGCCGTCGCTTGGAGGGTGGCTTGGCGTTGACAGTGGACGACAGCGCACCTCGTACACGCGGATGCGTACGACGCTTAGATCCGTGCTGAGGGCTCTGACTTGTCGGACCTCCGACGCAGCGCCTCGAATTCTTGCACCGGCACCCGCAGCACGTCCTCCTGCACCCTAGACCAGAGGTAACTCAGTATACCCCACCTTGTCTACCTATGTTTTTCCTATCTGGATGACTGTGTGACTTACGACGACACCTTTCACAGCGTTCTCTACGCCGTACCTTCGTTCCTCCGTAGCGGGGTCCTCGGTGCACAGAGCAGAGGCATCCAGGCACTTCACTCATGCTCCACCCAGCGCGTCGGCCCATGATGAGGGTTCCTCCGCTCAGGGAGCAGCCTGGGGAGCCTGGCCTTCGCCCCATGGAGTGGGTACCTCCTCTCAGGGAGTAGCCTGGGGAGTCTGGCCTTCGCCCCATGGAGTGGGTATCTCCGCGCAGGGAGCAGCTTCGACGTCGGCCCAGGGAGCCGGCACCTCATCGCGGACCTACCGACTACCTAATGACCCCCCCACTAACGCACCGATCAGCGACGAGGAGGTCAAGATCGGCCCTTCATAGCTTGCAGGAGCACCTCCGCCCTACACGCAGGAGTTATCACATATGACTCCAGTGCAGCACGTCCGTGCGACTCGAGGTGTTCCACCGGATCGCCACACCTACTCGTCGGGGCACGTGCAACCGAGGAGGCCGAAGAGGAGTAGGGGGCATGTGCAGGGACAGGCTCGAGGACAGTAGTTCCCATGACGATGTAATTACTGTCTTGATGTATGATACGCACTTTCCTTTTGTTAAAATTTACCTTTTGTTATATTCTTCGTTTCCCGTCGGGGCCCTGGCGTATTGTGACGATTCTTTTGAGTACTATATTTAGAAATCCCGTCGGTTCCTTATTCGTACCCTTTCGAACACAACTAATACATTCCAAAATTATAGGTCCGCTAGGGCGATGAGCTACTAATCCGAATTCATCTAACAAAATGGCCCTAATAATCCGAAACATAACCGGGAAGCAAGTCTTCATCTTCAGAACCACTATCCTCTCCCACAAACTCATTGGTACGGCTACGCTTAGCTGCGTTGGCCTCTTCTTCCTTTTTTTAGTAAGCGGCCTCCAAGTCATCGAGGGCTTGGGTGAACGCTTTATCATACTCCTCTTCTTCCTTTTTTTGTAGTAAGCGGCCTCCAAGTCATCGAGGGCTTGGGTGAACGCTTCATCATACTCCTCGTCCTCGTCGTTCATCGGCATCTCCGCCTCCGCCCTCTTCTATTCTTCATCTTCGCATCAACACTCCTCTTTTCGGCCTCCTCCATCTTCTCCCTCGCATGCAAGGATGCTTCCTCTTCTCTCTTCTTTTTCCATGCATCACAGTCTTTCTTCCACCGAGCAGCACTTGGGGTTTGGACACACAATCGTCGGGCATAGTCAACCTACGCTCGCTTCCGCATCTTAATGTAGTTGTCCACAAGCTGAGTACCAGACCTGAACTTCAGGTCCATTAGTTTCTTTTGCTTCAGTGTATCCATGTATTCCCTACGGTCTTCACCATGGGCAAAAACCTCCCACTTGCATTTTCTAAGGCTCTGTGATCAAACGGAACAATTTAAAGTCAGCAAATACAAAAAGTTTAGATATCAAGTGAGCAACAAGTGGAATAAAAAGACCTCATCGTAATCAACCATATGGCCGCACCAATAGCCTATTTCAAGCTCCGATGGTAGTAGACCATACTGCGCTTCGACACCATATTTGCATAACACAGGAGGCTTGGGGGTAACCACTTTTCTCTTCTTGTCCACCTTCGGCTCGGGCCATTTGTTCTTTGGACCCCACAGCCACTCCCTGAAGTTACACTTTCGCAACAAGGTATACCCACCCTACAATGTAAAATGTTAGTACATGCACAAATACTAAGAAAGCCATGACCGCATACAATTTGCACTTACTCTGACGGGGTTAGGACATTCGAACTCGTTAGGCCTATCTGAACTTATTACAGAATAATCTCCGCATTTGCAACGAGACGGAGATTCAAGCCGTCTCAATTGGGCTATTTTCTTCTCCTCATCTGTCATTGGGGGGCTCAGGGAGAGGTGCCACCCACCGCTCGAATTGATCGGGTGGATTATGCTTTCCTTTCCACCATTCGTCAAACTGGAGATACCTTGGGTTGAATTTGTCTGGACCGTCAATCCACTGAAAGAAAAAGCACCGCTCATGGGCCTACAAAACATGATTGCTAACGACATTGTTAGAGATGCAAGAGCTGCAATTACTAGCATTGAATAAAGACGCAGTGACAGAGATGCAATTACTTACATTGAATCCACCGCATATGTAGTAGAAACGGGCAGCTGTGTCCTCATGGTGAGATTGGCCAATATCAGCCGATTCTCCACAGTCATAATTTGGGACAGGGACTGCAGGAAGAACAGGAGCATCCTTGCTAGACACGTCGGGATACAATTCTCTCGGACGACCTCATTTTTTCTAAAACTCCGTCCGCCATAAGTTTTGCATATCTATTCAGAGAAAATATGATATTCGTCACATTTCAAATCATGCAATCCATTGTTTAAAGCATAG
>CM041637.1:42845006-42871824 GCA_023333625.1 Bothriochloa decipiens
ATCCATTGTTTAAAGCATAGCATAAACATCATTATTCCTAAACCCTAAATATATCTATTCAGAGAAAATATGATATTCGTCACATTTCAAATCATGCAATCTATTGTTTAAAGCATAGAAGAAACATCATTATTTCTAACATAAACTGCAATGCTCTAACATCATTATTTATAGATCTAATATACACGCTACTCACAGATCTACCCAGAGTCAACTAAAAACTAAACAACTCTAGGGGACTCAAAAACCATCTATTAATTAGAGCCTAAATTCTTCCCATGTAAACGCTGTTGTATTATCAATCAATCAATTACTTATTTGCCTGAAATCGATTTCGGTTACTTAAAACATTGTTGAGCCTTTTATAGATTCCAAGAAAGAGAATTCTGAATGAAAACCTGGAGCTAATCGATCAGATCAGTCACAAACTCACAACATAGACTGCGGCAAACCAAGCTGCTTAAGGGGGCAAATATTAAATCGTCCCCCACAGTTTATTGCCTTAAAAAAATATATATAACACACCTGAAAACACGACGTGGATGTGGAGGTGCTCGTCGCGCACGCGCTGGTGGTGGCAACGAACGGGGCAGGTGCCATGAAACGGCGGGGAGATCACGAGGTAGCAGTGCCGAGGCGGCGGCGTAGTATGGCGCAGTGGAGGAGGTCGCAGCCGTCGTAGCGACGCTGTTTCGGAGTCGGAGGAGAGAGAGCATCGATGGTCGCGGGAGGATTCGCATCTCCACTTCTGAACCGAATGCGCGGCGGCGCTGAAAGGGGAAAAGCAGATGATGCTCCGATAGAAGAAGGAACGACGTGGGCCGTGGGCCGTGGGCCGTGGCTCGACAATATACGTGTTCCAAATCCCTCCGACTCGACTCCCTCCCGGGCCTCCTTTGCCAGGAGTACACTTGCTTGTACTCGGGGATTATTACTATATATCGGACCATGTTCCTACACCACCAACTCGTGGAAAATTTCTAAGTTACGCTAAACAGGCCCTGCATGTTTGACCTCTGATTAGTAGCTCTGACCTTGCACAATATCGTCGCAAAAACCTTTACAGGCTGCGTTGGAATGCTCCTCGGGTCATATTCCATGATGTACTCCAACTAAACCATCTGTATTTGGGACCAAAATATCTGGAGCTAGCGCAGGCAAAGCTACCGATGGGCAGCTGTACAAGTGCATCGGTCAAAAGTCAAAATAAAAGGCTAGCCTTTTTCTTTTCCTGAAGGCACCTCAAGCAGATCAAATACCAAAATGAGATTCATCAATCATCGTCATTCATGTAAATGGGCCAATTGTGCAACTGTCCCTATTCTAAACTCTAATTGTACAACTGCCCGGACCACCGCCATAGCCCACGCGTGCCGCCCAGTCCGCCGCGCTGGCCCGCACGCGTGTCGCCCGGACCGCAGCGCTCCGCCCGGACCTCCGCGCTGGCCCGCGCGTGCCGCTGCCATGCTGCGCCGCCTCGCTGACGCGCCGTCGGACCGCCGCGCTGGCTCGCTGACGCGCCGCCGGACCACCGCGCTGCCCCGCACGCGCACCGCCCAGACCGCCGCGCCGTGCTGCCTCGCTGACGCGCCGCCGCGCCGCCTCGCCGGACTCGCAGATTAGTGGCGTCGACTCTGTTCGGGACAGGGACGAGTGGAGTAACAGAGAGGGACATGAGAGAGGATAAGGGGTAGGATAGTCTTTTTTTGTTTTCTCTTTTTTCCAAACATTTTTTTTAATCTATTAATCACTACAAGCTGATGGTACGACAAAACAAGGTCAAACGGTGCCTTCATTTCGAAAAAACAGGGGCAAACAAGCAAAGTTTAAAAAACGAGGGTAAATGAGCAATTAGACTTTAGAATGGTGCAGTTACACAATTGGCCCAAAAGAAATCAGTAAGGTTAAGTAAGGTCTAGAAACAAAATAAATACACGAACAATAGCTAATGTCATAGTAAGCATCTCGAACCAATAGGCTTACTGGGCCGGCAACGGTCAACAAACCAGTGGCAACCAGTCGGATTCGCCCCGCCAAGGTCTGGATCTGGTAGCAGGTAGCCAGTCCCCCCGACCCCCATCCCCGCCGCGCACTGGCCGGGCAGCGGTGGACCGTTGGTAGCGGCGGATCATGAGCCCTAGACAGGGCATTGAGCCTTCGCCTGGTGGCCAGATTCGGTGGCGACGAACCTGATCTGGGTCCTCGAGGCCCGGATCTAGGGTCCATGGCCCCGGGTCAGCGAAGCCCCCTCTCCTCCTCTGGCGGCGCCCTGCTTCCCTGGCGTGATGGCGGCGGTGTCACCCGGATTGGCCGCATCCAGGGCAGACCGAGGCTCTGGGCCGGTTATAGTGGTTCGGGCCAGCCGGCAGGGTGACCTTCCCTCCGGTGTTTGTTGGGGCTCGATGCGGCAATGGACTGCTAGCCGGCGGGGCTACTCCCGCAGCTAGCGGGGCTGTTGGCGTGACTACCCCGGCGGCTGCTGGGCGCGGGCTGTTGTGCTCTCCCACGGCCTCGCCGGGACAGGGCTGTGTTGCGGCGGCTTTACATGCTCGTGGCCAGCCATGCTGCTGGTGGTATTGATTGATTCAACGAGTAGTCATTTAATGGGAGGGGCAGGGTGAACTCAATGTCAAACATGTAATCCACCCGTGCTGTAACATAACACTCTCTCTCTTAATATAAAAACGCACAAGCCTTTTACGTGATCAAGAAAAAAAAGACTTACCAGATAAATAAATTGTCTTAGGCATGCATATAAGCGATCTATCTTAGGCTAATCATGCATCAAACGATCGATAGTTAAGGGCCTGTCTACCTCACAGCCAGTTGAAACAGCAACTCATCTCAACCGGTTGAGAGTGAAAAATCAACCGGCACTTGCATGACAGCAAATCCATATGATTTGCCCTCTGTCTCAACCGCTTGATATTTCAAACCATATCAACCGGCCCTGACACAAATAACACCAAATTTGAAATTATTCTAAAAACCAAATGAAAATTCTGAAAATTACACAGAAATTAAAATCAATTTTACAATTTTTTTCTATACTAGGAATATAACAAAAGGACATTTTAAAGAAATGAAAAATTTTGCAAAAAAATAAATTCTAAAAATGAAAAATATTACAGATTGTTTTCTATAGTACAAAGAAAAGAAAGGAAAAATTTAAAGAAATGCAAAATTTGGAAGATAAAAAAATTTAAAATCACAAATAATACAAATTTTTTTCTATATTAGGAAGATAACAAAAGGAAATTTTAAAGAAATGAAAAATGTTACAAATAAACTAATTTTGAAAATCACAAATAATACAGATTATTTTCTATAGTAGGAAGATAACAAAGGGAAATTATAAAGAAATGAAAATTTTGAAGATAAAAATTTTTGAAAAGGACAAATATTACAATTTTTTCTATAGTAGGAAAAATGGAATTAAAACTAAACTTACACCTTCAAATAACATAATTTACACTAAAAATTTCAGTGTAATTTTCATTAAAAATATGTGTAAGTTTCATACCACTAAACAAAAAAAATCACTGCTAGCAAATTATTTGTATTACAGCTCAAACAAAAGTTGGTAATTTACATTTCTATTACAGCTCAAACAAAAATCATTGTTACAAACTATGGTAAACAAAACTTGGAATAACAGGACTATCCTAACCATCATTGCTGGCAAATAAACCAATTGAAACCTGACAGATATAAGGACATATAGATCAAAATGAAGTGTAATAAGGAGATTTGAATTTAAATTTGACCAAACAAATGGTTTATACCCAACTTACACCTCGAAGTAAAATAATTTACACTTATAAAGTAGTGTAAATTTCATAATAAATAAGTGTAATTCAAAATGGATATAATTTACCTTATATCCTGTAGAATGACACATAATCCCCAACTGTTTGAAACAAATAAACTAATCAACAAAGGGATGAATTTACACTTGCATAGTCAAAATTACAACAACCAATGATAAAAAAATACAATGCAAAAGGCAGTATAAGTTGTTAAATTCAAACCTGCACAAAGTTTTACAAAGAACTTCTGTACATGGCCATAAATAACAAAAAAGAACTGCAGGGACTACGAACTAAACAGCCCCCCAATCCAGCAACAATTGCTATAGACAAAGCTAGTGATCTTGAGAACATGTAACTTACTAGTTGCTTGCTGAGGTTGATGCACTATCAGAACATCAACACTGGCAAAAGAAAAAAAAATCTGTCAGCAAACTTAATTAGATTATTAAATCTGGAAAAAAAGGGAGGCATCATCAGAACTCATATATGACCAACTAACAACAAACAACCACTAAAATTATACTTAAAGGGGACTAGTAAATTCAATTATAATACAATGTAAGAAATAGAAAAACACAACCATTCAGACCAAAACAATGCCTTGAAACTAGTAAAGAAACTCAGTTTGCTACCTATTATATGGCGTGTAAAATCCAAAGAATTCATCAATGGCAGAAAGGATTCCTGAGATCATGTATGTTGACGGTCCTTAACGTCAACATTATACCTTCAACTAATGCACAACATAATGGCACTTTTGGATACATCTTTTCATAATCAGTAAACTTCATGTCCCGCTTCACAAGGCTAAACCACCAAAACTTGAATTCAGGAATCTGAAAAAAGAATAAATAGAATTGAACATGACGATATACTGAAAATACTCAGTAGACCAAAATAGATGCAAGCCCAGTTCAGTGACAGTCTTTTATATTCAGAGGCTTATAATGGTGAAAATGGAAATGAATATCACATATATAGCATTTCAGTACAACAGAGGATTAAGTAATTTTGAAATGCTAACCCAAAGATATATCAAGGTGCTTACTGCATAACAGCCTGTAGAGGGGCAAACAAGACCGGAAAAGGGTTAACCATCACCACCATATAAGCCATTTTCAATGTTATAAGCACAATATGGATTTAGTTAGAGTGGAGGCCTCAAGTGTAACCTTGTTCCGTTCAGACAGGAACTCAAGTACAGACCACAGCTAATTCAACCCATATATAAACCATGAACAGAGTAGCAAGAGTCCAAAAAATAAACCATAGATAGACACTAGAATATACCATAGTTGAACTAGGAACTGAAGGACACTTGACCATTACTGTGTAAGTGCAGCTAAACTAATGAAAAGGAGAAACGACTTGGCTATGGCTATTAGAGAAGTTCTTGTATTATTACTAATCGATGGATCTCACCACCGAAATTGCAGTATAATCAACTACATAAATCACCCGATGCAATCAACAGAAAAATTCCTAAATAACTACAGATCAAAATACAGGAGATGAACAATCAAAACACAACATACATAACACAACTCCTAAAGCAGTATAACTCGAAGATGAAATGACAGCACCAATGCAATCACAACAACAGGAGGGCATATTCTAATAATAGCTACAAAATCATTCAGCAACAGAGGGCATTTCTAATAGTAGCCAAAAAATCAGAACAAAACAGGATGCAATGAATGAGATTGAATTGCACTACATGCAACGGTTTCCATTTCGCTCCGATTGAGAGAGAGAGGAGGAGGAGGATAATACGAACCCTACAAATCGCCACACGGACCAGATGAACAGGGGCGACGACGACATCACCGAACCATCCGACAAGCGCCAAAACAGAGATGGAAAACTCAATCAGATTCAGAAAAAAAAAACTGAGATATCCAATCAAATGAACAACTCAGAGAGAGAGAGAGAGAGAGGAGGAGGAGGAGGAGGATACGAACCCTAGAAAACGCCACACGGGCCGGATGAACACGGGCGACGACGACATCAGCGAGCCATCCCGACAAGCACCGAAACAGAGGAGAGGAAGCCTCAAATCAGCGAGCCATCCCGACTAGTATCTATGTCTACAAAAAGCATACAAAATCTACATATGTTTTCTACAGTAGCCAAAATTCAAAGGGAAATTTAAATGATACTTCACAAATGCAAATACAAATGACAAAATGTTCAGAATTTTTCTATAGTAGCCAAAAGGCAAATGAAAATAAAACTGATACTATACAGATGCATATACAAATGACAAACAGATGACACTTCAATTGCAGGAACCAAACCAAGCATATCCAGCATTGTTTCCTTTAGACAAAATGTAGGGTTCCTGAGAGCAGGTAGCTTACCTATAGCTTGCCGCACATGGTGCATTCCCAAGTCATAAGATTCACTGTACCATCACCAGCTTCTCGAAACCCTGTGCAGACCAGAAAAGAGAGATAGTGGAGTTTTTTTTTCTTTGGAAGCCACATAACAAAAATTAAATATGGCTAATATTTTGTAAATGAAGAAATAAAAAATTTAGAAGCATACACAAATTTCATGAATCCTGATAATTGCATCCAACATGAATGTCACTCATATCCACCATACATCACCCTGCCAAAAAATTTACACTGAACAGTACTGAAGAATAAAACTGTAAATAAGAGTATAACAGAGTCTAAATATTATTAAGTGGTTCATTGAGCCAATTGCATAAAGCATTTGATACTTGAGTCCAACTGAACTGAATACTGAATATGTGCACAAAGCAAAGCCATATGTGTCAGATTCATCCTAGTAAAGAAACCAATTTCCATGGACAGAAAAATTCAGAATTGTTATTTCAGGGTCGCATACACAAATATACAGAACTGATCCTATGTTTACCCACAAAGCATAAAGAAATAAGACTACTAGTTCAAATTTTCGAAAGTACCCAGATTTCAAATAGATTTATGACTAATAAGAAATGAACTTACAGATAATAAGAATACTATGAATGAGCTCCAAAAGTCAACATGCCTTATAACCAAAACTTACATCAACCTGCCAATGAAATTACAGTGGACAATAAGTAGTAAATACAGAACTAATAAAGTGTAAGTACTAGAATAACATATTATAATTCGGAGAGCAATCAAAGGCACATATCAATTATTCCTTGGAACCCAATTCAAAGAGCAATGAACTTAACTTTTTTTTTGAAAAAAAAATATATATGCAGACAATAAACATAGCTGCAAGATAGGAATTAGAGGTAATAATAATGAACATGAGGGCAAATTGAAAAAACTTCAAAGACTATGCCATCCATGAAAAAATACAGTGCATCAATGGAAAAAATTAGCATGTAGTACTCTGCCCAAAGATCATACAGTGCTTCAATTTGCGTAAGAACCGAAAATAGGACCAATTGTAAGAATAGAAAACAGCGAAGAGGAAGACTATGACATCCATGCTGACCAAATTTAATAGATAAAAATGCTAAATTTACAATACTACCACGCTACATCAAAGCATAGTACAGATTGGCATTTTGATAGGGAGTAACTAATTTACTCATTGCCATATAAGCAAGACGATGTTGAATAAATGAACTACACAATTTTGCGCGCGCGCGCGCACACACACAGAGAGAATATGTTAACTTGACATATGTTACTACTACACTCAGACTAGTCTGAAAAAATATAATACTACAGCTCTGCTTATGAAACAAAAATAAAAAACATATATTAATGCATTTACGTATGAACATTTCAAATTACGTATCATAGGGATTCAGAATCAAAAGTACCATAGAAACATGACAGAATAACCTATAATTTCTGAATCATAACGAACAAATGTCATTGTCGCAATTTAGGTTTTCAGATTAACATAAAACATCCAAACTCCAACACGGCAAACAGAAACAAGAGAGATCAATCTCCTTGCCCACAGAAATAGCAAAGAGGTACACGGGTAGTGAACGAACTGCTTCCAATCTAGCTACCAGGGCTACCGTGCTTGGGTGCCTGGGGCGTGAGCCTCCTGCTGTGCCCAGATCCCTGGAGTCACTCCCACCGAGCGAATACAGAACCAAATCACGAAACAGAGAGAGGGGAGCAGCGACTAGGCGCTCGGCGCTGGTAGCGCTCCTGCCGACTCGACTTGGTACCGCCGCCGCCGCACCAAACCAGCCGACGACCACCGAACCAACGGTGAGAAACGCTCAATCAGATTCACAAATCAACTAACATAGATTACGAATCAAAGCAATAAATCAGAGGAAGAGGAGGAGAACACGGACCCTAGAATCGCCTGCGACGAGAGCACCGAGAGAGGAGAGGAAACCCAAACGGCGAAATGAAATGGAGAACAGCCAGGAGACGACGAGACCCATCCGGTACGAAGCCCGATTCCCAAAAATCATAAAAAAGCGCCGACAGCCAGGGCCCACATGTCAGGTACACAAGACGAAGCAAACAAACAGATCCAACAGGGACAAGCAATCTGACCGCCCAAGCAGATCCAATAGACCAAACCATCCGGTTGAGAGCAACGAAGGAATCGACCGGTTGATGTTTAGACTTTCTCATAGTTAATCATTGCTTATGATCACCAATCGAGGCTTCGGTGAACCTAATAATTGTTGGAAATCTAACATGTTGGTCTGAGATCCCATTCTAACACGCTAGATGCGCTGCTGCGCTGCAGGCGAAGACAACTTTATTGGGAACATGCTGTGCAGCTACTCGTTGAGCTTAGCTTGATGTGAAATCTCAATCAAACGTACAAGTAATTAATGTGTGCAAGGATAAAATCCCTCTGAAAAGGTTAACAATAGTCGGAATATAGCAACATCAGGTCATTGAGTCAACGATAGTATAGTAACAACATGCAGTTAACCATGCCATTTTACAAAGTTGGCGATGCCGCCCATCTAAAGGCATCAGACAAATCATCGACGTGCAAGGCGCAACAACTTGGAAACCAAACCACGAGCCAGCCTATCAATTGGAGCTCTCTGGGTCACAGCACACTCCTTTGGTGTACCTATTAAACACACAAAATCGATATGTTTGAATCAGTACAATAATTATACGTAAATACATGCTACAGATTTTTAATTACTCTATAACACAAAACGTACTAGCCTTACCGAGGCTGATGGCACTTGACTGATGTGCTGCTTTCACTTCTGGCCGCCCCGAAGCCACTTGCGTAGACCTGAAGCAGGGAGGAGTTGGGAGCGTTGAACGAGTATGAGTCAGGCCCCACCTTTGAAGCGCAGGAGTGGGGAGCCTTGAACTAATAGGAGTCAAGCCCCGCCTTTGAAGCCGGCGGTTCGGCTTCTCTGTCAGCTCAGAAAGGGTTTGAGTGCCTTGGCTGCTGTTGGACACCTGACGTTCATAGTTCTGTTTGCACATTCTCCTTAGTGCTGGGAACCTTAGTGCTGGGAAATGTTGTATGTACTCAATCACCTCATCTCCTCGCTTCTTTAGCGCAGCCAATCCACCTGAATATTTGCCATATTCCACCACACTACTCTCATCCTTCGACGGTGGCGACAGAGGACAAGCTGAATCGCCATATGACGATGTAGTGTACCCGCGGTGCTTTCCATTTCTGATTTTTTTTTGCAGTTTGCCACCTTTTGTTTTCACTGCTATGACTTGTGCTTTTGCTTCGCAGTTCCATGAATACCTTAGGCCTCGGTTCTTTCTTCGCAAAAATGCCTTCATCGTAAGCATCAAAGTGCAGAACTCTTATCTCTCTCAAGATCTCCTCTACCTTTTGTACTCCAATGCCATAATCTTTAATTGCTGGTAGGCTTTCTCCTCGCTTCCTGAGGTCTATCTGCTTCATTGCTTGAGCAGAGTAGCGTCGATATCGATTGATCCACAAAGGGTTGAATTTTCCCTTGTTCAGTCTACTGACTTGGTTAGACTTCAAAGAGGCACAGACAGTGTCAAAAGCGCCCTGAAAGCGAGTTGCCTCACTAATGTACACGGCGATTTTCCCAATAGCCTCTTCAAGGCTTCTAGGCTTTTCTCCTCTATAATTGTATAGATCATCAAATGCTGTCCTAAACTCATGTATGCCCATTTTGGTCCTGCCCACAAGTCCGTCTGGAGATATGCGCTGATAATTTTTTTCTGCCTTCACGAGTCTCACATCATCACCGGCCATGTAATTCACATTCTGACTATCTGATTTAATCTCATAAGCTCCATTGGCCCCCCTCCAGCCCATCATATATAGATCTCTGCCACTGAGCACCAGCTCAAGGGTTCTGTTATTGTAGACCAGTACCACGTAGAATGTCCCATCCGGTGGCGTCGTGAACACCTCAGCAAACTCTGGTCCAAACAGCTGCGATACATCTTCAACCATCCCATTTGCGTGACACCACTCCAAAATAGCCGTGATGCCCGCACTGTAACTTGGAAGCACCTCCTTGCCGTCCTCTCCATCCAAGCAAATGGTTACGGTATTGCTGATTTTTCTTGGGCTACTTGCTTCCCCGTCATCCTGTCTTGTCTGAGAGTATGACACTCCATATTAGATTAGCTAGCTAGGAACTACTAGTCTGCTACTATTGGTAAGAACTACTACTATTTGTGGGCCCTCCAGCTCAAAAACAAAAACTACGAAGCTAAAAAACAAGTATGTTTCCTTGTACATATTGCACAATACGTGGCCCATCCTCGCGGGTCACTATATATTTATTCTACTACTACTACTATATGTCATTATTGATACTTACTCTAATCTAATCTAAAGGATAAATAGATTGAGACAACTCAAATGAGAAAGTAAACACACATACCGAAACTAAATATGTGCATGCGAATTAAATGTAATGTAATGTAATAAAAAAGCAGATTGCGACAAACTCAAATGAGAAATAAAAGGAAAGATAGAAAGCACATTTAGGATATATATTAGTGTTCTTTTGCACAATGTGAAAACAATTAATTAATTTACCCCCAGCTCATAGTAATCTACTACTCCTTAGGTTCCAAATTATAAAGCACTTTAGAACTTTTTAGATATGTTACTTGTGCAATTTAAAAACTGTATGCTTAGAAAAACAAACAATTATTATTATTATTAGAGACACAAACGACAAATTAATGAAATGATAGCTAGGAAATTAAATGGAACTTCATCTTTGGAATGTATAAGCAAATACGTGTCGCTATTACTACAAAGAGGGACCTGCAACAACAAAAAAAATGTTGTCTACTTGTCTTGCTTAATTTCCTTAACCAATGTTTCAGGAATATTTCAACCCCAACACCAATTCTAAATCTAAATAGGCAATAAATAAAGTAATCAAAAGATAATTAAGCCCATTTGCCCCTAATGATCTGCTGCCACCTAGCCACGTGCGCGCGCTTGCATCGCTTGACGCTGATCCATAAAGCCAGTACTACTAAAATAAGACCGTGGGAAGCAGCTAAACTAACTGGAAGGAGAACACGACGTATGCAATGTAGAGTACAAATTACAGGCCAGTAATAAAATAACACCGTGGGAAGCAGCTTAGCTAATTGAAAGGCGAACACCAATGTGTATGTACGCAATTTGGCATGTGCAAAAGAACTATGTATGGAGCGACGGAGATGGCGTCGTCTTACCTTTCCGCGACGACGCTGGAGCCGCGCCGGAGACGTCTTGAATCCACGGATCCCATGGCACGGGCCGGAGATGTCTTGAATCCTCGGACCCGATGGCACACCCCCATGGCACACGGGGTTCTTCTCCCGGCCTGTAGTTTCACAACAAAAATGCAAAAAGACGATGAAGCCAGCAAATAGAAGTTTGGGTGAAGTAGCACACGGTCTTATATATTGTGATGCAATTAATCCACATTGAATGTGTTATAATTAATATCCTAGATAACCCCTAGATAAACTGGGGTTAAACAATCATATGCAAGAACAAAATCATTATTATATAGCCCTCAGCGCCGAAATAGAAAATTAATCGATCGGGGGAAACCAGCTTTATTTGCTCTACGACTACGAAGCAGGGAGACGTTCATGGTAATGACGATAGAAAACTTGGATGGACATCATTTATCTCAAAGACGATTCAGCTATCTAATCCTCTCTAAGAACACCAAGAATCGGGGTACTGTACACAGGTGTGTGCATCTAAAAAGAAAATTTGCAGAATGCGGTATTCGAACTTCGAAACAAGCGAGCAAAATCAAACTTGCAAGCAAGAAGCAAGAAAGAAGTCTTTCTTTCGGACAAAACTGCAGCCGAGGCGAGCGCTCGCTCCATCGATTTGTCAGATTCAGAATAGAGCAGACTATCGATTTGTCAGATTCAGAAAAGAGCAGACTGGAATAGAGAATACTACACGTACCGAGATTGGCCATGCGTCGGGGGCCCTGGAGCACCGAACCGGCATTGGCATTGGAGCGGGGACGCCGGAGCTCGTTCTTGGCGGCGACATGCGAGCGCCGGTTTCAGGCCATGGCGTCGTCGCCCTCGCCCTCCTGCCTGCAAACGGGGACGTCGTGAGCCTTCCCCGCAGAGCTCGAATCGCCAGGAGCGGCGGCAGAGCTGAACTCCACGGGGGCTCGGACCACGGCGTCGTGAGCCGGGGTGCCGTTGTCCAGACCGGTGTAGCTGGCGTCGGAGGCGGCGGAGGACTGCACGGCAAGCTCTGCATGCAAAACAGCAGCAGTTTATCAGGGTCAGCAAGCAAAAACAATTAGCGATCCAGAACTATCCAACATTCCAAATTAAATCCTCTTCCTAGTAAAATCAGAGATGCATGAACCGAATTTGGGCCACAACATCGATCAGTACGAAACAGCAATGCATGCAACTTCTTGGTTCAGAAGAGACTAATGCATGACTGGAATATGCATAGATGGTGTCGTTGTCTATATCATCTTCAGAGTTCAGACTTCAGACTAATGCAGGATGTCAGTTACAGGCTTACAGAACCAGTGCAGGCACAGAGTACAGTGATCGGTGATGATCACGGAATGATGGAACTGCTAGTATGCGGATTTGTAACTGTATTGCAACATTCAAACAACGATCTAGGAATGTATACTGAACATATGTGTGTTTATCAATGGTGGTCAGACAATGATCATGCAGGTCAAACTGTCAGTGATCATGCAGGTCAGACTGTCAACTGCCAAGTTCCCAAAAACTGCAGAGCACAACATGCATACCTATGCAATCGTATACAAACTCTATCAATTGAACAAGAATCAAATACTAGTATATCTGATTTGGCTTCGGATTTGTAATTGTATTGCAATATTCAAACAAGGATCTAGGAATGTACCCTGTCGACAGTGATCATGCAAATTCGCAATAATTGCCAAGTTCCCAAACCCTCCCTTATGCAATCGATCCATCAATTGAACAAGAAGCAATACAATGCTAGTAATAGTATAACCAGACGGGAGGACACAGTGGGATTAACGACGACAAGCAGCATTAATTAGATCAATTAACTAATGAATCGGAGCATGCAGCAATCAGAGTAAGAAGAAGGAGCGATGTTTCACCGCCTAGAGAAGATGGCGTAGGAGGCGACTGCTCCCAGGCGTCGATGATGGGGCGGCAGTTCTGGAGCATGATCTCGCGGTCGTCGCGCATCGAGCAGTCCTCGCAGGAGACGACCCGCCTGGTGCCCACGTCAAGGCCAAAGAGCTTGGAGCCCTGGAGGAAGTAGACGACGCGGTGGTTGTAGGGGTCGACGAGCGCGACGTGGGGCACCTCCCCGTGCGGCAGCCCGGCGGTGGCGTAGGACTCGTGCGCCCAGACGTCGGCGAAGGGAACCTCGTACTCGAACCTCCAGGAGGGCTCCCCCGCCTCCGTGTCGACGAGCTTCCACAAGCTGACGCTGGGGTTCACGGGCGGGGGCGCAAGGTCGGGGGGCACGTCGTAGCAGAGGCCTCGGATCTCGACGTAGCGGAGCAGGCCCTCGCTGGGCGCGACCCGGCGGCGCTGCGCGACGTACCCGCGGTGGGTCTGGGAGAGCTCCTCCGCCTCCCATGTCTGGCAGTCGTCGGGCAGCGGGACGAAGCGCAGGCGCGGGGCCTCGGCGAAGGGGTCGCAGACGACGAAGATGCCGCAGGCGAGGGCGAGCCAGTAGAGGCTCCCGGCGTGCGCGAGCACTCCAGTCTCGCCGCAGATGTCGAGGTTGGGCATGCGCACTGCGGCGGAGATGAGCAGCGGCTTGAGGAACCAACGGGGCTCCGCGGTGGAGTAGCAGAGCAGCTTGTCGGAATTGTTGCCGAGGAGGGCCGATTTGCTCGGCCGCGGGCGGAGCTGCGCGATCAGGTAGTGGCCGCGGTGGCGCGGGTCGGCGATGAGGCCGATGCTGCGGCGTGGCTGCACCTCGACGCCGAGATCGCAGCAGGGGATCGTGGGTATGGTGGTGGCCCTGCGGGCGTGGGTGTTGCAGAGGTACATGATCTCGTCGTCGTCCTCGGCGGGATCGTTGCTGCCGGGGTTGGTGACGCGGAAGCGGAGGCGGCCGATCGGTCGGCGGCGAGGATGTAGGCGGACGGCTGACGGGCGAAGTAGCCGGGGTCGACGGCGACGATGCGGGGGTGTAGCACCAGGTAGGAGGGCGAGGGCCGAGGAGCGTCGTGGAGGTCGAGCTCGACGTCCGTGTCGTCGGCCACCCTCCCCCGGGCACGCTCGTCCGCGGCTGTGAGGGTGATCGGGGCGGAGACGAGGGCCACCCCGCGGCGCTGCAGCGGCTCCGGCTCCGTGTCCGCGGACTGCAGCACCAGGTAGGAGGAGGGCCGTGGAGCGTGGTGGAGGTCGAGCTCGGCAGTCGTGTCGTGGGCACGCTCGTCGTCGGCGGCGAGGATGACGGGGTTGGAGACGAGAGCCACCCAGCGCCGCTGCGGCGGCTCCTGCTCCTGCTCCGCGTCCTGGAGCGCGCGCGACGACTCCTCCCCCGCCGCTCCGGACGCCGACATGGCTGGTGCGCGCGAGCAGCGAGAGGCGGTAGGGGATGGGGGATGGGGAGGGTGGCGAGGCGGTTACGTTGTGTTTGGGGGGGTTGATTTGAATTTGATCCGGCCGTGTGGCGTGCGTGCGTGCCTGCTACAAGGAACGGGGGGACGGGGATTCTATAGGCGTGCGTGGCTTGACGAGCAAGTCGGTGGCGGCGTCGACGGCTGATCATCAGCACGGTCGCACTGGCACGGAGCCAAGGTGGAACGGTGGGGTCCACGTTAACCGAATTGTGGAAATGCGGGAGCCGAGAGGGAAAAAAAATCGTATGCATCGTGCCGTTCATACATAGATCGATGGCTGACGCTCGCGGGAGGGGATCCAACGGTTCGTGATATGTTTGCTGTCGACAATGTCATGGCGAGCCGTGCTTCAGTTTGTTCCTGCCGGGTCGAGCCTGCACGACGTTCACGCTAACGGAGGGACGGTGGATGCAATACAGGATGTACCATTGCTTTGCTCCTCAAAAGTCATTTTGATGGGCCCACGAGCACAATATATCGTAGTCTTTTTCTCCTCAAAAATCATTAGTTTAAGTGTTTCTCAGAAAGTCAAAATATAGTTCTAAGTCACCACTATTTTTGTCCTATAAAGAGCGATTTTAAATGTGGTTTTAATAAAGTTAAAAAAAATGAGTAAATACTGCACGATCGATCCACCACCCTACGGCTAGGTCCGCGAGGGTGCAAATCCTCCCACTCGCACCAGCTCCCGACCGCCGTGGTGGTTGGTGGAGCAGTAGGCCCTCGCCACCGTGCTCGCAACGCCAGCGGCCGTAGCAGGCCTGAACTCCAGGGGGGTTTAGGGCCATGGCGTTTTGGTCCACGGTGGCGTTGCCGTCCTCGCTCTCCAACGCGGACGTCGTTCGCCTTCCCCGCGCAGAGCTCGAAACGCCAGGAGCGGCGGTAGAGCCCAACTCCACGAGGGCTCGAGCTGGCGGCGGAGGACTCCACGGCGACGTGGTTGCGGCCGTCGCGCAGTCCCCGGACGAGCGCGGCGATCCTCTCGCCTTGCTCGCCGGAGAGTTGACCCGCCACACGACGGGCGCGCTATCTGGCAGGTCGGCCACGGTGTAAACCCTCCCGCTCGCATCACCTGCCACCTACCACTCTGGGTGGCAAGATCGTCGTCCGCGCATGCATACAACACACGATCGACACAACAGTACCGCCTGCCACCGGCAACGCCGGGCTCCTCTGGGGCGGTGCGCAGACCTTCAACTTTTTCGAGATGGCGGCGGCGTGGCGCAGAGCGGCAGTGGGCACTATGGTGCTCGCATGCATGATGAGCGCGCGGGAGCTTGCTTCCGTGCTATCTTCATGGACCACAAGCCAAATCTCAAGATGACAACGGTAAGCGGCCCTTCCTCACCACGGTGAGCTCGCTGCGTCGCTGTTGCTTGGCGCGCCGATCGAGAGCTCCTGCGCGGCTGCGCCGTTCTCCGCGGCGTCTGTGCCCGGTCGCCGCACTGTTCGCGAACTCACTGTGCCGCCTCCCCGCTCGTCGCGCCACCGTGCGCCCCGGCCACGCACACTCGTGGCACTGCCGAGAGCTTGCTGCCTCCGTCTGTGCTGGACGCCTTCTGCACACGCTCGACAAGCTCGCCGCGTCGCTCTCTGTGCAGGCCGCTCGTGGCGCTGCTTTCTGCCTCGGCCACGTAGATAGCTAGGAGCTGGCGCGCTGCGTCGCCCCCGGCCTTCGTCCACGCACGCTCGCCGCGCTTGCAGCCAGCTCGTCGCGCCGCCATCTGTGTCAGGTGTGCCTCGTTCGCGTTGGTTTGGCCATGCATGCTCGGAGAATCCGGAGGCCCGTGCCGTCCTGTATACGTATCACCGCGAAGATGCATATGTGGAGGAGGAAGTGGCCAGGCGCTCCGCGCTCCATCTTCAGCTTTGACAGCCGGTGCTGGGCGGAGGGCGCCGCCGCGCGCGCGATATGGAGCAAAGCGCTCCCTCCTGCTCCCGTCACTGCTGAGAAGTCCTAGTTTTTCTATTGAAAACGATAGTAACTGCTAGAAGTCCTAGTTCCAGCAAGCTAACATGAAATTGTTTAGTTGTCTGTACTACTTAAGACTAAATTACTAGCTTTACAGGGTGTTTGGTTGGCTGGTTTGTTTCTCCAAATTGGTAAGATTAACAACCCCCCTGAAAGATTTTGTCCAACATGTGTTAGCCATCGTGTTATCACAATAGAACTACTCCAACCAAAGCAATTAAAATACGAGAGCACATTATGCTATTGACATCAACATTCCATAGTGTAGCATGATTTTGTTAGTTACATTAATAAACATAGAAATCGCCACGATCATAGAATTAGCCCATGGAGAACCTCATTCCATTGGAGCTGGAAGACACGTATGGCACCCCTGTCACATCCTTCTGCAATCAAACAGATCTTTTTTTTAAAAACAGCTTCACATATGAAACTTCTTAATAAAGCATGCTCTCACAAGGGATTTATATGGATAAAATTGAAAATCCTTGCCTTTCCTAGCTTCAACTCGCTCTACTGGATCCTGCGTGAGATTTCGTGACAGCATGTTTTACCAAAGGGTTTACCAAAACGACGTTACCTTCGTTGCGGAGCTGAAGCCGAGAAAACAACTTCACAACACTACTTTATTGTTCCGGGTAAATTAGGCTTGCTTCTTGTTTTTCTATGTTGGCTCTTTTTTTTTACTCCATCATTATGCTCATAATTAAATAGACAACTCGGACACGTACGGTTGTACTGACACGAATGCAATTTCTCCGCACACACCGTCCACGTCGCCCACTGCTCATGCATCCTTCGCCGACCGCCTCTACTACGGCCACCCTCAAGCCGGCGCCGGCAATGACATGACCGATCGGTCCGTCCCTCGACGCGATCTACGCCGGCAATGAATCCTCTGCACAGGTTTTTTTTTTTTTTTTTTTTTTTTTGAGAAACACCTCTGCACAGGTGCCGGGCACCGAACGGCGGGTAGACGCCGTCATGGAGGCGGGAAGGCACCTGACGTTCGATTCAACGTGGGCCTGGATGGGCCGGTCTGGCAGACGCATGTGGGATTGCGTGCCAATTAGATCCCTCCCGGGCCTCCTTCCCAGGAGACCGGCGGCGCCAACATTCAAATTCCATCCATTCAGTCCCTCAAGTCACCAGTGGAATTTTTGCTTCTTCCCGCTGACCAGGCCAATAGGCTTCGTGGGCTGGAAACAGTCAACTGACCAGGCATGGCCCAGAATGCCAATTTTTTTTTGTTTCCTGGACACTGGACAGGCCTTTAAAAAGAAACGACTAAAGTGAGATTCAGGTGCAGAAACAGGGAAAAACACATAATAACAGTCAGCGTTTGGGAACAACATATTTGTAAAATATACATCTCCTTATTTTAAATTATGGCTACAACATAATTGAATTACAAACACTGTCAAGTAACTATTCAACGAGCAGTAAGAACTTCATGGTTTTTTAGGCGCTTGGTTTCTAGTATGGAGGAATTCTCCAGGTAGACATCTATGGCATGGTTCCTCCGGTGATTTCAGGATACTGTGGACAATATTGGCAGAAGATGCTTAGCCCCATCCTGAATGGATCCATCTCACCAAAACCGTCACACTTCAAATCAAGTCGATAAAAACATATAGAATACAACGTTCTGAAGCCGGTAGAAATCAATCAGCAGCTACATCAGGTCCAGATATCCATACATTTGTGCAGAAAAAGCACCTCAGAATCAAAGCTTTAGCATCCGTCCAAAACGAGAAGATTATGCATTGGATCCCAGTACAAGATTCAAATACAACCAAAGATTGAATGGGAGCCATAAACCAAACAAAAATAAGTTCCGGATGGTCAACCTCAATTCTCAACCCTAATCTTGTATTTTTCGTTCATTCATCCCAGCTAAAAAAATCTGACGGGGGTTGGAGAGGAAGAAGTATGCAGCTAGCAAAATGACAACTGCATCTCTATTTACACGGTAGGAACAACTGCCCTGGGCTTCTACAGTTCCGTATGTCCTCTTAGTTTCAGAGATCATTGCACTAGTCTGATACATAACAAGAAAAACTGAAGCTATTTAAACGAACTCCTCATTTGACCGCCAATTGTTAGTGGGTCCATGCAACTCTTGTACCCTTAATCTTGATCTCATTAGCAGAAGAATTTTACCCTATAAACCTCAGAGAAACAATCTGGATGTGGTTATGGAAGATCCCTGTACTTGAGAACATCAATCTTGTCCAAATCATACTCCTCGCATATACTCAAAATGGTATCACAGTCCAAACCTTCATCCAAGTTTTTGCTCTCAAGAAACCTGTCAAGCTTTTTTGATGGCCGCAGCTTCTGTTCATGGGGAAAAAATACATTCACTAAGTAAAAATGCAGGGAATGGAAGTAATTTAAAACACGCCCACACCTGAACAGCCCTTTGTTCCATCACCTCTCAGAGAACATGTATTGCACAAGCAATATGATTTACCGTACAATAAAAAACATGGAACTATGCAGGTTTGTTTGCCATTGGCTTTGCAATCATTTCACGAAAGCTTGGGAGCTGTGTGACCCATGTAATCCTAACTTATACAAGAAAGGCAAATTTATAGTATTTCGAGTACAGCACGGAGTATGTTACTCATTTGTGCTACCAGGTAGTATGTTTACTCATTTGTGCATATTCTAAGAGGCATGACACATTTAAAAAGGTGGCTCATTGGGAACATTTGAATACAGAACTACAGCCAAATCAATGCAACAGCCTAAGATGCTCCCACGGCATAATTTGACAAATGCTAAGTTGAGATTTCATCCAGGCCTGCCCGACAAGATTGCATTATGTTAAGTGATAGGACCTCAGTGAAAGAAGATAGGCGATTAGGTGGAATGAATTCTCTATTGCTGTAGGCTGTATTTACATGCAAGGAAAGAATCAAAGGTAACATTATGTTAAGTGATAGGACCTCAGTGAAAGAAGATAGGCGATTAGGTGGAATGAATTCTCTATTGCTGTAGGCTGTATTTACATGCAAGGAAAGAATCAAAGGTATCCTCCTAATGTCCTCTAATCTAGCCTAATTAATACAGTACATAAAAGTACATGCAGACATGATCTGCTATCAGAGCTAATAATGACTGAGATAGGAAGACCAGTAATGGCTAGATAATGTCATTCTAATACTCAGTTTATCAACGGTGTTGAAGCAAATGACTTATATGGTTATTATGTTCCTTCTATAATGCAAGATTTTATATTTGATCAGAAATGACACCATTAAGGAAACACTGCATGTTATGAGACGCGTAGGGAGCAGAAACCATGTTAGTTCAATTAGCAGGTGAAGTTTCAAAAGATGATCAAAATTCCAGTTGCCCATTGCATTGCCCCATTGCAAAGCTGCCCCAAAGATGCAACAAAATGAAAGTCTTACTCATGTAAAGTTGCGGCAACCTACCCAAGGAGAATGCTGTGCATTTTCACTGGGGCTATCATCCTTTACTGAATTAATCTTCTCCTTCTCAAGGACCTTCCACTGTTCTGAGCAGTCAGAAACTAGTAAAGTAATTGAAGCCTCTCACTTCCCTATACCAAAATAAATATCAGGCAAACCTAAGAAGAAACAATAAACAAATACCAATTATGTCACCATCTGGACGTCTGTATAGTACTTAACAGATTAGACTGGTAAATTGAAGAATTTTTTATCAAACAGAATTGAGAGGGGTCTTTCACTTCAAAAAACTGAGCGAGTGAGCGTATAAACAGCACGGACTCAAAAGGCAGAAAGTAAACATGGTGCATAGTTGACAAATCAATGAGTATCATAACAACGACAATGAAAAACAGTGCACACAGAGTCTATTTACAAGTGGAGCCAAAATCTTGTAAGACTAATTGGATGATTTCACAAACCTGAAGAGCTCTCCAATGAGAATAAGAACGAAACCGCACCCAAAAGAATGGTATGTTTGGTAACGGTAGTACCTGCAATCGGGAAAAAATCAAGTAGAAGACAGTTGCATCCCCATAAAGTTAACACCATTTGTACATCTATGTAAACTTGAAAACTGTGCAATAATGAAGAATACAGTCATCCTTTGACCCTTAGCCAAAACTTCACACAGTAAAAGTAGAAATAAATCTAAAATGATAATATCTGAAGAGAACGTTAAATCCTCCAACTGACAGAATTGTTTTGAATTACTACTTGAAGCCACCACCCAAAAAAATGATTGTAAACCTACCGTGAAAACACTAGTAACTGGAAGCAAACAAACTGAGCCATACAGAAGTTTCTTGTGCACTGACGCACCCCTGGTTGTCAGAAACAATGCACAAGCAAAAGGGTCAGAAAATATACTATTTAAACTAGGCAATGCACAATGTGTGCATTTTAAGGGCATCAAGCATTCACCTAACAGCAATATGCCGCAACCGTCGCCGCACAAGACGAGAATTTATGCTGCATAAGAGATTGCAATTTAGAATTTAACAAGCATATATAAATATAAATGAAGGTGTGTGAGTACAAAAAAGTGCTGGCCAACCATGTTGGAAACTGGCAGACAGAAGACTTTGGCAAGTGATGCTTATCAGTACCAAAGTGGTTTTTAAAGATTTTGTTTTGAGGGCAACGAATCTTAAAGCTCAGAGGTTGCTAACTTCTAAATCACGTCAAGCATATGATTAGTACTGCATGCATCAGGGTACACAATTACAAACAAAGACAATGATTGAAAATGATATGAAATTGACAAATGACTCATTTCTCTGCTCTTGGGGTAATATACTGTAAAACGAGCATAGTATACACAACAAATAAGAAGGCATAAGCACAGAAGTAGTGTTTACCACACAGTTACTATATTTAGCAAAGTAAAGATGCTGACTTATCTGCTTACAACGAGTTATATAAATACCCTAAAGCCCTAAAGCCTTAAGTAAATAAAGTATTAACTCGCAACTAACATTCTCCAAATAATTTGCAGATAAACACATAGATTGTAAATTGCAAATACTTATACTCTTGTAAATTCAAAAACAACATTTTGAGAATAAAATGTAAAACTGGCTATTTTGCAGGACACGTGTATGAGGGATTAAAATGTAAAGGAAAAATAATGCATGTCACAGTTCGCTTAAAAGTACTGAAATTGGTGTTATTTGAACAGGATGGCTTGTAAGTTGTAACAGATACTAAATTTGATTTTAAAGGACTTGACATGGAAGTCAAGTATCAATCACACCACATCATTTGAAGTTAACGCAGTCATTGCTACAAAGTGATTTTCCAGGTCCTATGGGGCTTATGCTATGTGCAATAACAACTACATGGACAACATATATGTCGTGGATACCTTCATTGGCAAGCAGCAGGAGGTATCCACCAGTGGCTAAGCTTATCCTAGTTGAGAGTATGTTCAGGTTTGTTTGAATTCACTGCTTTAGTTGCATTTGAGAGGAGAAGAAGCAGCAGTATGTTAGTCAACTTTGTTAGGGCTGACTCTATTATATCAAAGTAGGGCAGATTCATTTGGTTTAAGGAGAAATAAATATAAAAACTAAAGATCCTCTTCAGAGGGTGAGTCCAGTCTATCTCTGCCTTAATACTCCATAATCAATCCACAGTCCACAAATCCAGCCATATTAGTATACGTCTATCCTCGGTCAAGTATACCTAAAAGTCATAATAGCAGTGCAGTAAGAAAAACACAGATTACAATCATGAAGAAAACAAACAGACAAGGACCACTGACTGAGCATGCACATGCCTACACACAAATAGCCGCTGACCACCAACATAAACCAATGCCAAGGCACATCTAGCACCCAATGTGTGTCACAACTCCTATGTGTGTCACAACTCCTGAGACCAGGTGGCAAGAAGGTTGACATTTTAAGTTAGAGCTAGATGTAATCTACAGAATTAGGAAACCAGCACTAGGAAACAGGGTCACATTAGTATGGTTTCTTTCACCCCTGTTATTTTACTTTGTTAGTGTTATTCATTGCTGACAATGCACAAAACTCTAAGCCTGTGACAACAGCAACTGCTCTAACAATGAAATCCACAGAAACCTGAGGACGTTTTGTCGGGGCGCATCAATGCAACATCAACAACAGTCAACAGCACCTTCTTCCCATGCAAACAACAAGGAGAAAAAAACAAGAGACGTCTACTAAATACACACGGATTGCTTCTGCCAAGAGAAATGGAAATGCAGAGATTATCACATCAGCACAACTAACCTCGCCGGATGCACGATCTCGAGCGCGCTCATGTCCTTGGTGACGGACTTCAGGAGCACCTCCGACGGCCTCACCCGGGAGAGCAGCTTCAGCCCGAAGCTGCAAAGTAACAGAAAACAGACACAGCGCATAAGCACAACGACCCAGCATCATTTCATTTCGCCATCTCCAAACGAGCCTTGAACTCACCTATGGATCCGGCTCTTCATCGACCCCTCCGGCGCGCTCCCGAACCCGATCCACGCCCTGTTCATCTGCGCATCCAAACCAATCCCTCAGAAACCCCAAATGCGGGCGACGCCACGGGGACCCGCGCTAGCGTGGCTTTGGGGGTGGGGAATGGGCACCTTGTCAGCCACGAAGTCGACGACGGCCTCGGCCTTCTCCGGCGCCGTGCGTCCCCCGGAGGAGATGCCGCGCCAGAGGTCCCTCAGGGTCGGCGGGGGCGGCGGGAGGGCACCATCGGCAGCGGACGCTGCGGCGGCGGCGCGCGGGAGGGCGAAGCACCAGGCGCGGCCCTTGACGGGGAAGACGACGACGCGGGCCTGCATCGCGCGGCGCGGCGCGGCACGGGCGCACGGCGAGGTGGGATCGGGAGCAACCGAGCAAGGGCAGGGGGCACGGCGCGGGAGGCGGCGGCGTGGGGCGGTGGTGGCGACTGGCGAGGCGGAGCGCACTGACTGACTTGGAGGGGGCGGAGGGGAGTCAGACACTCAAAGAGGCGAGGCAAACTTTCGTTCGGCAGCCCAAGCGGCGTGGGTTGGGCCGTGGGTGGGCCGGGAAAGCGCATCTGGACCGTTAGACGAGGATCGGAGGGCCAGATGAGGTTACTTTGCATTTTTTTATATATATACTTACTGTATGTATATATTTAACATGTTACTTAAGCATGTTTGCCAGTTTCTCAAAAAAAAAAAAATCAAGCATGCCTAAATATTATTATTTGAATATGCTGTCCTAATTGTTTTACACCTGTTATTTCGCTCATACGGAGTATTTTCAAACACGTGCTCAAGTAATGAAAGCAACAGCAAAGCACTTCAGCATGCCACGCTATGTACTAGTAGATCTCACTAGAGGGCATAGGGCAGTGCTGATTTGATGATCCACCTGACAACCAAACAACCGCACCAAACATGGTTTCCTGAGTTTTGCATCAACCCCAGCAAGCCACAGCCCAGAAACCATCACAAGGTTTCACAGAAGATGGAGCGACTGATAACAAACGGTGGGAAGGGGGGATCAACTACACGACTAGATACGGCTACGGCAGACGGGATAACATTGTTCTCGAGGATTTACATAGTTTCCCGTCAGGACGAGGCAAAAAGGACAAGAAAGCGGCCACTAAGGACTAAATGTTTGCCGCTACCGCCTCTACAGAAAGTCAGGGGAAGTAACTGACGACTAGCAAGGGAATGCTCACTTGCTCAGAGCACAGGTCTTGGCGTTTACATGCCGCAGCTTCACACTGCCTAAATATCAGTCAGCGTCAATCTGGTCCGCAGTATCGTCGTCAGTTGGGTCTGGCTCGGGAGCCTCTTGCGGTGCCTCAGCTGGAGAAGCTGCAGTCAGATCATGTTTGGTTGGGTCTG
Source organism: Bothriochloa decipiens (assembly GCA_023333625.1). Taxonomy (NCBI): domain Eukaryota; kingdom Viridiplantae; phylum Streptophyta; class Magnoliopsida; order Poales; family Poaceae; genus Bothriochloa; species Bothriochloa decipiens. Next base: position 42,869,647 of record CM041637.1, read on the forward strand.
GCATGAAAGTCTCAGCAGTATCGTCATCAGTTGGGTCTGGCTGGGGAGCCTCTTGCGGTGCCACAGCTGGAGAAGCTGGAGTCAGATCATGTTCCTTTCCTAGAAGCCCAGTATCGTCGGTTGGGTCTGGCTCGGGAGCCTCTTGTGGTGCCACAGCAGGAGACGCTGGAGTCAGATCAGTCTCCTTTCCTAGAAGCCCAGTATCCTCGGCTGGGTCTGGCCTGGGACTGTGAGTTCCTTCCAGAGCCACTGCAGAACCCAGAGTCTCTTGTGGAACCTCTGCAGGAGAGGCTGGAGTGCCTTGCTCGGTCTCAGCTGCAGTAGACGGTGGATCCTCAGCCGGAGCGTCTGGTGCTGTCCCAACATCAGGTGGTGGTGCTTGCCTGCGATGAGGCCTTATGTATTTCATGCAGAATGAGTCGACATCCTCCGTGTAGTTCTTCCTCACAAAATTCTCCAGGCACTTCAAGTAGGAGAAATCTGCTTGGGATCCATCCTTGGAGACCACGAAAAAGCACCGAGTGTCCTCGAAAGTATGATGCTTGTTGACCTGCCAAAGCAAGGCAATTACAAACCAAGGTCCAAAATAAGACTTATTTTCGCCATGGAATCTTTGATAGATGATCACGTGACTAGATGCAGAACCCAAGAGTAAAATGTAAAACCATACCATTATATGGTCGATTTCACCAGACACCTTGGATTGCTTTTCCGGTTGGTGCTCAAGAACTTTCTCCAGGATAAACTTTTCGTCTTCTGGCTTAAGTCTCACACCATCACTGAGAAATTTAAGTTAGATAAAATTAGAATTCAAAATTATTATGGCATAGAACAATATAGCTGTCATGCATATCACATTCTTTCATGTAAAACATCAGCCACACTTTTCATTGTTTAAGTAAATAAACTTCAAGTACTATGAAGCACATAAAATCAGCAAGCGATTGTGAGTTAATTTACCATGCTTCACGGAAGATCCTTCTCACACGGAATCTTATGGGTTCAACTTCTAGAAGAATGTTCTTCTCATCTACCGTTAGTTCAAACCGTTGTCTTGGTGGAGGTGGACCTCTCTCATCTGGTCTCCTTGGGGGTCTCCCAGGATTGTTTCTTTGGCTGCTCCAGTTACCAGATTTGGCACCCCATCCATCTGCTTTCCAGTCCTTGTTACCAGAATCAGTTTTCTCTTTCCATTGACCAGTACCTTGTGAGTTCTCAGCAGGCACAGCATTCCAGCCATCCCAAGAATCTGATTGCTTACCATCTGAATTGCCCATTGGTGCTGCAGCCAGATTACCCCAGGAGTCTTGCGCGGCAGAATTCGGGGCCTTATCAGCTGCATTGTCCCAAGAATCATTCTGTGCACCATCCTTCTGGATTGTCACATTACCCCATGAATCTTGTTGTGAATCAGGATCCTTTATAGCTACTAGTTTGTCCCATGAACCATCCTGAGTGTTGTTATTGCGAGTTGCATTGTTAATCCTGTAGTGCATCAGTGTTATCCCATGAACTTTCATTGGATTTCCCTGTATTCCATGTGTCTGATTCTTTTGGAACTTTCGGATGCTCATCAGACTCCATCTTATCTTTCTCACCCCAACTGGATCCTGCATTAGACTTGGCATTTGGTCTTCCAATTCCATCTCCAGCATTCCAAGCATTGTCTGATGGTGCCATCACACTGTTATAGGAGGAATCATGATCAGCATTTGTCTTCTTCTGTTTGTAAGTGCTTGGCTGGTCATCCCATTGACAGTTACCATCTGCCTTCTTTTTGCCCCTGGCATTTCCCCAAGTGTCCTGATCTACATTCAAACTCTGCCCATTCCAGTTGCTGTTGCTGCGATGCTCCCAATTTCCATGGCCATCATCAGACTTCTTCTCCCAGGCACCATCACCTCCATCTCCTTTTCTTTTGTCCCATGTATTTTCTGATTTGCCCCATGGGTCATTTTTATTTGATGCCTCAGGAGTGCTGGAATTCTTCTCCCAATTATCATCACCTGCATCTGAATCCATTTTAGCACCCTTATCAGCCCAAGCATCCATTTCAGCTGGTTGTCCAGATACAGTTTCCTCGACTGTTGGCTTCTCAGTGCTCCCGCCTCCCCAATCAGTGGAATTGCCATGCACCTTAGCCTGCAGTTCCCATGAATTATCTTGATCTGCTGGCTT
>CM041637.1:42871834-43030106 GCA_023333625.1 Bothriochloa decipiens
CTTGATCTGCTGGCTTTGCAGCAGCTCCACCTCCACTACTCCAGCCTTCCCAATCAGTAGAATTCTCCTGCACCTTAGCCTGCACTTCCCATGATTTATCTTGATCTGCTGGCTTTGCAGCAGCTCCAGCTCCACTACCCCAGCCTCCCCAGTCACCAGAATCATTCGCAGCACTAGCATTTTGTTCCCAACTTGAGTTCATTGTTGTGCCATTTTCCCATGAGCTGCCTTTCTGATTATTTTGCTCTTCGAAATTATCCTCAAAGGTGGGCTTAGCAAGGGTCCCATCAGGTTCAGGAGATAAGCACATGTCATCTGCATTCTCTTCTACAAGATAGTCAATGTCGTCCAAGAAGATGTACCCTGTCTTTTCTTGGTCGGTTCTAACCAACGCTAAGAAATCATACAGCCCATCACCAAACTCCTTGTTGCTTTTCAGCTACAACAAAGAAATTAACCATTTTAGTGAAAAATCCATATGGTTAGATCATATCAACCAAAAGAAGATCTTTCCGGTGACACCAAAAATGGTCAGGCCTGATAAGATAGGCTCAACATTTGCTACTGATATAGTGATACATAAGCAATAAGCTCTGGTTGATAAGATAAGCATACCTGATTTTCATTCCAGAGAATTTGGAAAGATGACCCAGTACCAACTGCTGCATGCTTGTCCCATGAGGATGATGAGACCACACATCCCAATGAATTAGAGTCGCATTTTTCTGCAGCCTTCTCAAAGCATTTCATAGGGGTCTACAAAAACAGAATATTTCAATGACAAAAACAGAATATTTCAATGACAAAAACAGAATATTTGAGTACAAAGCACCAATGACAAGTAAGAAACTATGGACACAATATTTCAAGTAGAAACTTACAAACAAAGTGGACTCGGTGAAAGGCACTTGAACTTTTAACGAACGGAAAGTTGCCTTGTAGCCAGCAATGTTGAACCCAATCAAACTTCCAGTGCACGTCATGCTGTTTGCCACAAGTACCAAATGGTCCTTGAGAACATCTTTGCTAACCATTTTTACAGTCGTTGAAAGCCGTTGAACAAATAAGCTACCATAAGAACATCAATACTGTTGGAGTATGAGTTTAGGCCCATGAGGCCCATGTATGCAACCTATATTGCTACCCTTCTAGGGTTAGCCAGGAATCAATCTAGTGATTTCAACATGGTATCCAGCTAGGTTCTTTCCTCCCCTCCCCTCCCCTGCCGCCGCCGCTACTAGGCACCTGCTCGCCGGCGCGCCGCCGTCACCGGAGCAGCCATGTCCTCTTGACATCCTGAAGCGAGCAGCGATGACCGGCTGGCCACGTCCTCCTCCCCCTCCCCCACCTACTTTTACCACTTCTCCCCTCTCCCCGCCTCCCAATCTTGGTCCCAGATGACTGCCGCCGCCGCCCTCAGCCCACCCAATGCGCGCGCTGCTGCTGGCCACCCCAGCGCCGCCGCGGGCTCTTCCTTCCCAGCGGGCGCGGGTGCTGGCGCGGCCCGGCCACCTCCCCCTCCGGACTTCGCGCACGGTGCGCCCCGCTCCCCTCTCCCTGCCACCGCCACCCTGCTCATGGCGGCTGACGTGGGCGCCGGGGCCGGCGCTGGTGCAGGGTGATGGATAAGTCTGTGTGTTGGCTGCGTGCTGGCTGGTCTGTGTAGGACTGCAGCACATGGTCCTTGTGTCCTTTGTAACCAGCATCCTTGACTGCTTTTAGGACAACAGTTAGCATCTTAGGACAAGCATCTTAGGAGCATCTCAGGACAACATCTTGACTAGCATCTAGGACAACATCTTAGACTAGCATCTTAGCATATGCTTGGCTAGTTAGCAGTCTATAAATTTGTATCCCTATCCCCTCAGGTTGATATAGCATTGTGTAAGAAATAAACCCAGAAACTTATCTCAACTCTGAGTTCTCTGTGTGCTATCCTCTCGATGAGAGTAAGGATCCTACTCACACCTAGAGCAAGGATCTAGAGACTGACAAGTGGCATCGGAGCCGTACTATCCTGTAGCCTGAGCATTTCCTGCTCAATCCCTCCTCCAGTCGAGCTCCCTGCCTCGTAGCAGCCCCAGCAGCAGCTGTTTTGGCAGCCTCTGCCTCTCGTGCAGCAGCGCACCATGACCACAGGAGGGCAGTCTCAGCACTCGGCTGCTTCTAGCGCGTGACATCGGCAGGAGGCCGACCTCGCTGCGGCAGAGGAGCGCAGGCGAGCAGCGGCAGTGACCGCTGCAGCAGCAGCGAGGGCGTCGAGGCTAGCCCAAGCAGAGCTGGCAGCAGCCAGAGCGGAGGTGGAGGCAGCAGCAGCTGCAGATGCAGCGCGTGCAGCCGCAGAGGAGGTTGAGGACCTGCGCGGCAGTCACAGCAGCTCCAGCGCCGACCCAGACCTTGAGCAGTTAGAGAGGCAGGCAGGGCGAGGGCGAGCGGCACAGTGGGCAACTGCGCACGTCCATGAGCCCGGCAACGCTCCTGGAGGAGGCGCGCACGGCGACGGCGGCGCTCCGAGTGCAGGGAACCGTGATCCCAACCACGCGGCCCGCGAAGAGCGGGCACTGGAGGCCATACGTCTGCGGGAGGCTGCTGTGCGGCTGGACGCCGAACTGGACCGCGAGCAGGACTTCCCCGAGCAGGACGAGTGTGCTGCACGCTGAGCCAACGTTTGGCTCAAGCGCCAGGAGCAGCTTGCACAAGGCCGTGGCGGACACGAGGACAACCGGCACGGCGGTGGACGGGTCGAGGAAGAGCACGGCCATCGTAGGCAGCGTGGCTCTCTCTCCCTGGACCGGTACCGTGGCTACCACGGGTACCAGGCTGTTGCCAGGGACGTTGGCCCCGGTGGTGGGTGGCCTACCCTCACCAAGATCAACTATGTTGAGTGAGCTGTGGTGATAAAGGTGAGACTTCAGGTGCTGCACATGTGGGAGGCAGTCCGGTACGGCGACGTCGACTACGACCAGGATCGACGGGTACTGAATGCCCTCATAGTTGCGTCCTGTTCGAGATGCAGTTGTCGCTTACCAGCAAGCGGACTGCCAAGGAGGCTTGGGACGCCATTGCTGCAGCACGCATCGGCAGCGGCTGCGCCCGCAAGTCCACATTGCAGGCACTTCGCAAGGAATGGGAGAACCTGGCCTTCAAGCCAGGTGAGGACGTCGATGATTTTGCTCTCCGTCTCAACACTCTGTTGTAGAAGTTGGTGCAGTTTGGCGATGACACCTACAGCGAGGAGAGAGCTGTCGAGAAGCTCTTCCGCTGCATCCCCGAGAAGTACAGGCAGATAGCTCGCTCAATCGAGTCCCTGCTAGGCCTCTCCACAATGTTGATCGAAGAGGCGATAGGTCGCCTCAAGGTTGTTGACGGTGATGTGCCACAACCCTTCTCGGGGCCTGCCACCGTTGGTGGGAAGCTCCTTCTCACCCGGGAGCAGTGGGCTGCCGGCCAAGGTGACAAGGAGGAGCCTTCTTCCACAACAGCCAGCCACAAGTGTGGCAAGCGCGGCAAGCCACGCAAAGGTGCCCAGGCCGGGGCGCAAGGGTGTGTCGAGGGCGGCGCCCGCGGAGGTGCCCAGGGCGGCACCGCCGAGAAGCCCAAGCCGGCACAAGATGACGCCTGCCACAACTGTGGCCGTGCTGGCCATTGGGCCAGGGACTGCAGGCAGCCACGACGCGCCCAGGCCCACGTCGCGCAGGCAGAGGAGGAGCAACTAGCTCTGTTCATGGCACATGCGAGCACCGAGCTACCTCCAGCAGCACCGGCTGCAGCGGCTCTTCTCCACCTCGACGAGCCCAAGGCACATGCCCTCCTCAGCAGCGGGTCCAGCAGCAGCAGCAAGATCGATGGGTGGTGCCTCGACACCGGCGCCACCCACCACATGACAGGCCGGCGGGAGTTCTTCTCTGAGCTCGATTCCGACGTTCGAGGCTCTGTCAAGTTCGGGCATGCCACCGCCGTGGAGATCAAGGGTGCCGGCTTCGTCATCTTCGACGCCAAGAACGGCGAGCACCGGCTGCTCACCAGTGTCTACTACATCCCCGTGCTGAGGAACTCCATCATCAGCTTGGGACAGCTGGATGAGAACGGCTCGCGCGTGGAGATCCAGGACGGCGTGCTTCGCATTTGGGATCCCCGTCACCGACTTCTCGCCAAGGTGAACGGGGGCAGCAACCGCCTCTATGTTCTTCACATACAGGTGGCGCAACCCTTTTGTCTTGCAGCTCGGCGGGACGATGAGGCCTGGCGGTGGCATGAGCGCTTTGGGCACCTCAATTTCGAGGCCCTGAAGTAGCTCGACAACAAGGAGATGGTGCAGGGCATGCCGTGCGTCGACCACGTGGAGCAGTTCTGTGACACCTGAGTCCTCACCAAGCAGCGACGGCTGTCCTTTCCCAGCCAAGCAAGCTTCCGCGCCAAGGAGAAGCTGGAGCTCGTGCACGGCGACCTTTGTGGCCTCGTGACACCGGCTACACTTGGAGGACGACGCTACTTCCTCCTCCTTGTCGACGATGTGTCCCGCTACATGTGGGCTGTCCTCGACACCAAGGGGGCAGCCATGGACGCCACAAAGCACCACCAAGCTATTGCGGAGAAGGAGTGCGGCCACAAGCTTCGGGTGCTGCGCACAGATAACGGCGGCGAGTTCACGGCGGCTGAGTTCGTGACGTACTGCGCCGATGAGGGGATCAAGCGCTACTTCACCACGCTATACACCCCGCAGCAGAACGGCGTCATCGAGTGCCACAACCAGACGGTGGTCACCACTGCCCGCGCCCTCCTCAAGCAGAGAGGGATGCCGACGATCTACTGGGGGAGGCGGTGATGACTGCCGTCCATCTCCTCAACCGCTCGCCCACCAAGGCGCATGACGGCAAGACGCCGTACGAGGCCTGGCACGGGCGCAAGCCGGTGGTGAGCCACCTCCGCGTCTTCGGCTGTCTGGCATTCATCAAGGAGCTCACTCACGTCGGCAAGCTCAAAGACAGGAGCACTCCAGGAGTGTTCATCGGCTACGCGGAGGGCGCCAAGGCCTACCGCATCCTCGACCCTGCGACACAGCGTGTCCGCATCTCCTGGGATGTCGTGTTCGACGAAGGGCAAGGCTGGACCTAGAACAAGGCGGTGGATGACGGCTCAGCTTTGACCCTCAGGGACTTCGTTGTCGACTACGTCCACCTGGACGGAGCCGGGGGAGCTAGCAGCTCATCTTCACCGAGCTCGTCCTCCTCGGCAACCAGCTCGCCATCAGCTTCGGCGAGCCCTCCACCGCCTCCGCCACCAGTGAGTCCACCACCACCGGCTACGCCACGCACTCCTGCACCGGCTCCCCACTCTCCTGCACCGGCGCCGGCATCTCCAAGATCGGCACCAGCAGCTTTGGCCCGTCAGCGTCCGGTGGAGTTCGCCACTCCGCTGTCCGACGATGAGGACCACGTCGATGCCTACCACGACGATGAGCCTCTACGCTACCGCACCACGGACAACATCCTCGGCAACAAGCCTGCCCCTGGGTTGGCGGTACACGACTTCAAGGCAGAGATGCACCTGGAACATGAGGACAGTGAGCCTCGCTCATTCACTGAGGTGGAGGGAGACGCGGCATGGCGAGCCGTGATGCAGCAGGAGATGGACGCGGTCGAGCAGAACCGCACTTGGGAGCTCGCTGACCTCCCTCGTGGTCACCGTGCAATCACCCTTAAGTGGGTGTTCAAGCTGAAGAGGGATGAAGCCGGTGCCATCGTCAAGCACAAGGCTTGCTTGGTGGCACGAGGCTTCGTGCAGCAGGAGGGGGTCGACTTCAATGACGCCTTCACCCCCATGGCACGGATGGAGTCCGTGCGACTCCTCCTTGCGCTAGCTGCCCAGGAGGGTTGACGTGTCCATCACATGGATGTCAAGTCAGCGTTCCTTAATGGCGACTTGAAGGAGGAGGTCTACGTACATCAGCCGCCGAGATTCGCAATTCCCAGCAAGGAGGGCAAGGTGCTTCGCCTGCGCAAGGCCCTCTATGGCTTGTGGCAGGCACCGAGGGCGTGGAATGCCAAGCTGGATTCCATGCTGAAGGGGATGAGCTTCGAGCAAAGCCCGCATGAGGCAGCTATCTACCAGCGGGGCAGTGGAGGAAAGGCCCTGCTGGTAGGTGTCTACATCGACGATCTTGTGATCACCGGTACCAAGGAGGTTGAGATCGAGGCGTTCAAGGAGAAGATGAGGGTGACTTTCCAGATGAGCGACTTGGGTCCTCTCTCCTTCTACCTGGGGATCGAGGTCCACCAGGACAGCTCCAGCACCTCTCTTCGCCAGACTGCCTACGCCAAGCGCATTGTGGAGCTTGGCGGTCTCACCGGCTGCAACCCAGCCCACACTCCTATGGAGGAGAGGCTGAGGCTGAGCCGGAGAGTACGGAGGAGGAGGTGGACGTGACGTAATACCGGCGCATTGTGGGTAGCCTTCGCTACCTTGTCCACATACGATCGGACTTGGCGTTCACCATCGGCTACGTCAGCCGGTTCATGGAGCGACCGACGACGGAGCACCAGCAAGCCGTGAAGAGGATCCTCCGCTACGTCGCAAGCACCTCCGACTATGGCTTGCACTACCCGAGGTGCCCCGACGTGGCACATTTCATCGGGTACAGCGACAGCGACCACGCCGGCGACATCGACACGAGCAAGAGCACCAGTGAGACACTGTTCTTCCTCGACAAGTGTCCGATCAGCTGGCAGTCGGCCAAGCAGCAGGTGGTGGCTCTGTCCAGCTGTGAGGCAGAGTACATCGCAGCCACTACTGCTGCTACTCAAGCTTTGTGGCTGGCTCGGCTGCTTGGTGATCTCCTTGGCAAAGATGCAGAGGCAGTGGAGCTCAGGGTGGATAGCAAGTTTGCCTTGGCCTTGGCAAAGAATCCAGTCTTTCATGAGCGCAGCAAGCACATTCGGATGAGGTACCACTTCATCAAGAGTTTCCTGGAGGAAGGGAGTGTCCGGGCCAACTACATCAACACCCAAGACCAGATCGCCGACTTCCTAACCAAGTCCCTTGGGCGGGTCAAGTTCCAGGAACTTCGCGCCAGGATCAGGATGGCTCAGATACCTCACAAGGAGCCACACAAGACTTAGGGGAGAGTGATGGATAAGTCTATGTGTTGGCTGCATGCTGGCTGGTCTGTGTAGGACTGCAGCACATGGTCCTTGTGTCCTTTGTACCAGCATCCTTGACTGCTTTTAGGATAACAGTTAGCATCTTAGAACAAGCATCTTAGGAGCATCTTAGGATAGCATCTTGACTAGCATCTAGGACAACATCTTAGACTAGCATCTTAGCATATGCTTGGCTGGTTAGCAGCCTATAAATTTGTATCCCCAACCTCTCAGGTTGATTTAGCATTGTGTGAGAAATAAACCCAGAAAATTGCCTCAACTCTGAGTTCTCTGTGTGCTATCCTCTCGATAAGTAAGGATCCTGCTCACACCTAGAGCAAGGATCTAGAGACTAACACAGGGGGCGCGAGGGCTGGCACAGGTGCAGGGGCTAGCGGCGCCTCTCCCCAGCCAGGCGCGAGTGCAGGAGCCGACGCGTCCCTCCCCAGCCCAAGGCCCCTCCCGCAGGAGCTGGCGGTGCTCCTCCCCAGCCCCAGGCCCCTCCCCAGCCAGGCGTAGGCGCGGGGGTCGATGATGGCGACGCCGCAGATGCTGAGGATGCCCAGCCCATCGCTCCTCCCTCTGCTGACAACACGGGGGGTCTGGTCGTGGTTGCCGGGGCTCCTCCTTTCCCCTTTGGCATGCCGCAGTGGACTCCATCCACCTTGGTGGCAGGCGCAGGGGCCGGCGTGGGCGCAGGGACCAGGACCAACCCTTTCCCTGCTCCACCTCCCCCGTCGCTCAGCGCGGCACGGCCTGAGTCCGCCCTCACCACCGCCCTCGCTGCTGCCCGGGCTGCTGCCGCGGCAGGGTAGGCCCGTCTGCGGGAGGTTGCCCTCGCTTGGGAGCGCGAGCGCGATGCAGCCGATGCCCTGGCTAAGCAGATCACCGACGCGGAGCAGCTCCTCGCCTCTCCTGCCTCCCACAACGGCGGGGCCACCTCCTCCCGCTCGGTGAGTCACCGCATGTCCACCATTGCGGTTCTCTGACATGACCCGGCCGACCCACTCGTGGCCCAGCTTCACTACCAGGCCGGGGGTGTCCAGAACATCCGGCTCCTGGTTCCGATCATCCTCGAGCCGGAGTCACCCTCCTACGCCTGCTGGCGGGACCTGGTCCTCCTCACCCTCCGCCGCTATGCCTTCGACGACCACATCCTCCTTGATGCCGTGGGCGCGGTCCCGACCGCCTCGTGGCTGTGCCTCGACAGCATCATCCTCTCCTGGATTCTAGGGATGATCTCCCTAGACCTTCATGACCTCGTTTGCAACACTTCGAACGCTAGCGGGGCCTGGCTGGCGCTTGAGGGCCAGTTTCTGGGCAACACCGAGGCCCGGCCTCTGCATCTCGATGCGAGCTTCTGGACCTTCATCCAAGGTGACCTCTCCGTTAGTGACTTCTGCCGCAAGATGAAGGGCATGGCGGACTCTCTCGGCGACCTTGGCTAGCCCGTGGAGGACTGTATCCTGGTCCTCAACGTCCTCCGCGGGCTTAGCGACCGCTACGCTCACCTCCGGACGTGGATCACTCATCAGCGACTCTTCCCCACCTTCCTGCAGGTCCGTGATGACCTTGTCATGGAGGAGCTCCAGCAGGGAGTTCAGGCCGTGTCGGTCTCCGCATCGGGGTCCTCGCCTTCCTCGACTGCTCTTGCCGCTACTTCCCCACCACGTCCGTCCACTCCGTCGCCGTCGTCTCTTCTTGGTCCTCCTCCTCCCAGGTCGAGCGGGGGTGGGGGGGCCGTGGTGGTGGTGGCGATGGCCGCCGCTGCCGTGGAGGAGGCCGTGGCGGTGGTGGCCGTGGGAACACACTGGCGCCGACGCCTCCGCGGGGTGCACCCTGGCCCACCTTCCACAACCCGTGGTCGGGGCGCATCTCCATGTGGCCTTTCTAGGCTCCCAGCGGTGAGCCTCGCTCGCCAGCGGCCATGCTCGCTGGTGCTCCTCCGGGGTTTCCCTCAGCGACCCCGTCGGTTGGGACCCGGCGGCCTTGGCCAACTTCAGCACCATGACCCTGACACCTCCTGTTGGGCCAGAGTGGATCGCCGACTCAGGAGCCACTTACCACACCACTCCCGACCCTGGTATACTCTCTTTCATTCGCCCTCCTTCCTGTCTTCCTTCGTCCATCATGGTCGCAAATGGGTCGTGTCTTCCTATCACGTCCGTGGGTGCCGCCGGCGCTCATGGCTCTTTTCGTCTTCCTAACGTTCTTGTTGCACCTTCTATGGTTCACAACCTTCTTTCTATTCGTCGTTTTACAGCTGACAATTCCTGGTCCGTTGAGTTTGACTCTTCTGGTCTTACTGTGAAGGATTTAGCTTCCAGGCGTCCTCTGCTCCAATGTGACAGCACGGGCCCCTTTACACCCTTTGGTTTCTGGCGTCTTGTTCCTCTTCATCGCCGGCTCCTTTGTCAGCTGCTTCCATCACCACGCCATCCTCCACTACTTGGCACCGTCGTCTCGGCCATCCTGGACGTGATGCTCTGATGCAGCTTAGTCGCAGCTCCGACATTCGTTGTACTCGAGCTCACGATGAGCATTTGTGTCATGCGTGCCAGCTAGGCCACCATGTTCGTCTTCCTTTTTCTCCTCCATCACATGCGGCATATGTTTTTGATCTTGTACATTGCGACCTATGGACATCTCCTGTCATAAGCATTTCTGGCTATAAATACTATTTGGTGGTGGTTAATGATTTCTCTTATTATTCGTGGACTTTTCCGTTGCGTGTGAAGTCTGAAGCTTTTCCCACTCTTCTCCACTTTTTTGCCTGGGTTTCTACTCAATTCAGCCTTACCATCAAGGCCGTCCAGTGTGACAATGGCCGTGAGTTCGATAACACCACCTCCAGTGCCTTCTTCCTCTCTCACGGTGTTCAGTTGTGCATGTCTTGCCCATATACCTCCTCCCAAAACGGCAAGGCGGAGCACATGATTCGCACCACGAACGACATCATGCGCACCCTTCTGCTCCAGGCGTCCCTTCTTACTCGCTTCTGGGCCGAGAGTCTTCACACCTCCACCTACCTCCTTAACCACCTTTCTTCCGCTGCCTGCCCAGCTCCCACGCCACACCACGCTCTTTTCGGCACCCCTCCTCGCTATGAGCACCTTCGTGTTTTTGGGTGTGCATGCTACCCTAACACCACTGCCACCTCTCCCACAAGCTGGCTCCCCGCTCGACCCTGTGTGTCTTCCTCGGGTATTCCCCGGATCACAAGGGTTACCAGTGCTATGATCTCACCTTTCGTCGGGTCCTCATCTCTCGCCATGTGGTGTTTGATGAGTCTGTCTTTCCCTTCTCCACCCCCACCACACCAGCTTCTGCCCCTGACCTCGACCTCTCCTCGCTGTTTCCCACAGACCCGGTGGTCCAGCCACCTTTGCTGTTTCCTGCACGTACTGCTCCACCGGGCCCACCGTGCACACCGCCGGGCCCGTGCCTCACCGGTGACGCCCCTGGCCCTGCGCCCTGCACAGGTCCGGAGGCCTCGCCCTTCGGTGCAGCCCCCACGCCCGATGCTGGTCCGGGGACGCCGGCTTTCGCCCCGGCTTTGCGTGTCGCCCAGCCGGTGCCCGTCGCACCTCCTGCGCGGTTCGTCCAGCCGGTGCACGTCTACCAGCGTCGTGGGCGGGTGGCACCGCTGCCTCAGTCACCGCCGGTGGCTACTCCTCCGCCGGCGCCGTCGCTGCCTCAGTCACCACCGGTGGCCCTGCCTCAGTCGCCACCGGTGGCCCCGTCTTCGCCGGCGACACCTACACCATGGCCGCGACCCCCGGCTGCCCGTGTCGTGCCGCCGGTGTACCACCCACCGCTCCTTCACCGACACCCGCGGCATGTTCACCCTATGGTGACACAGCACGCGGCTGGTACCCTGCGGCCCCGGGCTCTTGCGGCGACGCCCAGCGACCCGCAGGTCTCTCCTGTACCCTCTTTCGTTCGCGACGCCTTGTCGGACCCTCACTGGCGTCGTGCAATGGAAGAAGAGTACGCGGCTCTCCTCGCCAACCAGACATGGGATCTGATGCCCCGTCCGCCCGGCTCCAACGTCGTCACCGGCAAGTAGATCTGGACACACAAGCGGCGGGCTGATGGTACCCTGGAGCTGTACAAGGCTCGCTGGGTTCTTCAAGGTTTCACTCAGCGCCTTGGAGTCGACTACGATGAGACTTTCAGCCCGGTGGTGACGCCGGCCACCGTCCGCACGGTGCTCTCGCTGGCTCTTGCTCGCTCCTGGCCAGTGCATCAGCTGGATATCAAGAATGCGTTCCTGCACGGGAACCTTACTGAGACAGTCTACTGCAGTCAGCCGGCGGAATTTGTTGACTCTTCTCGTCCTGACATGGTCTGCCGGCTCAACAAGTCTCTCTACGGCCTCAAGCAGCCCCTCGGGCGTGGCACTCTCGGCTTGTTGCTTTCCTGGTGACACTAGGCTTCGTGGAGGCTAAGTCAGATACGTCCCTGTTTATCTACCACCATGGAGCTGAGACTGCCTACTTGCTGCTCTATGTCGATGACATTGTCCTCACCGCCTCCAATCCGTCACTACTCCGCCGCATCATCAGCGCTCTTCAGCAGGAGTTTCCTATGAAGGATCTGGGTGTGCTCCACCACTTTCTCGAGGTCACTGTTGAGCCTCGTTCCACCGGGCTTCTTCACCAGCGGCAGTACATTTTTAAGAGCAGGGGTTCAGGGATTTGATGATGAAGAGCTCTCAATCCACCTTATTTTTAAGATATGGTTTCCACCTCCTAAACTAAACTAAAGTGGATCAAATTTTAGTCATTTTATTTTCAAGAACTAAAGTGCCTTTTCACTAGTCACTAAAGAGGTTATTAAAAGTGATTAAAATATTTTAATCTATTTTAGTTTAGAAAATGAAAACTAAACAGACTCAAAATTTCTAGTGAGATTGTAAAAAATGAATACTCCATCTCTTCTTTTCTACTATAGTGCACTTTAGAAAATTTAGGACATATTAACAGAGACCATAATAGATGTTTGCCTCTTTATTTTGTTATTGCTCAGATATTATTGTCAATATAATTAATAGTAATTGATAAATAAACAGAAAGTATTTAATGCTGAGTTGATTTTTTTTCACCTAGATTCATTATATTTCAATACAAATTTTGAAGGCTAGAACTAGAATGCAATGTATTAAATGATGGAGGGAGTGTCTATGTTATAAAAACATAACCTTTAATCTAAAATTTTGTCAACTTATATAGCGAATGCTCATAGAGATAGTTTTACGGTTGTGTTCATACATAAGGTGAGTATAAGTGCATGTTTCTCAAAATAAGTGTCATTCTCGCTTACCGAGAAATAATTATCGGTAATTATATTAAATATATTAATATTTGTGTTAAGTAACTAGTATCATCGGAAAGATCTTTAAATCTAGTTTTTTAATAAAATTATTAAGAGATATAAATATTGCACCCATTTTATATAAATTGAGTCAACCTTGTGGCACGAAAACTCAAAACGACATTTATTTTAGGACGGAGGAAGTACTTATATAGTAGAATTCTCAAAAAAAAAATATCAAACTTAGGTGTGGTTGGCATGATGAAATGGGTGTGGTTGGCATGATGAAATGGGCATTGTGCCTTCCTATGTGTCCGACTAGGGGTTTATTAGGTTAACAAGCATTAACATCCTAGAAAATTTACAATCAATGCCTATTTTATTTTAGGCATGAAAAAACTGACTTCTATGAAAAATACTTTGTACCAAGGGCCATGAGATAAAATAGGAACCTCTAGCTTTGTAAAGGAAAAAATCGCATAGTTCGATCTTTAACAATCATTGTCTCTATCCAACCTTTCCCCGCTCTTTCTCTAGCTTCCTGCTAACATCTTACCATAACAGGCCATTAATAGGCAGAAATTACTCCATCATCAGCCCAAATTTCATTTGTCACAAGAGTGGGTGTGTGCCCTGTCCTCACAATCCGCCCAATGGGAGTGCAGCTAATCCAGATATGGTGAAGTACAGGAAAATGGCTTCTCTAGGAACCTGCTTAAGGAGTGCCTTTGAAGTTTCAAGTGTTAATGGCTCTTGTTGCAACACTAAATCCAGTCAAATACTCAAATGGCTAAAATTCGCTGCTTCTCACTATCATTCCTCAAGAAAAAAATAATCAGTCTTTCGACACATTACCTAACAAAAGATTACACCAACAAACACCGAAGTTTCTCTGCAAAACATGCTCTAGTATGTTCTTTTCCAAACCACAGAGAGAAATCTACTGTGGTGCAAACCCATCGTCATACTCACTACCCCTCCGTGGCCCATTCTGCAGGTTCCTCTCAAACTCCTTCAGGTAATCCAGGAGCAAGACAATCGCAAAGAGGATGAACCCTCCGGAAGAACTGCTGCCACCGCCGCCGCCACCGCCTCCTCCTCCACCGAACCGGAATGGTGGAAACCCAACGCCTCCATCATCAAGCCTCGGCTTCACCTTCTCTGCAATGAGAGATCCTCATCAATGAAAGTTGAAAAGAATGAAAAGTTGTGATTGGTGAGCCAGTGCAGGCCTAACTTTGATGTACTCTGGAGTTCAGTTCTGCAAGGATTGTAGGGCGATTGGGTGAACACATTCAACAAGATTGTGCAGCTGGCTGCTTTCATTACCTTTAACTGAACCTGATGGTGGAGAGGTAGGCCCTGAATACGATTTGCGTTGCGTTGTTTGTGTCTGGTTTGCACAGCATGTTATGTCCTGCAGAGGGATTTAAAACAAACAATCCTTTGTTAGTTGGTTTCAGATTCCCTGATTATTGCAGCTTCAGAGTGAAGGAACCATATAATTCAAGTAATTTGTAACCTACAACTACAAGCCTGTTCGGCTTTAACACTTCAAATTCGATCATCAGAATTCAGAGTCTGTCAGAACTATGTTTTGTAGCAGAACTAGCTTCAATTCAGGTTCAGTTGTATTTAGAGGCAAATGAATTTCCTGCCTTAATTAAATTCAAGCTGGGTCCAAATTGAACCTGCAAGTTCAAGCTCATTCGCACACAGGCTCACAACGGCGTGTCTTACCGTGGAAGCTCTGGCAGAGACAGTGGCGCCGCGGGTAGCCCTCTGAGGCCGTGAACCGTAGCGGCACCGTTCTCCCCAGCCTTGTTGTCCTACACTGAACAACATGAGCTGTTGCGTGAGATCTTTGAGAAGCAAAGACTGAAAGACAGTTCCCTGATATTAAACAGAGCTTTTTTTTATATTATTATTTTCGAAAAGAAAAGCTGGACAATGCGGACCTCCCCCGATCATCCCCGGGCGCGGAATGCGGAGCGAGCTTGGAGCAGACAACGCCGGCGCCTCCATCGTAGGCATGACGCGTGGCCGCGTGCGGTAGAATCGGCTAATCGTTGGCCTGGGCGAACTGAAACCGGAGAAGATGGGAAGCGCGTGAGAGGCAGTCGTCCTGAGACCTCACCTGAGAATGAAGCGCACGCGCCGAGGAGTGAGGAAGAAGGCAGGTGGCGAGGGGAGTAAGGTCACCTTGCACTTAGCTTGCAGCAGCTGCGGATGGATGGATTTCAGCAGCAGGCGAGACGAGAGCAGTGCCAGTGGGAGAGGGAGGACTGAGCTTCCCGTGCTGAGTGACTGCTGAGAGAGGAGAGGAAGCAACGAGCGGGAGCGGCTAAGGAAGGTTATCCAGTGAGCCCTGTCAACGAGCCGAGGTCGAGCGAGCCCAGCCTTCCTTCTTCTAGGTTGAGCTCAAGCCGATCTCGAGCCAACGCCGGGTTTGTCTTTTTTTTTTATTGCCTCTCATCTGAGTACAACTGTAGTATCTGTTTATACACATATACGCACACTACCCTACACACGTACACTCCACTCACACACACTATATGCATACAAATAATCCTACAACTATACTCGACCATGTTGGTTCGAGCAAGCGAGCTTGAAGCCAGGCTCACGAGCTCCGCTCAGCTGTCAGCTCGGCCGGAAAGCTCCCGCTCCACAGCTCCGAGTGCTCTCTCGAGCAGATCAGAATTCAGAAACAAAACAAATTGTTATTACTTGCGTCATGATTATCTGCTACCGTAGGTCATGCGTTGTTTATAGGTGTCCTTCACGATATTTTGTATAAGTCCTATTATTTCTGTTATTGACCGATTTCTGTATCTCATATTCTCATCATCTATAAGCGCATATTCCATCTTTTTGCAAAGGTAGGTGGTTAGAGGCGCCAACGTCGTCCTCAAAACTACACTTTAACTAATTCTTTTCATGAAGCGTACTAAAACTAATAAAGAAAGTTGTATGGTATAGAAAGAAAATTTTTCTATAATCCCATATAATCAAACAATTTCAAATTTAATCAAATCTACATAAAAATACAAATATTTATTTATGATACAAATAAGTACTATTATATTAATTATGAAATATATTTTTCATAGTAAATCTATTTATATAAGAATCATTATGTAATCATTACTGAGTTAGTCTTGATATTCTTATATGATACTCCTTTCGCTAAGTTTGTTCCAAATTAAGCTATCCAAAATCTAATTAAATTTACAGATTAAAGTAGCAACAAAGCAACATCTATTACATCAAAGAGCTAAATTATAAAACTACACTTAACACATTAGATGTTAATTTGATGTTGTAAATATTTTCATCATATTTTATAAATTTATTTACTTAACACAGTTTTGACTTTAGAAGATATAAGTCTAGATTTTCTTTTTGTGTTTTAGGTTGGAGGCCCCATTTGTCAGTTTCGTTGCATTACCTCGTTATTGTTTGCTGTCCTTGTCAGTTCAGGTTGGAGCAGCCGTCGTCAGCCCGTCACCGGCAGGATCCAGTCGCCAGCTTCTCCTCGCTCACCATCCTACTACTAGCCCCCCACTATTCCTCCTCCAACCTCCCCTCTCCTCCATCGCCACGCAGTGGCAGCGACTCCTCCCCTACCCGCACGCACGCCGTGAGCATAAAGCCGGCGCGCGCCCACTCGCCCTTGTCATTGCCATCGTCTCCCTTCCCAAATTCAACGCCGCGGCAGGGAGCACGCACCGCGATTTCTTGAGCTGCCGATCGAGGCGCCGGGCCGGCCGGGGAGGCGCATTGCCTCCGCTTCCACCGGGAGGGCCTCGCCTCGTCTGACCGGCGCTAGCTCCCGGCGCCGCCTTGGCTCCCATGACGTGCGCGCGCGCCGAGGACGCCATCTCGCCCGCCGCCGCCGCCGCCGCCGCCGCGGGCGACGGCGACGACGTGGCGGCTGCCTCGATGTGAGTGGAACTTCCCTTCGTCTGATGCGTATGCGTTTGTTGTCTTGTTCGTCTTGCTGAATCTTTCTTGGACTTTGCGAATGCCATGCTTCCGCGCGGGATTCAGTGCCAGGGGCGGCTTGATCCAGAAGGTTGCTGCCGCCGCTGGCGGCGGCGGGCGGAGATCGGCCGGCTCGGCGCGCTCGCTGCAGCGCTCGGCACATCTGGCGACCGGGGACGGCGACGCGCCGGCGCCGGCGCCGGAGGCCAGTTGCTCCGGGGTAAGCTCTCGGTTGACTTGCTTCTTCTTCCTCCAATTAGCGCTGCACAAAATTCACACAATTTTTGTCTGGATTCTGTACGACATTGTTGAGAAAAAGTTGAAAATTATTTTTTTTCGGTGGAAAAAAGTGATAATTTAACGGCAAGCGTGGCAAAGTTGGTGTCCTTTCGCGAGCGCGTGCCGTGGTGCGGAGGGCACTGTCGGCTTCGGCCGTACTGTGTGCTCCCTAGCTTTGTAGGGGACCTGGATGAACTGTCGCTAACCTCCCTTGTCCCTACTTCCCATTGATTACCAGTCTGTTCAGTCAACCAACAATCTTGTTGCTTATTGGTTCTTGGATTTGGTTTCTTCCAGCGAAATAATGTGGCAGTGGTTGTTTTCTTGGTTTACTCCGTTGTAGGATGGGATAGGCAAGAGCAATGGTGGTGGGAAGAGGGAAGATAGCCACAGGATGCGACAGTACAGGTCGCAGCTCGAGCAGGAGGTGGGTGATCCTCTTCGGCCCTGTGATTTGTTTCTCGCTATAATGCAATGTAATGGTGTCACCTGTGTGATTTAGTAACCCTGTCAAAATTGTACAGGTCAAGAAATTGCAGAGGCAGCTTGAAGAAGAGGTTGATTTGCATGTGGCGTTGGCAGATGCCGTTACGCAAAATGCTGCACTTATATTGAAGTCTTCTATGAAGCTTCCAAACAGGGTGTGGGCATAACTCTGACGATTAAATTTCACATGTTTCCTTGTGCTTATTTGATGTGATATCCTAGCCAACTAACACATCCAGTGACCATGCTCCTTCAACCTTTCGTGCTGCAGGCACAGGAGCTACTGATTAACATCGCCTCCTTGGAGAATACCGTGTCGAAGCTTGAAAAGGAGTTAAATGATCTGTACTACCAGCTTTTTCACGAAAGGAATGAAAGGTTACTTGCTGAAAATAATCAGGGATGCTTGCCATCTACATCCTCAGATAAGCACCAGTCATTGTCAACTTGCACGTGTACATGGGAAGAAGTAAGTATATCTGAGTAAATATTTCAGCAGCTTCATTCTGCTATGGGAATTACTCATAGTTTCTTGATGACCAAACTTAGCACATATCATCGTTGAGAGATTTGAAGTTTGGGGGGTCGGAATCAATGAGGTCAACGAGACAGGACTTATTCCCTAAGCTTGAAGATGACCAGGATATGGAAGAAGATCCTGAAGGTCAACAGATGGTTTCTTTAAACAGGCTGCTAGAAAAGCACCGAGATTCTTCTTTGAATAGACTTCTTGAAAAGCACCGGGATGAAGAGGTCCCTTTCGTACCTTACCTCTATAGTTTTAAGAACTAATTTTGGAACATATTAGAGTATCAATAATTTATTTATCTTTCAGCAGATGCAAGAATCAAGCTCCGTGGAAAATGAATGCAATGAAGATGAGCAGCTTGACGCCTTATCCTTTGAACAGTCTATTATAAAGATAACTAGCATGAAAGGAGGGAATCTCTGGAGCAACCCAAATGAGCTCTCCGAGGAGATGGTTCGCTGCATGAGAAACATTTTCCTGCGCTTGTCTGAATCCTTGAAGACATCGCCGAAGGCATCTTCTGATAGTTCATCTTCCTCAGCGGAGCGTCTATCAGGCTCCACATTAGCATCTTTCTCAGATTCATCCATAATGCCATCAATGCTACGGAGTCCTTCAGTTGATTCTAATCACAACGACGAGACAGTGAAGGAAGTCAGGAACTTTGATCCATATAAAGTTAATAGAAAGGAAACCCGTAGAGATATCGGGAACTATCGTTCAGCAGCTGAAGTATCTTGGATGTCTGTTGGAAAGGATCAACTCGAATATGCATCTGAAGCTCTAAAGAAGTTCAGGTTTGCTGCTGCAACCTTGGCTAAACATATGATTCCTCATAGATATATCACATTTACAAACTGTACAAATGTTAGTGCATATATACATAATTTTTGTTGAACGAATGGGCACGGGACTGTGCACCATTTCTATTAATATATGATTGCATATATACATAATTGTTAGCATACAATGTAGACTTTTAAATTTTGTTTAACCTTGTTACAACAACAACAACAACAACGTAGCCTTTTTTCCCAAACAAGTTGGGGTAGGCTAGAGATGAACGCCACAAGAGATAAGTCACAGAGTAACACATAGAAGTCATGGTTGTAGATGGCTAGTCTGCAAGCGCTCCTATCCATAGCTAAATCCTTGGAGATATCCTACTCCTTAAGGCCTCTTAACGGACTCGTCCCAAGTCAAAAAGGGTGCTCTAAAAGAATAATAGAGAGTTGAACCAGTCATAGGCATTTGGATTGAGGGAACAAAAGGGTGCTCTATTCTTGTTTGCTTGCAGTAAAGGAATTAGTTTCAAAATTGGTTTGGAATCCTTCTATTTTTCTCTCATTTTGAGCCGTTAAAGAATTCCTGTCGGCATGAAATTTGCTAGTATGTGAATGCATTGGCAAACAGTCTTCCATTTGCATTTTGGCACACTTCTTCTGGTTTATGTTACATTTCTGACCGTGGATCTTAAAAACTGCTGATGAAAGTTAGCATGTCTTAGTCCGTGTCTGGATGAGGAGGCTACTCTTGGAATTGAGAGATTTTGATCCAAATCCTCCCTGTTCAAACAGGAATAAATTAGTGGATCCCCTACATCTCACAACAAACATATTCTTACTCCACTTTTTTTCAAATTTGTATGGTGCGGATACTGCTGCCCTACATTCTAGACCATGTGTACTGTGTTAGTTTGTTATTTTGAATGCACGTGATATACTGATATTAAGCACTTTTTTTTGGCTCAATGTTTTACAGATTTCTAGTGGAACAGTTGTCAAAGGTTAATCCTAGCTGTATGAATCGTGATCAGCGGCTAGCCTTTTGGATTAACTTATACAATGCTTTGATAATGCATGTAAGTAGACCTGGTTACTTAAGATGCTGGCTTTGCAGACAAGGACAAGAATCAAATTTCTGTTCATAATTGGAAATAGGAACTCGCTTCACTTCAATTCATTGCATCTGTCCTCAATTTCTTTCATTAAGTGTCGTGCACTCACCAATTGCTTACTGTGGCATTTTTTTTCTTTGTCGGCATCTATTAGGCGTATTTGGCATATGGAGTACCTCGAAATGACATCAAGCTTTTTTCTCTGATGCAAAAGGTTTGAGCAGTATATCTTCCGCTGTTAGTTTAAGATCATACATCAGACTGTTAACCGTGTGAACTGTGCAGGCTTGTTACACAGTTGGTGGCCAGTCCTTGAGTGCAGCAGAAATAGAGTTTGTGATTCTAAAGATGAAGACTCCAGTGCATCGGCCCCAACTTGTATAACTTCTTTCTCCATCCTATTCTTCACCTTTTGGTTTTATTGTCTTCTCTTATTTTGCTTTTGCTTTCTTTCAGTCTTTGATGTTGGCTTTGAATAAGTTCAAGATTACTGAGGATCACAAAATGTACTCAATGGATGAATTGGAACCCCTTTTGTTGTTTGGACTTAGCTGTGGAATGTTCTCTTCTCCTGCTGTAAGTATGCCTGCTAATCTTACTCCTGTTAAGATGTGCATGTGCTTCAGCAAATTCATCACTTAATAAGTTGCTGGAGAAACTAGAGCCATGCTTATCCTTCAGGGTGCTATCCTTGTCCTAGCCAACACCTGGCGTCCTTCAGATTCCTTTGTCCTCGTTGCTTGAGCAGAATGGCTATAAGATTGCTAAAACTAACTTATCTATATCCATGTTGCTGGGTCACCCTATTGTCGTACAGGTACGTATTTTCTCCGCCGCAAATGTCAGGCAGGAGCTCCAGGAATCTTTGAGAGACTATATTCAAGCGACTGTTGGTACAAATGACAAAGGGAAACTGCTAATCCCAAAGTTAGTGCAGAGCTATGCCAAGGGAGCTGTTGAAGACTCTCTGCTTGCAGACTGGATCTGCCATCACCTCTCTCCTGATCAAGCTGCGGTCATCCGAGATTCTTCTTCACAGAGGAAGCAGCGGCTTCTTGGATTTCGAGGTTTCACCGTTCTCGCGTTTGACTCGAAGTTTCGGTACCTCTTCATGCCTGACCGCAGTGGCTCCCAGAAGCTAGAGGCAAAACAATCTTACAAACTTCCTGAGCCATGTCCAAATTAGATAATAAAAGCTCAGTTGGTATATTTGGGTCATAATACCATTCTTTTGCATAGCGGGACATGGATTGGCAGTTGTCTATGATGTAAATTTTGAAGAAGTATATCGTTCAACAAAGCTCAGAGGAAGCTTGAATTGCCATGTTTCCATAGTCGGATCCTCTCTATAGAGTGACAATTTGGGGCGGTATTGGTTTTTTTTTTTTATGTCCACTTGTCTTCCATACTGAAAGATAAAATCCTTTTGTTGTTTCTTTTCTTTTTCTGCATACATTTTCCCCTTTTTTCTTCTACTTTTTTTCCTGTAAAGATCTTTGGTCAATCGATCTGTAACTTCTGCACAAATATAGGCGTTGAGCAGTCTTTACTTTGGTTACTCTGCACAGTTGATCTGTAACTTCTGCGCAATATGATACGTTTTGATTGCAAATCTTTACTTTGGTTTCTCTGCAGAGCGGTGGGTGGTGTTTACTACTTGTACTCATCAACCAAGATAAAAACCACCTTGAGATCCTAGTGCAACCTTTCCTTCAAGAAGAGATTGACTCAATAGTTAAGGCTCTTCCTTCTGACAAATCTCCGGGACCTGATGGTTTTAATACTGATTTTGTAAAAAAATATTGGCCAATTATCTGCACTGACTTCTACAACCTTTGTGATGACTTCCATTCTTATTCAGTTTGTCTCCAAAGCATAAATAGTTCTTATATCACCCTAATTCCCAAAAAGGATGATGCTCTAAAAGTTGGAGATTTCAGGCCTATCTCTCTTCTCAATACTTCCATTAAGATCTTGACCAAACTTCTTGCTAATAGATTACAGTCTGTCTTACCTTCACTCCTCCATAAGAATCAATATGGTTTCATCAGGAAAAGGACCATTCAAGACTGTATTGGATGGGCTTTAGAATATCTTCATTCCTATCATCAGTCCAAGAATGAGATTATTATCCTTAAATTGGACTTTGAAAAAGCCTTTGATAAGGTTCAGCATCAATTTATGATTCAAGTTATGGAGCATAAAGGTTTTCCTTCAAAATGGATAGAGTGGATGAAATCAATTTTCTGCTTGGGCACATCCGCAATTATTCTCAGTGGTCTACCTAGTAAAGTTTTCCATTGCAAACGTGATGTGAGACAGGGAGACCCTCTCTTTCCTCTTCTCTTTGTGCTAGCAGCTGATTTCCTTCAAACCCTTCTCAATCATGCCAAATCTAATGGTGATATTAGCCTCCCCCTAAATATCCTCGACCAAGACTTCCCCATTCTTCAATATGCTGATGATACCCTCATCTTTATGAAAGCTTGTCCTGTAGAATTAGCTCATTTGAAAAACATTCTCTCTTCTTTTGCTGATTCCTCTGGGCTAAAGGTTAACTTTCACAAATTCATGATGGTCCCTCTTAATATCACTCCAGAAAGAGCACAATCTCTTGCTCACCTTCTGGGATGCACTATCGGTGACCTACCTTTCACCTATCTGGGCCTACCTCTATCTCTTACCAAACCATCTGTTGCTGACTTCTGGCCTTTGACCACTAAATGTGAGAGACATTTAGTGGCTCTCTTTCTTTCTCAATGAGGCTAGTAGACTCCAATTGACTAATGCTGTTCTCACTGCCCTTCCTATGTTTGTCATGTGTAGCTTCCTCTTGCCAAAGACCATTATAGAACAAATTGACAAGTTTAGACGTCATTGTCTTTGGAGAGGTTTTGATATTAATAGTAAAAAGCCTCCAAAATAAGCCTAGCCCATTTGCTGCCTCCCAAAGGAAGAAGGAGGGTTAGGCATCCTCAATATCTCTACTCAAAATGAAAGCCTGTTATTAAAGCATCTCCACAAATTTTTCAATAAGGACACAGCTCCCTGGGTTCGACTTGTCTGGACCAAATATTACTCTGGCTCTAAACTCCCTTCCTTTGAAGTTAATTTTCGAGGTTCTTTCTGGTGGAGGGACATTGTGAAACTTCTCTCTAAATTTAAGGATATGACTTCAATCACAATAAAAAATGGTTCTACTTGCTTACTTTGGCATGTCTCCTGGAATAATAATCCTTATAGCCAACAATATCCTGAGCTTTTCTCTTTCACTAAGAATGACAAAATATCTGTTGCCACTGCTGCTTCTATCCCTAACTTCCATTCCCTTTTTTATCTAACTCTTTCACCTGAAGCCTACCATCAATATCAGGATCTCTCCCTGACCATTTTAAATATCCCTCCTTCAACTAAAAATGATAGTTGGAGTTATGTCTTGGGTCAAAATCTTTTTTCTTCTCATAGAATCTACCTCCATCTAACTGGTCATCATCACCCACATCCTTCTTTCAAATGGCTTTGGCATTCGGCCTCTCAAAATAAAAGAAAATTCTTTTTCTAGCTGCTCCTTAAAGATAGGCTTAGCACTAGATCCCTTCTACGTCGTAAACATATGCACCTCCCTTCCTATAATTGTATCCTATGTCATTATGGGTCGGATGAAAATCTTCATTATCTTTTCTTTAACTGTTCCTTTTCCACAGCCTGTTGGTGGAGTATTCAGGTAGTGGTGCCAAACTTGGTAGACACTTTCTTTCTGCTAGAAAAAATTAAATCTCAGCTTCCTGCACTGTTTTACATGGATATAATAATAACGATGTGTTGGTCAATTTGGTCTTTGCGCAATGACAAGATTTTTTTGAGGAATTGATAACTCTCTTCAGCGTTGTAAAATGGTCTGCAAAAAGGAATTTTCACAGGTTATCCTGAGAGCAAAAGTGGATGTTAAACCCCTTATGTCTTCATGGCTAGAAACATATGTGTAATTTTTCTAATTTTCTTTCTTTCCTTTTTCATTTTCTAATTCTCCACTATGGAGCTGTAATCCTTTTATGTAATCCTTTTTTTTACTTGTAACTTTTGTTTAGTAAAATCCAATAGGGGGTAAAACCCCTCTTGTTCCTTAAAAAAACCAAGATAAAAAAGGCTCGGCGAGTGAGTAGGTTAGGTAAAATACACTAAGCTAAGATTAAAGGTACTCCACGGGAGCAAGGAACAAGAATGGTCTTGAGCTGCCAAGAAGAATGTACCTGAGTCGGGGCCACATTGGTAGGTGGGCCTAAATTACCCGAAACCTTTAAAACCAAGTTGAGAGGCCAAAATTGAATGGACTAATAATTGAGATGACATATTTACAAGGTTTTATAGTTTTAGGGTTAAAATTTATAAAAATCACAAGAGTTGGGAAAACAAACGAGCTCAATCCAAATAGTAATAATAGATATCTAACGTTACACAGACCTATGAACACGTAGTAGTACAAATTATTAACTTCTGAAGTGTAAACTTCTGATGGAAACTTTGGAATATCCAAAACTCCAAAAAATAGCACAAGTCACTTTACCAAAAAAATTGCCATAACTTTAGCTCTGAACTCTGATTTCAGTGATCTTGGACTTCTTAGAAAACTTATTCAAATGGCTAACCATTGAAAACAAGCTCTAAGACTAACAAGAGAAAGTGTTGTGGCATGTGTTTATATCTCATGTTGGCACTTGAATTTTGGTTGGTTTGAGCATTTTGAGACTTCCAAATTGTTCATAATGCATCCCTCTTAATAGTACTACATATTCTTGAGATAAAAAGACATGGATATTTCCATCAATCACTTTAGTCTTCAATATTTTCAGATGTCACTTCTCAATATATCTTCATAATGGTTTGCAACAATCTTTGTCTCATTCTTCTTGAGAAAATCCACCTTAAGCTCACATTTAAGTTTAATTTAATGGCTTTAAGCCACTTCACTTGTGATATAACAAATATTTGATTCTTCACCAAGAATGACTTCTTGTGGCTTGATTAATCCTTTAGGATTAACTAGTGCTTCTTCACCTTAGCCTTAATCTGTTGAGGTGAAGTCATTGTTTTCCCTTTATCTACGCTTAGCACATCAAATCCCAACTTAGTAGATTCCTTCACTCATCTTCCCCAACTTATCAGTCTTGATTTGCACAAACAATAGACGTACATTGACATCTCACTTTATTAGCATTTTTCTTGCTTGAACTAGATTGTTTTAATGAACTTACTACTCAACAATTCTTATATTGAATTACTATTGCACAACTTGACCAAGCTTCACATTTGAGACTTCATGTGATACCCATCAACACATATGTCCTTTTTATGTATCCATATCATGCTTGTTTAGTTCAATTACATTTCACAATGTAGATGCAAGCCAACATAATGAGACCATCTATATGCATAAGTCCATGTCTCTTCTCCTTTATACACTTTGGTTTGTTGTTTCTCTAGTTATTTGTTTTTCATTCATTCTTCGACCTTGATCAATACTAGTCAACTAGCAATCTCTTCTTATTCATGTAAGAAAATCATTGTTGAGATCAAATCATACCCATTTCTCTTTATCTCATTTTGCTTTATCAATTTGCATATCTTTTCTTTATTTATATGATGCAATGAAACCTATCCCAAATCCATCAAAGTCATTAGTCATTTAATTGATCTTTTCAAGATCCACTAGGGGGTCTAGGTGCACTTTTTGTTCTCACAAAAGGGAAAAATATTCTTTAAGAGGAAAAAATATCCTCATATAATAATAAATTGGGTGTGACCGGTTTGCTTCCACATATTCAATAGACAACATTAACATTATGAGTTTTCTATGTAAAGGGAGAGAAAACATAAGACATGTTTGCCATGCTTGTTGAAGTATTGACTATTTGAGACTTGGATATTTTGCATGATGTTAATTGTCTAGTAAATGGATAACGATGAGGAGATTCTATAAATATAGTGAAGTGTAAGGTTGCCGCCAAGTATCATCATGTAGCCTATATATACACCTAGAGATATAAATGGCCATCCCATACTTACATCCATGCCCATTCATGATGAGTTACTTAACGCAAAACATAAAAGCACCCACTGAATATTTTTTGTGACAACCTTTAATTTGTACAATAGTCCTATAAAATCTATAAAGTCACTATTTTAGGGAAAATATGAATTTTCTTAGCCAGAGTTGAGTCGTTAACAATTACAGACCGAAGGGATGGAAACTAGAGAGAGCTGGTTA
Source organism: Bothriochloa decipiens (assembly GCA_023333625.1). Classification (NCBI taxonomy): domain Eukaryota; kingdom Viridiplantae; phylum Streptophyta; class Magnoliopsida; order Poales; family Poaceae; genus Bothriochloa; species Bothriochloa decipiens. Next base: position 42,897,733 of record CM041637.1, read on the forward strand.
AACATCCAAAGAAAACAAGACTACCGAGAGCATGGTTCTACTAGCAATCCTTCACATCGTAGGAAGCAATCTAAGCTCATGGTTCCACCAAGGTTAAAGTGCCCTCCCTCTCTAGGGTGATATACACCAGTTCAAAACTCAAGAAGCTTTCCCTCCTTCCATGACTGAATCATGCCTCCAATGTTCTCCGAGAAATTAATGTCGAAGCTTGTACCATTGGGTCAATTTAACTTTCTCATCCTGACAACACTTTGTCGACGACTAGACATGACGCTACAGGAATAGCAAGCTGAGATGGCTATCAACATAGTCATAATCGGAGGCTTCTAGGGGAAGGTGCTTGTTAAAGAGGAGTTCACGGTGGTCCTCAACCCCAATGTACCTCAAAATGTAGCGATGGACTTGCCTCATTATAGATTGAGTAATGCTTCACTCTAGGATTACTATGGTCGACTGAAAAGAAGTATCCTCTCAGCTGACTGAGTTGTTAAGTGGGATAGGAGACTGATCGATGATGCAAAGTTGATGCTATGATTGTTGTAGGAAGCAGCGGGATGAACAAATTGATGCACTAGTTGTGTAACCCAAAGCTCTTTAGCTCTGTGCTGCTGAGCCTGTTAAATGCTGCTCACGCTCCTCACATTTAGGTTTATTGGTTACCTTGGTCCGATCCTAAACCCCTTGAACATGATCCTGATAATGTAAACATAAACACTCGCATGCATCAATGTTGTGCTTTCCATGTCATTAACCTTATTGTGAAATTTAGTTTAAAAAGGTTAAAGTCTTATACATAGGCTTTTAAAACTCAAATTTCTTTCTTAAATTCTTTTAATCAACACATTATTGCATAGAAGAACTTTTGCTATCTTAAGGGGATGCTTCCTAGGAAGTTTGGTTTAGATATGGATGTCACGTGGAATTCAACTTATCTCATGCTTAAGCTTCTCATGCCACACAAAGCTATTTTTTCAATCTTTTTATAGCTCATTATGGTATGTTCTTGACAAAGTTTTAGAGCTCCTAGAATTGTTCTATAATTCTATTGTTGTTTTTGTCTGGTGTTTATTACCCAACTAGTCCATTGATGTTGCATCATCTCATTGAAATTGTTGGGCATTAGCATAATTATGAGAATGGTAATTTACTTAGTACTAGAAGAAAATACCTCTGTTGTATTCATTTGCTTTGATTTTGGATCCTAGAGCCAAAATTAGAGGTTTTCATAATGTTTTGACAATTCTATATCTCGGTCTGTTAGTGCTGATTACCCCACTTAAAATTGTCAGCTTTTATCTTGATGGTGACACTGTTACTCAATATGGAGAGGATTTTCAAAGCAACACAAGGTAACCTATCCAATTCTGTCCATACTAGCAAAAGATGTTATGTCAGTTCCTATTTCCACAATATCTTTGGAGTCTTGCTTTAGTCTTCTTTTTATCGGTCGGGGGGGGGGGGGGAGGGGGAGGGAATCCTCACCTGAATTTTCATTGATGAAGTGGCTCTTGAAGCATGATAGTGCAAATACATGTTTTCATGCTTAGCTTTGCGCACACATCGTGCTGGCCGATGAAAATGAAAATCCGAAAGCACAAAGACGAAACAAAGAACTCCCATGATAAGCAAGTAGTTGTACACCAATCAACACCACCACTAGCGGCTAAGCACCGGCGACCTCCACTCCCACGGTGACTACGAAGCTTCGAGTCAACTGACAGATGACAGTCATGATTACAATGTCTTTCAAGCACATCTAGGTCCCCGTTGATGCCCGCGAACGCCCATTACTAATCCTTGGAGGGAATGACACATCCACTCCCATTACCAATCTTGCTCTAGTCTTACTAGCAGGGTGATCGAGGACGAGGAGCGGCGCCAGCGCTTGGCCCCAAAGTTGGTGGAGATGCTGACTTTGATCAAGGACTGGGAGCTAGGAGAAGCAAGGGCACAACACAGTGTGGGGAATCCGGAGTTAGAAGAGGCCTTCTCCGACCTATACCTTGATGAAGCTGGAGCTGCTGGATGTGGTGCTGCTGGAGCTGGTTTTGCTGGAGTTGATCCTTCTACTAGGACCTGATCTGTTGATCCTTGATCAATATCATTTTGTAGTGGGCGCTATAATTTGACTTTGTGATTAAGTGAGACGAACATTTAAACTCTGAGTTGGGTTGCACTCTTTTTCTTTCTAGGGTTTCTTCACAAGGTATGAGTTTTTACCTAAAATGGTTTTAACAAGGCAACCACTAAAATAGTTCAAATAGATAATAAAAGCTCAGCTGGTATGTTCGGGCCATAATACAATACCATTCTTTTGCATAGCGGGACACGAGATTGGCAGCTGTATATGATGTAAATTTTGACGAAGGAAAGTATATCATTCAACAAAGCTTAGAGAAAGCTTGAATTGCCATGTTTGCAAAATCGGATCCTCTCTACTTAGTTGGCAATTTGGGGTTGTATGATTTTTTTCTTATTCACTTGTCTTCAATACTGAAGATAACATCCTATTGTTGTTTCTTTTCTTTTTCTGAATACCTTTTCCTTCTTTCTCTCTCTCTATTTCCATAAACCTCTTTGGTCAATTGATATGTAACTTTTGCACAAATAAAGGTGGTGAGCAGTCTTTACTTTGGTTACTCTGCACAACTGATCTGTAACTTCTGCGCAATTGATCTGTAACTTTCTGCATACCTATACGATATGTTTTCATTGCAAATATTTACTTTGGTTTCTCTGCTTGAATTGAATGGGGGTGAAAGTCTGTACAGAGCGGTTGGTGCTGTTTATTACTCATATGAAATCTCTTATTCCTCTGAATGCATGCTGAACCTGGTCTAAAAGGGATTTGTCTCCCTCCATTTTGCACCTAAATATGTAACATTGTCAACGAGAATAATATTTTGGGGAACTTCTTTTGTGTGGGTTTTCTACACACAAAAATACAATTCCTTTTGTACTTATTTTTTAGTGAAGATGAGTACAACACATGTTGTACACTCTAAATAAAATCCAACATCCTTAGGAGCTGCTAATCCTTAACATTATCTCAAAAACGATGCTTCGAAATTGTTACCAATTTATTTGTAATTGATATGTTCCACATCCCAAATTTTGGAGGTTGCAGATTGCTAGGAAAAAATGTTGTCGGTGTGCATGGATTCTGTTTATTGTGCTAGCAAAAAAAAAAAACATTCCTAGAGTTGATTAAATAAATGCTAGCAAAAAGCAACATAAGCCTGTGGAAACAAAGCACAAACCAAAATAGCAATCTGAGCACACCATTAAACCTATTAGACTTAAATTTAGAAGAGTTCCACAAAACCAATAACTGGAGAAAGCCAAAGAAAGGTGAATCAAATGCATCTAGCTTTACTTCCATCGATCTGATGAGTATTCATACAAATTACATTTTTCATATGTGCAAATTGATTGGCCAAAAAAAAGGTCTCATCAGCCATCGCCTCGCATGTAGTAAACCATAATGATATGAACACTACCGCCTGCTGGCACTATTATTTTGAGACCACACCTTTTCTTATTTCCAAGTTGGAAAAAAACATTCAGTAATGTAATTGAATATGTCATTACAGAATCAAACTGACACTCAAGGTTTCCGTGGGAATTTGGAGAAATCTGGGCGTCGTTTCTCCATGTACGCATTCTTCCCTTCCTTTGCCTCCTCAGTGCCGTAGAATATCAGGGTAGCATTGCCGCCAAGCTCCTGCAGCAACAGCGTCGTCAGTAGTTCATTTCAACACACAAACAGAAGCTGAACTGGCTTTGTCTGTCAAGTTATATATACCTGAAGACCTGCATGCCCGTCATCAGCCGCATTGAGTGCAGACTTCAGTACCCGGATGGCCATGGGGCTGTTCCTTAAGATCTGCCTGCACCATTTAACAGTTTCTTGCTCCAATTGAGCAAGCTGCGTGTGCAGAAGCAGTGTACTAGTCAGTGCATTAGCAGGATCCAAATAGTTTGTGTTTTGGTAACTGGCGATAGTTTTCAGCACTCACTGGCACCACAATGTTCACAAGTCCCATTTTGTCAGCTTCCTCAGATGTATAGAACCGCGACAGAAACCACATCTCACGGGCCCTCTTGGGTCCAACCTGTGCATATATATATGAGGGAAAGAATTGGACCAAGAATTCACGTTACTTATATCATATGTTGATAATATGCAAATGCAATACTGGTCTACAAATCAAAATGCTTGATGGGACAAATTATTCCTGACAATATGCTATTCAGAACAAACTCTTTCTTGCATTAAAGGTGTTTTGTTTCTTTTTTTCAAACAATGTGTGATAGGAGTACTGTGTCACTAGAACTAGATTGATTTTGTTCTAGCTTGGACACCATAATGAATATCTAAGCAAGGAACAATACATCAGCACGATAACTCACCAACCGGGACATTATTGAAGATCCGTAACCAGCATCAAAGCTTCCAACCTGTGATAGAAAGTACAGAATGGGATGTTAAATATACATCATGTTTACTGTTATGGTAAAATAAGGAAGAATATTGGTTAATAAACATAGAAAAGGTAATTCCATAATCCCACTAATTATTTCAGCTTATTGGAATCTGGGATTATCTGCATCCTATACACCAAGATACAAAATAGACCAGAAAATCACCTTGGGCCCTGTCTGCCCAAATATCGCATTGTCTGCTGCAATTGTTATGTCACACACCATATGCAAGACGTGCCCACCACCAACAGCATAACCAGCAACCTGATAGTCAATGATGACAAAATATTAAGTCTATAAGATGAAGTAAGGAAATAGGAAAAGGGAAAATAATAATGACGATCATACCATAGCAATAACAGGCTTTGGAAGACGGCGGATTTGCACCTGAAGAAATGATTCATCTGTCTTTCTTAGTATTGACGATAAGTGCTGACGTCTATGAACTAAATAATTATCATTTTAATTTTACACGTGAAGAGACTAATACTACAGGTGCCAACATGACAAGCAAAATCCACTGCTGCAAATTTAGTAAGCAGGACATCAACTTCAGTGGTCAGGAATTCTAGTCAAACCATAGTCATCATATTATGTTTGAATCTGAATGATGTAAATTAATTCAAACCTTAGTAAAGAAATCACCTAGAAGTGGCTGCGTGTAAATAAATCATTGATAAAAGGGACGTAACCAGTGCCATAGGCTCCCGCACTGCGGGGTCTGGGAAAGGGGAAGGGAAAATAGCCAACAGCCATCCCTGCACAAATGTGTAGAGGCTGGGGCTTGAACACTAGACTTCTTGGTCACAGACGGTAAAACTCTACCGTTTGCACCAGGGCCGCCCTTCTAAATAAATCATTGATATAGAAGTTAAAAAGAAAAGAATTCGGTCTCAAAAGAAAAGTTCAGCACAACAACGATTCTCTTCAGAAAACAAAATCTGCGCCCCACCATAACTTATCAAGTTTATTTACTTCATGCATAAATAAAAGTGTCAAAGAGGTGCGGTCTGACCTGGAGATCAAGAACGTTGAGACGGCCGAAGCTATCGAAGTCAACATATCCATCAGAATCTCTTAACGCCTGGTCACCGCCGCTGCAGAACGCTTCGGTTCCCTGGTCAACCAAAACATCCAAAATAAGCTTATCTCCTCCACAAATGTTCCTTATTCTTCTTTTGTTTCTCCTCTAAAAGCATCGGTAGTAGTAGTACCTTCCCTGTAAGAATGATGACTCCAATGGAACTATCATCTCTAGCATCGTTGAATGCGCGCATAAGCTCCTTCACAGTCAGCGGACGGAACGCGTTCCTTCGGTTTGGCCGGTTTATGGTGATCTTCAGCAGCAATCCACAGTCCACACATATTATTTAACAGGACACGAAATGCAAGACCCGTGCCATTGTAATCCGTAAGCAACACAGGAAACGATTAATGTTCTTGGAAATCCACAATCGAGCATCTGCGCTACTGTTGACAGGAATGCAGAACTTCGACAAGGATGTCGACGGAAGCAGTGTCAAGGAGACTCACCTTGGCGATGCCCTCTCCCACGGCCTTCTCGTAGACGATGTCGACGAACTCCTTCCCGGACTCGTCCGTGGCGGCGCGCCACTCCGGTGGCTCCGACGGCACGTCGCCGTGCACGCGCCGGTAGCTGTCCTTCGCCGGCGAGGACGACAACGACGCTGCCGTGGGAGAAGGCGCGAGGGGAGGGACGGTCGCGTGCGTGACCGGGAACGACGACGACGACGGAACGAGGTGGGCGGCGACGCGCGTCAGCCTCCTCTCTGCAGCGTCGGCCATGGATGAGAGCTAGCCAAGGCTATCCGTATCGCTTTGCAGCTGCGTGCTGCTTGCTGAGGAACCAATTCCGACCACAGAGCGCAGAGGATCTCGTCCTTTCCAGCCTGCTGAACCAGGATGACGAAGTGGTTAGAATTGTTTGGATTTAATAATTTAATTAAATTAGAGGGACACGCGGAGTCACGTTGACTGCTGTCATGTGCTTCACCAGACACCCCGATGACGATAGTGACATTTTAACGCACTCTTTTGTAAACCTAGATAAAAGTAAAATTCATTTTTTTAGTTAGTTAGTTAACATGTACGGAGTATAACCTTTTAACATGTACGGAGTATAACCTTTTATGTGTTATCAAATCAAATCATTATACAGTATGAACCTTAACATTATTTTAAAATAAGAATCCTGCTACTTTTAAAATCGTTACCAATTTATCTGCGAATGACATTTTTCCGTCCCAAACTTTGGAAGTTGCAGATTTCTGAGCAAAAGAAAACTGTCCTACCCACTCCCCCCAAAAGGAGAAAATACGCACTTTTCTGGGCCAAGAAGGCCGGTGTCGCACAATTTCACTGCCCAATACTTCAGATATGGGCTTCTAATGGGCCCACTTATACGCCGAAAAAAAGGGCCCATTTTGGCCCATCCTTCCACTCCCCGACCTTCTCTCTTCCGTTTTTGTTCTTCATTTTTCCAAGACAAATTTGCTCACCGGCGAACGGCGGCGCCGTCGTCTGCGGAAACCCGAGCGGACGCATGGAGATTCAGCGGCATTCTTACGAGGTAATGTGCTTCCCATATGCTCGCTGCTTGCCATGTGTTCCCAGTAATGTGCCTGGGTGGGGCTACATTTTCTATCATGCCCTACTGCGTCAGTGGTTTGGATACGTTGAGATGCCACGACCACGAGCTGATAGGGTTCAGCGTAGGACTCGAATCCGAGGTCGCTGATTTATGCAGAGGATAGATACACACTTGCACAGTATTTGTAGGTTCTGCCTTCACGGTTCGAATCCAATCATCGATTTGTTCATTTCGTTGTTGGTGGCCACTCTTTAATTTCCTTTCCACTTCTATTCTAAGCATTTGTTTATTGGGATACGCTGTTTTGATGTTTTTATCATTGCCTTTTGGAGCTAGTATCGCTGTTTAATCTTTAATGTGATCATCATATTTTCTATGTTTGCACGTAACTGACCAAACCCTTTTTATCTGAAATTCCTGAATTATATCCGAAGAGGAACCTCAAATTTATGAACAAGTTGAATAGGAACGGAATGGTTGACCATACATTGATCTTTTTTTTTTCTCACACTCACAGTTCATGAAAAGAAAAGAGGTTTTTTTCTCTGGTCAAAATTACAGCAGGCACTAGCTAGGCCATGTGGAATGTGCAACATTAGACTTGTGAAACAAGGGCAGGAAAGAGAAGAAGAAACAATTAATTAGTTACAATACAACTGAGATTTTGATACCGCAAACATGTATGAAACTACTTTTGGTTTGCAAATCACCAGTGTAAAAGGTAAGCTTGTTTCGTATGACTAGGCATAGGCAATAGTTCATGAGAGGGGAGAGGAGATAAATTACAAGATAACTTAACAACCTGTTATCGTACAAAAATAAGTTGTGATCAGATAGCAGTGCACTCAAAGTACAATTTATTATATAGTTGTTACTCTATGCTGATTGAAACTTCCATCCTTAGATTGATATCTATGCTGTCCAGGCAAGAGATCACTTCCTGTATAGTTGGCCTCATGCTAGGATTATGGTTCACGCACTTGCAAGCGGCTTCAAGCACCTTCAACATTTGCTCTTCATACCCTGTGCCTCAGTGCCGGATCCAGGACTTCGATCTGCTTTCCTTGGGATCTCATATCATGCACCCACTGGACAAGTTCTTTGGATTTATATGAGATTGGAATAGGCCGCTGGCCTGTGAGCAGCTCTAGCAGCACTACCCCAAAACTGTACATATCACCTCTAAGAGTGGCCACCCAACCTTGACAGTACTCAGGGGGATGTAACCTAGAGTGCCAACCAATTCAGTTGTGACATGAGTTTTATTGGGAAGGATCAATCTGGCTAGCCCGAAGTCTGCTAAATAGGCTTTGAAGTCTTTATCCAGTAGGATGTTACTGGATTTGATGTCACGGTGGACAATGTGAGGTTTGCAGACATTATGGATGTGTGATAGATCCTGGCCTGCTCCTTGTGCGATCTTTAGCCTCATTGGCCAGTCAAAAAATGTGCTGGCATCATCATCCCTGTTGTGAAGCCAATCATCCAGGCTGCCATTCTCCGTGTAGGAATATATTGTTGGCGCTAGGACCTAGTACCGTAGAGGCGAGCAGCATCTGCTCGACCCTACCCTCGAGTTCCTCCCTGAACCAAGGAGGAAGACGAGTCGAGCTCTCTTCTCGCCCTCACATAGCACACACTCAAGCACCGGCGTTGGCCAACTGTGATGGCCAGCTTGCTGACGAGATCCTCGTCCTCCAGCGGCTTGCCGAAGGTAGCCAGCTGAGCGGCGAGTGACTGGAGCCGCAGGGCGAAGTCCTCCACCGACTCCCCGGACTTGAACCGGATGTCGTTGAACTCCCGGTGTAGCTGCTAAACCTTGGCCCGCTTGGCTCGATCCGAGCCGATGCAGAACGACTCCAGCATCTCCCACGCCTCCTTCGCCGTCTTCTTGGCCCCGAGCGCCTCGTGGAACTTGCTCGGAGTGGACGCCATGAGTGTCTCCATGATGCCCACCTCCGCATCCTCTCCGGCGTTCCCAGTCTTGACGGCGGCCCACCACTTCCGGGCGCACAACTTCCACTTCATCGGCACAGCCCACTCGCCGTAGTTGGTGCGGGTGAGCATGGGCCAGGAGTTACTCCCGCCGTACTCCCTCACCACGCGCACCTCTACCGGCTGCGCCACCAGCTGGTGCTGCCTCTCCGCATCTCTGCCGTTGCCCGGCAAAGCTCCAGTGGGATCCGCCATCGCCGGCTGCTAGACCCGAACGATGTGTATGACTCTGATACCATGTGTTGGCGCTAGGACCTAGCACTGTAGAGGCGAGCAGCACCTGCTCGACCCTACCCTCGAGTTCCTCCCTGAACCAAGGAGGAAGACGAGTCGAGCTCTCTTCCCGCCCTCACACAGCACACACTCAAGCACCGGCATTGGCCAACTGCCTGGACACAAATTGTGATGGCAAGAGCTGCATTTTCCATTTCATTGCATACATATATATACAGGTCTCCACCTACTCCAGGGTACAATGAGGTATGGCTGTTTACAGCCACCTACTATTCCTAATACTATGCCTACATCAGCCCACTACCTGCGATGTGTATCTACAGCAACCAGGAATGACCTATTGCCATGCCTTGCCGCACGTCCTGGCCTGAGCAGTTGACCGACCACCTGCCTTTGGCCATGCTGAGTAAATAGAGAGGCGTGGCAGCAGATTATGTCTAACATATATAAGGTATCTTGAGTTTCCCTTTATGCAGTAACCCAGAGTGGCACTAGATGGTCATGTTGTGCCATGGAGAGTACCTCAACCTCTGCACTGAATTCCCTATCCATCAGGCACATTTCACTATTGAGCTTCTTGATCGCAACCTTAGAGCCATAGGGTAGCTCAGCCTTGTACACAAGCCCATAACCTCCACATCCTATTATATTTTCCTTGTCAAAGTTATTTGTAGCCCTCACAAGATCAGTGAATATGAGCTTAGTTTGTTCTCCCTTGTGTTGTGGAACCATCACTATTGATTGCTCTGAGTTAAAGTTGGATGGAATTGCTTCTATGGCATCCTTGTTGTTTCTCCTGTTTCTGGCCATGAAACTTGTTCTCCTGAACAAGAAAAGGAGGCAAGCTAGCAAGAACAAGATGGCAATACATCCAAAACATACACCAAATGCAAGGACAAATATCCCTTTTCTATTTTGTTGTTTCTTGGAGACTTGTGGTGTTGTAGTTGAACCACAATGATTTATAAGTGTGGGACCACACAATTTCGGTTTGCCATTGAAACTTGAACTTGGAAAAGTGCCAAGCTGGCCTGCAGTTGTAATAATCCCTTCTAGATCATTATTAGAAACATTGAATTGAGACAGGAAATGCAGGTCGTTCAGTGCAGATGGAATTGTACCAGTGAACTCATTACTTGATAAATCAAGAACCTGCAGGTTTGTGATGTTGCAAATTGCATCTGGGATCTCTCCAGTTAATTTGTTGAAACTCAAATTAAGTGAAAGGAGCCCTTTCAACTGACCAATCTCTTTGGGAATCTGACCAGTGAATCCATTATTGCCTAGTTTCAGCACTTTAGGAAAAGCACTAGGCTTGCGGTATTGAAGCGACGGAGGTGTATAAAGTGGATAAACAGGCAGCTCAAAGACATCTGGTGCAACCCTGCCTGTTTTTAGCATTGGCAGCTCCATTAGGGCCGTTGGAATTTCCCCCGTAAAACTGTTGTTTGATATGTCTATATAGAAGAGGGAGTCTAGGTTCCCTATCCAGTCAGGTATTGGTCCGGTCAGTTGATTGTTAAATAAAAATAGCATCTCCAAGTTTTTGAGCTTAGATAACCAAGGAGGCATTTTCCCGGACAAAGAACAATCATTGATGGAAAAAACCTGAAGATTCTCAAAACCTTCAATTATATCATCCTCTGGCATGACCTCATGCTTAAAGTTGAGTCCAATTAGCAAGCTGGTCAGGTTCCTGCAACTTCTAAGGATCTGAAATGCACTTGTGATATTTGTAAGGGAGATGTCAACAAGAGATAGGAATGAGAGGGACTTCAAATTGCTGATTTTTTCTGACAACTGGCCGTGGAACCTATTGGAGGATAGTCATAGTGCAATTAGATTTTGGCATGAGTATATGCTTTCTGGAATTGTTCCATTGAATTTGTTCCCCATAAGATCTAAAGTTTTTAGATTGGGTAAGTTGGAGAAATTGACCTTGGTGAGTTCTCCACAGAAATTGTTGCTCTTGAGGTCGACAATTTGGAGTTTTGTGCACTTGCTCATAGTTGATGGGAGTTCCCCAGACATGTTGTTGTTGCCCAAACTAATCTCTTCCAGTCTCGTAAGCTCACCTATTGAATCTGGTATATCACCACTGAACTCATTCCCTTCAAGATTAAGGGTTACCAGATTTTTTAGCTTACTGATGTCACCGATTGATCCTTCCAACTGATTATTTGGAAAAGAGAGGTGTTCCAACAAGCCAATACGGAGAACATCATCTGGAAGAGTCCCACTGAGGCTGTTGTCCCCAACACTTAGAGATTTGAGATTGGAGCAATTACCGAGACCTGGAGGGACATTTCCACTGAAGTGGTTGTAGCTGAGTTCAAGCACAGCAAATGATGGGACACTGACACAGATGGTAGATGGTATCTGCCCGGTGAAGCTATTGTTGCTCACATTGAGCGCAACCAGACTCTTCATCAGGTCCCATGTGGTTGATGGAAACTGTCCTGAAAACAAGTTGCCTGAGATGTTCAGTACCTTGAGAGGCCGGAGAGGGGTTGAAGATTGCAGCTCTTCCAGGACTCCATTGGGTTGGTTGAAGCTGGCATCAAGGACGATGATGGTACTGGATGACATCAATTCCACTAGTAGGACACCGGACAGCAAATTGTAGGACAGGTTGAGACTCAGTAGGCCACTGAGATTGCCGAGGAATGGTGAGATTCCCCCCTCAAGGCTCCTAGATGCCAAGAAGACATCGGTGACCATCCTGTCTGGACTGCAGGTGATCCCTTCCCAAGTGCAGCAATCTGTGCCATTCTGCCATGACTTGGTGAGGCCACCGTCCCGCGAGAGCCCTGCGAGGAACTGCAAGAGGGAGTTACTTTCCTGCTCGGTGCAAGAAGTTGTCAGAGATGCCAAGAAGAGAAGCAGCATGAGAGCAAGGCCAAGAAAGTCCGTGGGAAATTTGTTGCTGTATTTCATGAATGAGGAATGAAGAGCCCACATGCTTTCTTTTCTCAAGAAATCAGCATGGAAGCATAGGTGTAAGTTGTGTCCTGAGAGCTTATATATAAATTTAAATGAGATTAGATGGAGAAAGAGCACGGAGTTCAAACAGGAGCAGCTGCTGTCATCATTTGTCACTTCTCCGTGTTGTTTGACATTTCAGGTCTTATTCTACAAGAGGAGTCTGGTCAAGCACTGGCTGCTACAGGCACATCCTTGTCGGAATTTGACATTTGCTACAACACTTGGTAAGCTGATTTTCCATATGCTACAACACATCCATCATCCATGACCATGATTGATTATTACTTTTAAAAGTGCTACACCAAGTCTTGATTGACTTTGTTTGGGATCACTTCTCTTATCGTTTTCATTATAACAAAACTCAGGAAAAATCTTGAATGAAGGATACGCCCCTTGGACTGTCGTACGCGTTTGGCAATTAAAATTTTCCATTGTGCCGGCACCGGTGGGTTTCTGGTGGAAAGTAGACAACGACCTGGTGCAAGTGTGTGTCAGACTCAGCTGACGATTTCAGGCCGGCTTGTGTTTCAGACTCGGTAAATATATCTCAGGGAAAAAAAAATACCACATACAATTTTTTTTCTCTTTTTATATAAGGCTTTGTCTTGTGGGCAATAATTTGTGAGTTTAGTGCAAATATGGTGGGCTTATAAAGTTCGTTTTCACTCGAAATCTTAATTGTGGCTGCTCTGCACAAATGGTTTCGGCAGTCACAAGTGGAGCTGCAAGAAGGTTCCTCTACTAATAAAGGAGGAAATGTCGCTGAGCTCTTCTCGCTTCTTGACCCAAGGCGTTTACTTCGTAGCCGTTGCCGTCACCCAAGACTAGCTGTAGTTGACGTAAACTCTTGGAAATTGCATTTTTTTTTTCGTAGTCTGCGGCACCAGTGATTTTGTGGACTATAGAAATTAGAAAGCGACTTGATGAACAATAAAGTCATCCTGGAGAAATGTATAATGGATTTACTTGGTGATTGCAGGGCCAGCTTGTGTCTCTGACTCATAAAGCACCTTTTTTTTACGTATACGTATTTTTTTTGTTTTTATCTTTCTATATTGTAAAGCTCGTTGCCATGGCCAATTCATTTGTATGTTTTCATTCACCCAAATACTGGTGGATGTTCAGTTCTACTGCTAAAAAAATACGGCATACATTTTCTTTTTGCTATCTTGCCGGCACCGGTGGGTTTCTGGTGGACGGTGGACAATGACCTGGTGCAAATGTGTGTCAGGCTCAGCTGGTGATTTCAGGCCGGCCGGCTTGTGTTTCAGATTCACTGTAAATATCTCAGAAAAGAGTACCGCATACATTTTTTTTGTTTATCCTTTTCTTGTAAAGCACCTGTCTTGTGGGCAATGATTTGTGAGTTTAGTGCAAATACGGTGGGCTTATAAACTTCATTTTCACTCCAAATCTTCGTTGGGGCTGCTTTGCTAGAATGGTTTGGGCAGTCTGCACAAATGGTTTGTGATGTCACACTGTGTCAGCAGCTCTTCTACTGAACCTCAATATTTTTTTACAATAATCACATTTTTATCACACTTGTAAAATAGGCATAACCAATTTAGACTTCAGAGTAAAAGCATGTATATTTATACTGTACAAAATCCATAAGAGGTGGTTACACTAATATTCAAGTACAAAACTGATGCTGGTATTAGTTTTATTTTGAGATATATATTTTCCCTAAAATAAAGGATGGATATTGCTAAAAAATTCAAAAACCCAGTACCTAACGCATATGGGCCTTTTCATGGGCGCGCTTTGTCGGCCCATATATATGTACGCGAAAGCGAAATGGCCTCTTCTCCCTTCACCACGTTTCGCGTTTCCGCTTCTTCTCCCCGCGCCGCACCGGCGAACGGCGGCGCTGCCGCCTCCGGAGGTCCGCGCGGCCGCAGGGAGAGCCAGCTGCGCGCCTACTAGGGTCAGTTGATCGCTGCTCTCGCCTTCTCTTCGCTTGTTGTAGTGTGGGGCGATGCTATTGGGTGTGATTACTCTCTACTCGATTCACCACTTCATCAGTGATTTCGATGCGTTGCCAGCGATGTTCCGAGTAGATATATGTTCTAGCAGAGTGGTCGACTCGTTCTAGCAGTGGTCGACTCTGACGTCGCAACTGGCGGCGGAGGATGGTGTGGTCACGGATTGTGGACGGGCCTTCACATTGGGAGGCATTATCGAGCTTTGCCGTTTCGGTGTTATTGTCTCTTTCCTTGGGTTCCTGGCCCTATTTAGGAGCATTTGATTGTCACACTGTTTGGATCTCTGATTTGTCGAGGATGCTGCTGCTTAATTTGATCACTAGATACTTTTCCGGTGTGCATGTTGTTGTCAGTTGCCACTGCAATTGTGCCCATATAAGTGACCACATCTTCTTTTCAACTGAAATTCATAAGAACAAATCGAGGTTGAACTGAATGGTTTTCAGTAACGTTTCTGTTATTTATGATTAATCATGTACCCTTGTTTATGAGAAGGGAGATGAATTACAATGTAGATTGTTTCTTATGAATTGTCATGGACAATAGTTTACATAGACAACCAGAGAGGTGAATTTACAGAAGTCTACCAGTGTGTTTAACTGTTATAAGCTGTGCACAAGTAGTGTGATAAGTCAGCAGAACTAGTTCTTGTGAACCTATAGATCTACTTTATGCACTAAAGTACAACTTATCATGCACATTACTCTGTGTTTACTGAAATATCTTGCATCTTCAGGTCGGCGTCTATGCTGTCCAGGCAAGAGACTACTTCATGTATTGTTGGCCTCATGGACGGATTATGATTGACACACCGGCAAGCAGCTTCAAGCACCATTAGCATTTGCTCTTCATACCCTGTGCCCCGGAGTGCTGGATCCAGAACTTCAATCTGCTTTCCTTCAGATCTCATATCCCATACCCACTGGACAAGTTCCTTTGATGCAAATGAGATTGGAATGGACCGCTGACCTGTGAGTAGTTCAAGCAGGACTACCCCAAAACTGTACATATCGCCTCTTCGAGTAGCCACCCACCCTTGCACATACTCAGGTGGAATGTAACCGAGAGTGCCAACCAGCTCGGTCGTGACATGAGTTTTGTTGGGAAGGATCAATCTGGACAGACCAAAATCTGCAACATAAGCTTTGAATTCTTTGTCAAGTAGAATGTTGCTGGACTTGATGTCACGGTGAACAATGTGAGGCTTACAGACATTGTGGATATAGGACAGGCCCCGGCTTGCTCCTTGTGCAATCTTTAGCCTCTTTGGCCAGTCAAGGAATGAGCTTGCATCATCATCCCTGTTGTGAAGCCAATCATCCAGGCTGCCATTCTCCATGTAGGAATATATGAGGAACCTTGAGTTTCCCTGGATATAGTAACCCCAGAGTGGCACTACATTGTCATGCTTTGCCATTGAGAGTGCGTCGACTTCTGCACTGAATTCCCTATCCATTAAGACTATTTCATCACTGAGCTTCTTGATGGCAGCCTTGGAGCCATTGGGTAGCTGTGCCTTGTAAACAAGACCATAACCTCCACAACCTATGATATTCTCCTTGTCAAAGTTATCTGTAGCCTTCACAAGGTCAGTGAACGTGAGCTTATCTTTTTCTCCCTTGCCTTGTGGAACCATCACCAAGGACTGCTGTGAATTGAAGTTGGATGCCATTCCTTCCATAACATCCTTGTTGTTGCTCTTGTTTCTGGTTATGAAATTTCTACTCCTCAAGAAAAAAAGACAACATGCCAGCAATAATAGGATGACTATCGCTGCAAAAGTTATAGCAAATGCAAGCACAAAGATGACCTTTTTATTCTGTCGTTTCTTACAGATCAATGGTGTTTTTTCTGAACCGCAATGATTCCCAAGCATGGGACCGCACAATTTTGGGTTGCCATCAAAACTAGAGTTTGGAAATGTGCTAAGCTGTCCCACAGTTGGAACAGATCCGTCTAGGTCATTATTGGAAATATTGAATTGGGTAAGGAAGTGCAGATCGTTCAGTGCATCTGGAAGTGTACCACTGAGATTATTACTTGACAAGTCAAGTATTTGCAGGTTTGTGAGCTTGCAGATTGGCTGTGGGATCTGTCCAGATAACTTGTTGAAGCTCAAATTGA
Organism: Bothriochloa decipiens; assembly: GCA_023333625.1. Taxonomy (NCBI): domain Eukaryota; kingdom Viridiplantae; phylum Streptophyta; class Magnoliopsida; order Poales; family Poaceae; genus Bothriochloa; species Bothriochloa decipiens. The sequence goes on from CM041637.1 coordinate 42,914,152, forward strand.
GTACAAGGAGTGCTTTCAGTTGACCAATCTGTTCGGGGATGACACCAGTGAAATCATTGTTCCCCAGATTCAGTACTTTAGGAAAAGCAGTTTTCATGCGGTATTGAAGTGATTGGGTCTCATAAACTGGGAGCTCAAACATCTTTGGTGCAACTTTGTCTGTTTGTAGCGTAGGCATCTCCATTAAAGCTGTTGAAATTTCCCCTGTAAGACTGTTGTTTGACATGTCTATATAGAAGAGGGAGTTTAGTTTACTCATCCAGACAGGTATCACTCCTGTTAGCTTATTGTTATATAAGATTAACATCTCCAAATTTGTGAGCTTTGATAACCAAGGAGGTATATTTCCCGACAATGAACAACCTTCTATGGAAAGTACCTGAAGATTCTCAAAACCACTAATTCTGTCATCCTCTGGCATGGTCTCATGCATGAAGTTGTACCCAATTAGCAAAGTGGTCAGGTTCCTGCAATCCCTAAGGATTTGAAATGCACTGCTGATATTTGTAAGGGAGATGCTAACAAGTGATAGGAATGAGAGGAACTTCAAATAACCAATTCTTTTTGACAATTGGCCGGGGAACTTGTTCCAAGATAGCCGCAATGCTATTAGATTGCTGCATGTGTATATGCTTTCTGAAATTGTTCCAGTGAACTGGTTCCATGCAAGATCTAAAGTTTTTAAATTGGTCAGTGTGGAGAAATTGACCCTGGTGATCTCTCCACTGAATGTGTTGTTCTTGAGGTCTATGGTTACAAGTTTTGTGCAGTTGCTCAGAGTTGAAGGGAGCTTCCCAGACATGTTGTTGTGGTCCAAATGAATCCCCTCCAACCTCTTAAGTTCACCAATAGAATCTGGTACATTTCCACGGAATTCATTCCCTCCAAGGTCAATGGTTATCAAATTTGTGAGCCTGGAGATGCCTCTGAGTGATCCTTCCAATTGATTATTAGGAAGAGATAGGTGCTCCAACGATGTAATACTGAAAAGCTCATTTGGAAGAGTCCCTCTGAGGTTGTTGTTCCCAGCACTGAGAGATGTCATCACAGAGCAATTACCAAGCCATGGAGGGATACTTCCACTGAATTGGTTGTAGCTGAGTTCAAGCACTGCAAAGGACTTAGCGCTGACACAGAATGTTGCTGGTATTTTCCCAATGAAACTATTGTTGCTAGTGTTGAGTACAACCAAACTACTCATCGACTCCCAAGTGGTGGATGGAAACAGCCCTGTAAATAAGTTGCTTGAGATGTTGAGTACCTTGATAGGCCGGACAGGGGTTGAAGATGGCAGTTCCTGGAGGTTTCCACTGAGTTGATTGAAGCTGACATCAAGGATGATGATGCTCCTGGAGAACACCAGTTCCAGTGGTAAGCTACCGGACAGCCAATTGTACGATAAGTTGAGGCGCAACAAGCTACTGAGATTGCCAAGGAAAGGTGAGATGGATCCCTGAAGGCTCTTAGAAGCCAAGAAGACATCAGTGACCGTCTTGTCTGGACTGCAGGTGATCCCTTCCCATGTGCAGCAGTCTGTGCCATTCTTCCATGACAGAGTGAGGTTGTTGTCCAATGAAAGCCCACCAAGGAACTGTAGGAGGGAGTTGCTCTCTTGCTCAGTGCAAGAACTCGTGGGAGAGGCCAAAAAGAGGAGCAGAACAAGAGCAAAGCCAAGGAAAGATGCGGGAAAAGTGTTGCCGCACTTCATGGTGAGATGTGGAGTTCTTGTACGGGTGTTCTCGGGAAATCAGCATGGAAGCAGGCATAGGCATAAGTTTGTGTCCTGAGAGGTTTTAGGACCAAAGGAGTCTGATTAAGATAGAGCATGAGGACAAGCTGTCGTCTTTCTGGACAAGGCAGTCACCAAAAGAAAAACTGGGTCGAGGGTTAGCTGCTACAGTGATAATGTTTTCTCAGCTCACAACATGACGCTTCATCTGAGTCACCGCTACAGTCTATTGATAAGCTTGACTTCCTTGTAGGAATAGATCATACATAACTGCACGTGTCATTGTTGCTGACATGTGGGTTCATTGCTCTTGGGTCACCATTACCACGTTACGTCTGATGAACACTCCTTCCCAGAACGGTATGATAATTTGTGTGCTAATCATCCATTACTTATTCCTTTTGAATCATTAACAATCAACTCACGTAATGTGTGTGCTAATCATCCATTACTTATTCCTTTTGAATTGTTAACAATCAACTCACATATTATTCTGTTTCATTTGACATCACTTCTCTTACTGTCTTACCTGCTTCACCATACAAAACCTGTCTGGTTTTTGTTGTTGCATATAGAACTTGAGACAAGGACACACCCCTTCCGATCAGGAACATGCATGATTTTGCAGAAAGGAGGTGTGATGGTAAGGATGATGAAATCAGCCATCAAGATTAATATAAGAGTGGTCGTTATAATTCAAAGCGGTCATAGATGTCGTGGTCGACACTTGGCAAGTGGAACTGCAAGAAGGTTGCAGAATAATGGAGGAAATGTCGCTGAGCTCTCTTGCTTCTTATTGACCCCAGGCGTTTACTTTGTAGACGTTGTCGTCAGTCGTGACCCAAGTCTGGTTGGAAATTGCAAGTTTTTGTTTTGTGGCTACTGTAGACTATGGAAAGCCACTTGGTGCTCGATAAAAAAGTTGTCTTGGAATAGAAATGTAGTAGGAGTATATAACGGATTAACTAGGTGATGGCAGGACAGATTGTATCTGTCCCATATTTATATGTATTTTTTTTTCCGTAAAGCTCATTGACATGGCCAATTCATTTGGTTTGTTTTCGCACAGACACAGGTGGACGTACGGTTCTATGCTCTGCTAGAACAGATTCATCAATGGTTGTGATGTTTTTACTAGCCTCAAATAGCCCTTCTCTTCCCTCTGGTTATGTTTTTGAGACAAGATTTTGTTAAATATGATAAGTAGTTTTTACTGAATGGAGTACGTCATGCCTTATTTATATCTGGTTGAAAGGAGTTTGCCTCTCTACTTTTGAACCAAAATATTCTATGTCGAGACGTAAGTTGTGTTTTGATGGGGAAAAAACAAATTTAATAAATTTCAACCAACAACTAGTCCAACTAAATTAAAAATGACAAATAATGACAAAATTACATTGTACCATACCATAACAACAATAAAAGGAATCTAGGATCTGAAATATAGGAGAAGTGTAAAATCATTCCACAGTTCCGTCCAGCCAAAATATATCGAAATCGACAATGAAAGAAACTCATGGACAAGAAGTATTAACACAAAAACCCGTGACGTGTCAGCGCCGGCGAGGTTTTTAACACAAGAACCCGTGACGTGTCAGTGCCTGCGAGCTTTCCCGCTGCCGGACGCCTCCTTTCTTGTCCTCCGGGCTTCTTCCACCTTCTTGTGAACGTACTCCAGGTCAGCCTCTGCCTCCTTTGGGGCGAGCCAGAACGAGAAGCCGTCTCCCACCGGCGGCTCCTGCTGCCTGACGAAGCGATCCACCGCCGCTTGTAGGGTGGCAGCGTCCCACTCCCCGAACACCTCCACGCCCTTGCTGAAACACTCGCCGTCGACCGGTTCCAGTGGCACGGCGGACGCCGAGGGCGGCCGTTTCTTCTTGGCCGGAAGGTGGTGCGCCGGAGGCGGCGGAAGGGCGGCCGGTCCTAAGACGGTAAGCCTCTTCGACGAACTCGGCGCGGCAGCTGCGTGATTATTATTGGCGTAATAGGAGTGGCTGCCGCCTCCCGGCGAGCTGTCCGGATGTTGTTTGCCGCCGCCGCCGCCGCCGCCGATGACGAACGACGACGACGACGAGTGCTTGACGCGGATCGCCTTGCTCGAAGCTGCTGGTGGTGGAGCCAGAGCCACGGATGATGATAATGCCTTGACGTCCCTGCTCGACGAGCCACCAGCGTCCGTAGTCCTCTCCGCCGCCGGGGCGCGCCTCTGGCTGCTGTGCACTCCACCTGTGTGCGCGGCGGGCTCTGTGCCGCCGCGGTCGGCGTCGATCATGGTCCATGCCGCGGTGAGTTCTTGAGGAGGAAGAGCATCGTCGTTCACGCTGTAGTTCCTCCGCTTCCGCTTGTGGTCGCGGTGGTCAGTTATCACCGACGACGGCGGCGGCGAGTGGTGGTGGACATGGTGGACGGCTTCGTCACTCGCGGCCACGACGCCCGGTGTTTCCTCCGACGGCATGGCGATCGCTGATCGATTGGAGTCCGAACGGTCGGGTGCGTGCACCCTGCAGCCTTTTCTTCGTTTATTTATAAAAGTTAAATGACAGCAAGTAAATGTGAACCTGCGTTCGAATCGGACTCAGTATACGAGTTGTGAAAGTGGTATGATTGGGTTCTGTAACAAGATAAGCAGAGTGGAGCGGCAGCTCAACTGAAGAAGCAATACAGTAGAGCAGAGCAGAGTGGAGCTAGGAAAACATCTTTCATCAGTATGGTACAGCAACATAGCCTCTATTATTACTTAGATTTTTATTTTGACAAAATTTAGGTGATATTATGCACAGCGACATATTTCCCCCCCTGGTTCTGGCATTGCCTATCTACATTTTTTTTTTGCGAAGAAGCACTGCCTATCTACATGAATGGATATGACGACTAATATTTTCTATCTGAAACCCATTCTACATATTACTATTGCATTCAAATGCCATACTAAATTCCACTCTAATGCATGCCAACACATGTGGGTTGATGTGAATCCAACTACATCCAAAACAAGACCTTTAACCTGAATTGTAATTCACAAGAAGACTCTGCATTAGCAGTATGTGTTCATCTAGAAAGAGTTCATATTTGCTCCTACCTCTGTAGTGTTTGGAATTCCGGATACTTCATAAAGAAGATAAAAATGATTCCATTATATATATGCCACTCAGTACTAGTATAAGACAATATGTTTATAGATCCATTACAAACATTACTTAATATACACTCAAAACGGTATTCATTCTGTTTTGTGTGACAGCAATAGAGATGACTCCCGTCTCCCCCACTCCCCTTTCCCCTAGCCTGGCGCACGCCACCCTGGCGCCGCCAGCCACCACATCCTCGCCGGTGTCAGGTAAGGGCCCCTCTGCCACACCCCTCTCCCCACACGCCGAGCCCTTCTTCCTCGACGACAAGTCCGCGGCAGGGGGAAATCCCAACGCTGGGAAATGGACTCCTACTACTCCGACAGCGACCTCGAATGCGATTCGCCGGTGGCGTCCTCATTCCTCGAGGTGGCTACAGGGGGCTCACGTCACGGCCGACCTCGCCATCGCCGGCCAAGATGGGGGGAGCGCCTACTGACAGCCGAGGCCCGGGAGAGACCGTGGGCGAGGCGAGTCAAGGAACTCCCACGAAAACCCAGGCCCGCCGGAGGCGACGCGCAAGGGCCGCCGCGCGGGCAAGGGTGCGACGGTGCCCGCAAAGCACATCCCTGCGATGCAGCGGGTGGGCTCTCTGGTGAAGGAGCGCGTCCCCGCGCACCAACGCCTCGGCTGCCAGAGGAGGGTCACCACCCCAGAAAAGGATGGATGGCAGCGCGTCCTGCACCGTGATGAGGGCCGGCCACCGCCGCGGAAGTGCCATGAGCGTGCGCAGCAGCCGCGGGGAATTTCGCCCGAGTACGACGGCCGGTGCCTCAACTGCCTATCCACTACGCACCGGATCGCCACATGCCGCCGCCCCCGATAGTGTGCTCGGTGTCGCAGCACTCAGCACCTAGCCAAGGACTGCAAGCAGCCACGGGTGGTCGCCAGCGGTGACGACGGCTAGGGGCGCAGGATCGTCCGCGCACGACGCGACGGCTCCAGCACTCCTACAGGGTCGGCCGTTGCAGGTGCAGCCACGCCGCCATACCCCCCGCCCCGCCATACCCCCCGCCCCGCCCCACGTCATGCGAAGACCCCTGCTCCGAGTTCGCCGACAGAGTGCCACGCGGCCACCCGGCCTTCAGGCCGCGGGAGGCTGAGTGCCACATCCAGAGGGACAACGCCATCGACGGCGCCGAAACAGCGTTCCAGTCCGCCCTGGTTGCGCAACCGAGCGGCGACCCTGGCCACCTCTTCACCTCGGATGTGGCGTTGGCCTTGATTGCTGCCGTCAGAGTCGATCCCGACGACATCCGCGTCAAGAAGTTCTTTCCCGAGCGATTCATTGTCTTATGCGGCTCTGCAGCAGTCAAAGATCGTGTCTTGGTGACCTCGCCAACTCCTCTTGGGACCTCCCCTCTTGTCCTACTGCCATGGACTAGGGTGGTACATGCTGACCTCACCACGATGCACTACAAGCTCACCATCGAGCTGGAAGGCATGACACCGCATGTCTGGCGGGAGCAAACGGCGGCTAAGCTACTCGCGCCGTACTGTTGGATCCAGGAGGTGGAGCCAGTCACGGCAGCCACCGACGATGTGTCCTCATTCAAGCTGACGACGTGGGCATCCAACCCATACGCCCTCCCCAGATCATCTGGCTCAGCGTGGCCGAGCCGACGGCCGCCGTGGCGCAGGGTGAGGGGTTCCGGTTCCGGGAACCAGACCATTCCTGACCAAGAAGGACCTGCTACGGTACAAGTTCATCATCCACCTTCGCTGTGTCCATGACTTCGCACTGCCTCCCTCCGATGATGGCAATTCCTCCTCTTCCGATGACCTGGCGAAAGACGGCAGAAGCAGGAAATGCCACCACTCCTCTACGGGAGGTGGCGTTGGGGTTCACCCCTTCCCATGTCGGTGTGGGGAGCCGGATGGGGCACCTCCGACGAGCAATGCTGGCGGCGGAGGAAGGCAGCTTCGGGCCGGGCCACGTGTCCGGGTTCCATCCACTCAGAGGGTCGGCCCCAATGGCTAGGCAAGGGTCCCGGTCCACGACAGGATCGGCGCTTCAACGCTCGGCGGCTCTAGGGCCATGCGTACCAGGGTGCCAGCCACTCAGCGGGTGGGCCCTCAAGCCAAAGCAAGAGTGCCGGTTCAAGAAAGGTTGGGTACGCGCCAACAACACCGGCGTCACGATGGTCAAAAGAAGGCAAAGAAGGCAAAGCGATCGATCCCACGCCAAGGGCTTGTTTGGATGCCGCCCTGGCCTGGCCATGTCTGCCAGGCAAATCATCTCAGCCCCAGGCGCTCAAAATCCAAAGCCTGGGAATGCTGCCTGGCGACGGAGCTGCTTGGGAGGCAGCATCCAAACAACCCCCAAGTCTGGCGTCCAAAGAAGGCTACTGGACAAACGCCTGCAACAACCTCACAGTTGACGGCGGATCCCATGCCGAGCAACGGCCACATTCGAATTTCGAATGCCGTCCCTTCGCCTTGTCCTGTCACCGATGGAGGCCCTGAGCTGCTAGAGGAGGGGGAGATCAGCGCGGGGACCGTGGCACCGGCAAATCAGGAACAAGGGCACCTAGCTGTCGGCCTCGACGGGGAGAGTGGGGACTGCCAGCAAGATGCGTCGGCCAATGCTGTGGGCCCAGAAATAGCACAAGAAGGTGAAGAAGACACTGCTGACCGCGTGGCGCCTGTAAGCCACAACACGCCGCCGCCAGACCACCACCAGCAACTTCCCAGTGAGAGGGACGCGTGTGCCACTGGGCCGGCAGAGGAGGCCGTGGAATCCACATGGGCCCAGACTCCAGTGCACACAACAGGCGAGCAAGAGGACGCCGTGGAGTGCTCGGGTCCAGGACAGCAGGTGGAAACCGCTGGCCATGGGGCCAACGGATCCGACCCAGCTGATGTGGAGGGGCCCCGAATCAACGAAGCACCCCAAGACAACAACCTGTTGCCGAACGAGGAACAGGGAACCCCGCAGCGTCAGGCTTCTCCACTGCCGCCTCCAATAGGCACCCAGCTACCTGACCCGGTCTCACCACAGCCGAACACTCCATCGGCTCAACGACGCTTCAAAGTTTTTGTGCGCAGAGTCAAAAGCCAAAGATCTCGCCTCTGTTCAAGTAACTGTCACCGTCACCGATGAAGTCAACCTCGCCAAGGAGCAGGCTAGTATGCTGCACCAGCCGATGGCTCGCCGCACAGAGTCTGTCGCGGATGCCGACAGCCAAGCGCGGTGAATACCTCGTGCTCAAGAGAATGGGGCACGCGTCGCCCATCAGGGAGGCATCGGCATCTAACAAATTCAATGCGCTGTTCGGTGGTCGACTGGAAGACGACGTAGCTCTACGAGATCTCTTCCCTGAGGGGCACAAGGTTGGGGATCGCCGGCGGCGCCGTCGCGCCCCGAGGCTCAAGCATTGAGCCACCCAGCCAGCACTGGCGATCCTGTTTCATGGATAATATGAACATCATCTGCTGGAACGTCCGCGGCCTCAACAACAGGGCCCGGTGTGATAACATGCGTAGTCTCATTAGTGATGCACGGGTGCAAATCATCTACCTAGTGGAAACAAAATTAAACTCTGTAAACCAATGGCTGATTGCCTCGATGTTGTGCGCAAATTATAGAGATTCTGCCTACGTCCCTGCTGCTAATACTCGGGGTGGGATCCTCGTAGCCTCCCGTTTCCCGAAGGTTGAGTTGCAGGACCCCGCCATTGGCTGCTACTCATGCACTGTTAAGGTCATTCCTGGTGGCTGACGACGGTATATGGTCCTCAGGATGAAGGCGACAAAGGTTTATTCCTGGAAGAATTGGAAGCCATCAGGTACCACTGCCCAGGGCCTTGGGCCATTATCGGGGACTTCAACCTCATTTTGGATGAAGCAGACAAGAACAACTCTCGCATCAACAGGAGGACGATGCGGGCGTTCAGGGAGACAGTGGCAGCGCTGCAACTGCTGGACATCCACCTCCATGGCCGCCGCTATACTTGGCCGCCGCTATATTGAGCAAAGGGATCTCGAGGCGCTGGATCAGCCGGTGAGCGAGGACGAGGTTTGGGCCGCAATCAAGGTGCTCCCGCCAGATAGGGCCCCCGATCCGAATGGATTCACAGGCGCCTTCTACCAGCACTCATGGCCGGTCATCAAGCAGGACATCATGGCCGCGATCAATGCGGCGATGTTGGGGATGGGAGAGCTTTTGGCGCCTCAACGGGGCACTAATTGTGCTGCTACCCAAATCCGCGGACGCATCTGAGGCAGCGCATTACCAGCCAATCACCATGATCCACAGCTTCGCCAAACTCATCTCAAGATTTTGGCATTACGACTAGCGCCACATATGCAGGGCTTGATATCCAAGGATCAGAACGCCTTCATCCATGGGCGATCGATTCAAGATAACTTCAAGTACATTTAGAGGGCGGCAGTGATGCTGAGGAAGAAGAAAGAGCCTAAAATCCTGCTCAAATTGGATGTTGCCAAGGCGTTTGATACTGTGTAGTGGCCATTCATCCTGGATGTGCTGCAAGCACTGGGTTTTGGGGAACGCTGTCGAGGTGTCCGCCAAGGGGACTCGCTCTCGCCCATGTTGTTCATATGTGCCATGGAGGTCCTGGGAGGCTGTTTCATGCGTCTAGAGATGAAGGAGTTCTGCGGAGTTTGATGGATGATGGGATCAAGTATCAATGCAGTATGTATGCATACGACGTAATTCTGTTTGCGTAGCCAGACGCGGACGAGGCAATGGCAATCAAGGGACTGCTGCAAATATTTGAAGAAGTCTCAGGCCTCAGGATGAACCTGGCCATCATGAGCATCTACGGTGCCAAGGATGTGTTACCCAGCTTGCAGCAGATCCTAAGATGTCAGTTGGCACCATTCCCGATCCGCTACCTGGGGTTACCGCTGAGCACCAAGAGGCTACCCAAGGAGCAAGTGCGGCGGACAGTTGACTCCGTTGCACGATGGCTGCCACCGTGCCATGGTCCGTTGATGGCGAAGAGTGGTTGGCTCATATGGATCAGGTCAGTCCTTTCAGCGATTCCAATCTATTGCATCATGGCGGACGGCTTGCCAGTCTGGGCGCGAGAAGAGATCAACTCCATTTGCCGCCGCTTCCTCTGGACCGGAAAGGATGGGGATGCCCGGGGGAAATGCATGGTCGCCTGGGCTACCTGCACTCGACCAAAAGAGCTCGGCAGCCTGGGGATCCCGGACCTGAAATTGGTAAACACAGCTTTTGAGGCCAAGTGGCTGTGGTTGCAGAAGACGGACGCGGACCGTGCCTGGTCACAGCTACCACTGGATCAATCGGCCGAAGCAATATCCTTCTTCAGGGCGTCAACATACACCATAATCGGCAATGGCCAAGGAACACTCTTCTGGCTTGATAGTTGGATCGGAGGGGTGTCCATCAGGGCCATGGCTCCAACACTCATGCAGTTCGTCCCCAGGCGCGTTGCTGCCCGCCTCACCATCGCTGAAGCACTGCCGGCGTGGCATTGGGTGCGCACCATCGTCGGAGGGGTAACGGCACCGACTACTGCCGAGTACTTGTAGCTATGGCATGCAATCGAGGGAATCATCCTCAATGACACGCCCGACCGACTGGTTTGGAGATGGAGTTTCGATGGAAATTTTTCGGCCCAGTCGGCATACCAAGCCTTGCACAATGGGTCGCATGCCATCCCAGGATGCATCCGGGTGTGCGAGGTCTGGGCACCGCTGTGGATCAAGCTCTTTCTCTGGCTGGCCATTCGGGGTCAGCACTGGACGGCGGACAGACGACGACGGCACGGCTTGGACGCCCACGACAACTGCTTCCTATGTGACCAACAAGCGGAAAGGATTGATCACATCATCGTCCAATGCTTATTCGCCCGCCAGCTCTGGGTTGAAGTTGCGGCAACCCTCGGATGTCAGGTTCTTGTGCTACCAGATGGGGACACACTTCAATGGTGGGAGCTATGGCGTGGGCTCTGGCCTCAGGAGCACGCAAGAGGGGCGGACTCTCTGTTCGCGCTAATTGCTTGGGAGCTATGGAAGGAACGGAACGCACGATGCTTCGGAGGGGCCTCCACCCAGCTCAACGCGATCAAGGAGCTTATCAAACATCAAGCGGAGCTGTGGATCCTAGCCGGGGCCAAGGCTTTGGGGAGTTTAGTTCAACGAGTAATAGGTTAAGCAGATATGTAGCGGGGATGAGCGCTCTTTCAAATGTAAAACTGCCCCACTTGTAACCAAACAATTCTCTCGTTTCCCTTAATGAAAATACGCGCAAGTCTTTTGCATGATTAAGAAAAAAAATATACACTCAAAACACTGTAATCATAGATACACTACATTGTCCAGGTGCATACCTAGAAATGCACTTATTTTAACCAGGTAGAGGGTAGTATATGTGTGCAGTGATCCCCTGGATGGCTGGATGGATGATGACTTAGCTTGCAAATAACATCTGCCTTCCTAATTGGAAGGCTTGTAGTAGGGATAGACAGTGAAGAAGGTCTGCAGCACGGTCAAGAAGAGCAGGAAAACGGCGGCCACCACGGATATAGCCACCCAAGGGTTGCTGAAATAGTCGCGCACAAGTGCCGCCCGCCACCTGTGGCGCCTCGATTGTATGTACTTCTTCACGCCGGCCATGGTGTCTACGAGGTAGTTATTGGACGGGAAGTGCACTTGAGAGCAGATCCTGTCGAAGAAGTGGCGGCCGCCGTCCTGGTCGCCGCCGTTCATCATGTTGACGAGGATGCCGCGCAGGTGCAGGATCCTGGCGTCCTCCGCCGTGCTGACGAGGCAGCTCATGAAGACAGAGTAGGTGGAGACGTGGAACTAGGTGCGCGGGTACGTCTGCTCGAACGCGATCATGTTCCGGAACACCGGCTCGCTGTAGTCGTAGAGCTGTAGCGGCGGGATCTACAGGACGCCGCTGCGGATGTCGAACTTGATGTCGAGGAAACCGGTTGCGTTCTTCCTCTTCCTGAGCCTGATGCCGGCCTCCAGCAGCTCCTTGGCGCCCGGTATCCACTGCGGGAGCTCCGACGGCAGCACGTCGGTGAGGCCACGGGGCTCCTTTTCCTCCTCTTCCTGCTTGAGCTCCTTGCCGCCGACCAAGAGGTAGAAGAGGTGCAGCAGGTGGTGCACACCACAGGGCTTGCCGTTCGCAATGTTGGAGACAGAGACCGGGACAGAATGTGGCAGCATCTGGGGGCAGAGAGCGCGGAAGAGCATGAGGCCGCCCTTCACGAGGGTCTCGGGGCTCTCGTTGTCCTTCAGGTTCTCAAAGAGATCAAGGAGGACGAAGAAAGGGATCTGGTTCTGGAGCAGCAGCAGGTCGCGCGTCGCGAGCTGCCACACGAAACACCTGCCACGGGTCTGACTCTAGTCATCGTCTCCATAGTCGTCATCGTCCACCTCACTGCTGCTGCCTTGTTGGCCGCCTGGCTGCTCTGCTGCTACCCGGTCTGCAAGATGTGCGTACTTGAGCAAGCGGTGAAGGATGAAGCAGCCATCGATTAGCATGGTGCGTGCCACCTCTCCAGAAGTGGCGTACCCCATCCGTCTTCGTCCCGTAATATAGTGTATTTTGATTTTTAATTTTTTTAAAATATAGTGCATTCGAAGAATAAAAAGATAATATTTACTTAAATAAAAATATATAATTATTTTTTATATAAAAATTAATTTATTTTCTTACCTATTTTGTATAAGAAGATTGAGAGTTTATCCTTTAATTATGTAAATCGAATCAAATTTTAATATATTAGAAAGGTAAACCAGAGATATATATGTCTACTATTTTTTCTATTATTTTATGTTTTAAATAGCAAGAATGCACTATATATCACGATAGAGGGATAGAGGGAGTACATACGTTGAGGTAAACCGGGAAAGAGTAGCACTCCTCGATGTCCCGACGGCGATCTTTCATTCTTTCGAACAAGAGACTCATTAGTTCCGCTGGATTATTGTCAGGCCGCGGCCGGCTGACAACAAGCTGTGCACCACGCAGGAAGATTTGTACCGCTCCAGGTCGTCGTATTGCTTCGGGAGTAGTTTCCGGACCAACTCCATTTTTCTTACTGAGAGCTCCGTCTGCGTTCCTTCCACTTCAAATTTAGCTTTTGTTGCTGCACTTCTCGCGACCGGTAGTGGAAGGCCTATTCGAACAGCGACCGGCTCGTAGCACCCACTCCCCTCCTTCTTAAGTTCCATGGGAACCATGCAAATGGTCGGGGACCACTTGCTATTTTTTTCTTCAGGAAGTTCAATCCTGAATACCTGGAGTACCTGTCGCATTCTCGCCAATACATGAACTGAAAAATCAAATGTTAGTTAACAATAATTTCCCATTATTATTTCCACAACATGTGAGCGCCAATTCCAATATGAGTAGACGAGTAGCCAACGAAGTACTATTTTTAAGTAATATATTTTCTTTTGATCTAAAAGTACTACAGATGGTAAACTTTTGCCCTCGGTCTAATTATCGGCGCTTTGAGCAAAGTCGCGAGCTTCAAGAGTCGGCGTTGTCTAATGTGGCCCCTCACATTTTTTTCAAACTTAAGAGGTTCTCGTGGTCCTATATTTGAAACCAAATGCTCAGGCAAATCATGAGGGAATAGAGTATTTAACTCTGAAAAGGGGTCGTCCTATTATGAAAATGTACTCCCTCCATATCATAACTAGAAGTCGTTCAGGAGCCAAGGCCGGGTTTGGCAAAAGAAGTCGTTCTCGCTCTCGAGGACTCCTTTTGACGCAATTACCCCTGGCATGATGATATGGAGTGAATCATGTCATTGGAGACTTGGCGAATGATGGAAAAGCAAAATGGGCTCAAGGCGAAGGTATAAAGCTATAGGACCATTTTGTTTTGTGCTCAAGACACCGTAGAGGATGTGAGTGGTTTAGGATCGATAGCCGAACTATGAAGAAGAGAAGTCTTCGGTAATTTGGTTCATGAGTGCCACTAGGTTGATCATACATGTTGATGCATTAGGACCTAGTGTGCTAATTGATAAATTAGTTGAAAATAATTATAAAAATGCTAACACACATGCACATGGAGATGTACACTTGTTGGTGTTGGCATATTTTGCAAAGGTGGTGGAGTTTATAGGGTTGAGGGGGTTTGGGTACCGCTCACCCTCCCGCCTCGTAAGATCTGTGGGATTCGGCACTTTTGGAAAATGAAATGGCTATTTTCTATTGCACCGGATGCAAGAAATTGATGAAAACATGCTAACTCTCGGTCACGAGGTGGTATACCTGTTGGTTAGCATGTATGTGCAAAGTTGGAAAAGATGGCATCGTCGGCGGCTTGTTTTCGCTGAAATTTCAAGCGTCGGACGCACTAGGTCTGAGCATTGGACGCTGGGGCTACGTCTGGCAAGTTGTCGTCTAAGCAGCTGTATTGGAGCTGGCGTCGGACGTGTCCGAAGTTGATGCATCGGACGCATGACGTCAGCGTCCGGAGAAGAGCTGAGTCATGGCGCGTCCGAGCAGTTGAACACATCGGACGCTGGGTGAGTGTCCGATGATGCGTCTGGAGGCAGCGTCCGGAGGTTGGGTGGATATACACCATCTTTGGACTGCATCCGGACCAATTGTGCAGCGTCCAAAGAGGTGGTCCGGACGCGTTTGACACCCTGTAATGGATAGTTTCAAACTTGAGGGTTTGTGGCATGAATTGTTGAATGCGTCGGACGCGTCCGACGCTATACCGTTTGGCACGTCCGACGGTCTCGTGAATTGCGTAGTGAAGGGGTAATGACTCTCCTTGCATGTGGGATGTTATAAATAGAAGATGGTCGGTTGGTTGCTATCTCTCTCAACTTTCTAACATTCTTGACATCCATGTGAGGTAAAGCAAACCCCTCCTACTCATCTCTCATGCTTGATTACGAATCTGAAGTGAGATTGAGTGATTCCAAGTGCATTTGCATGTGTGGTTGCATCTAGTGGCACTTGGGGATCATTTTGCTAGAGTTTTCTTGTTACTCTTGGTAGGTGCGCGCCACCTAGCCGGCTTGGAGGTTGTTGGAGGTGGTTGAAGGCGTTGGGTAGAGTTGGTGATTATTCTTGCCCATCTCCGGTTGTTGTGTGAGAGGTTCGTGTGCTTTCCTTGGCGGAGCACCAAAAGCAACTCTAATGAAATGTCCATGTCATTGAGTTATCTCACTTGAGAGTGGTGTCTTACGGTGCCTTTGTGGAGGTGTGCTTAAGGGGCTTAGCTTGAGGATCAAAAATCGAAGAACCATCTAGGTGTTGGTCGACACAACCGGAGAGTAGCTTATCAGTGCACAAGTGAACTCGGAGTGAACAAATCCTTGTGTTCATCTTGTCTCCCGGTGATTGGTCTTCATATTGTGATTGTTGCCTATTGTGATTGATTGTTTATCATGTTGGTGATTGGTAACATCTTCTCTTCACCGTTGGTATAAGGATTATCACCCTCTCTATTGTATTTAATTACCTAGCTTATCTTGTGTATCTTGTATAGAAATAGTTGTTCTTGCTAGCTCTTTAGTGTAGAAAGTAGCAACATAGCCTTTGAGTGACATAGAGATCATAGTATACTAGAATTATCAATAGGAGGTTTGCTTACCATCTAGGCTTAGTGTTTAGGGTTTGCTGACGCACTTCTGTGCATCAGTGTGTGGGAGAGGAGGGATACAACAGGGACGCAGGTTGGTTATTTATTACGATGTAATCCCTGCAGCACATCTAACATTTGATGCAACCCATCCGTAGCTAAAGGGGGGTTCGTTTTGTAGTACTGGGCCATCTCAACATGTGTTGTAGTTATTCAGACAAATACAAACAAATATTTAGTTGGCGTGACTTCTTCTCTAATTCACAAAAGAAAAAGACTCACCTTCCTTATCTCTTCAGTAGTTCGCTTGCAAAGTTTTCGTAGTCTTAGAGGGTAGAACTCTTATACATCACTCAAAGTCACTACTGCTTGTCAATTTGTCACACCCCAAAATTTCTATTTTAGGATATGAACCGAAAACACCAAATAAACTAAAGAATTTATGAATTTCTTAAAAATTAGTTAAGATTTTATTCTTTTGTTATTATTATAAAATGATAAAAGTATGGTTTTATAAAACTTTTATTAAGATAATAAAGATGGTTTTGTGCATGGTGCTTTGCTTGGCTTTGCTTGTATGTGAAAAAGAATTTCTACATGTCTACATGTTAGTATCATTATTAGATTTATTTCAAACTTTTTAAAATTGAGTTTTATTTTAATCTAATTATTTTACAATAGGAAATCTTGTAAAATTCATAACTTTTATGTTATAGTTCCGATTTCAGTGATCTTTACGTCTGTGTGATCGTAGCAACGAGTAGAATAGTTTTATTAACTCTTTTCAAACTATTTTATGAAATAGTGTACTGCTCTAATTTAAGCCTTTTGTTTGCTCGTGTATGATTGCTCGATGCTTGTGTGTTGCTCGGATCTAGAGAGTGAGCCGTTCGTTGGAGACCAAGAGTTCTTCGACAACAAGGATCAGCAGGTTCATCAGGAAAGTTTTGAACGAGGAAAGTATAGTTTGGGTGTTTCTTCTGTGACCATGATATTATGATTTAATTAATGTTTAAGCAATAAATGTTAAAATATGACTTTTTAGCAAATTAAGATCTTGTCTGTACGTGATCATCTGGGATTTACAGTACAGCTGTGAGGGCTATATGGATCTGGTTTTAGCTCAGTATGAGGACCTTTTCTAGTTAGTTAGGGGTGCCGAGTTGGGTATAGGACAGCCCCTGTCCTTATGAGTATAGCCGGGAAGGATTGTGCCATATTGGAAGGGGGGTTCCTACAGCTGATGATCCGGCAATTAGCTAGACGAACCTTTGAAAGGCTTTATAGTGAACCCTGCCGGTCTTTCTTGGTAGTGGGCTAAGAGGTTGATCACCTCGGGCGATGGGTAAATCACGGCTCACAGTGAAAGTGTACACCTCTGCACAGAGTTTAATAAACTGGTATACTAGCCTTGCTCAAGGACACGAGTGGCCTTGGAGACATATACATCAAGATAATGATTAAGATGCACATTATTTATCATTTATGCTTTATATTATTTATGTTATATTGATCATGTGTTTTGGGACCTATAGTTCTGCTATACTTGTTGAGTTCGACATGGACTCACTCTTGCTATTTTCCCCACACCTTAGGAGAAGTTTAGGCTTGTGATCAATCAGTCAATTGGATTCAGTGGAGTGAAGTCTACACCCAGAGTTTGAAGTCATTTTTCCGCTGTTTGTTCATAGGTGATCTTTTATATATTGTGTACATTAAATTTAAAGTATTGTAATTGATACTATTTGTAGCTATATGTGAGATTTATCCTTTAAGACTCACATATAGCGTATATCTGGTTTTGTCCTTAGAACCGGGTATGACAAGTTGGTATCAGCTCAATGCTGGCTGTAGGACGCAAACCTAGTTAGCACTGGTCGATTTACAAAATATATTTTGCTATAAAACTATTTTGCCACCTCCTTGGCTCATTGAATTGACTATTTCTTATCCTTGTCGTGTTATCACCTCCTTGAATAGCTTCCTTTGAGCTAATATTTCTTATTATATCCTTGATTTATGGTTTTTGCGAGTTTACTAAATATTTCTCATCTCATCTTGTTCAAATTCTCGTTGGCCTTTATCATCTACAATCTGCCCTATAGGATGACCACCATTGTCGAAGAAGCACGTGTAGCATCGATATTGTGAGTGTGCTTATGATGCATGTTGTAATGATTGTGTGTCATCTCTGTTCTCATGTTCCAAAGTAGACTCTGAAAGAGAAGTGTTGAGAAGTGCAGCTTTATCCTTGTTAAGTGGGGTAGAGTCCTCTCTTATCCTACCTATCCCCCACTATTGAACCCGCTTCTCATTAAATCTTTATCTACGATGATATCATGCTTCATATCCATATTTCCTTGCTCGCTCTACCTTTGCCCAACATTAGATGATGAA
Organism: Bothriochloa decipiens; assembly: GCA_023333625.1. Lineage (NCBI taxonomy): Eukaryota > Viridiplantae > Streptophyta > Magnoliopsida > Poales > Poaceae > Bothriochloa > Bothriochloa decipiens. Next base: position 42,931,970 of record CM041637.1, read on the forward strand.
TCCAAGTGGTGATGCAAGTGGAAGAGATGATATCGATGAACAAAATCAACAAATAACTTTGGCAACTCCAATGGGCAGTGAACAAATGATTGCTTGGCAGACTCAGATCCTTGAGATGATAGTTGTTCAGATGACCAAGCTCCAGAACCTATTAATTATGCAAGCCTTACTTCTCCAAGGTGACATGGAAAGAGCTCTCATCAAGTGTCAAGAAGATCCAGCCATGTTACCCTCATCCTCGACCAACAAGTTAAAGTTAACCACCATGTCGGATCATAAGTCAGGCGGAGTGGAAACACAGAAGGGTTCTCAGCTCAACTCAGGAAGGTCCCCGATCAGATTGGAGGAAGGATCAATGAAAAGATAAGCAGAAGAAGTCAGGAAGAATTTACAATCCAATGAAGGCAACCATGATGAAGCACTTAGAATCCTAGGGCAGTGTCAATGTTGTAGACACTATGGATTACCCTGCCTTCAGAAGCAAGCAAGTGAGGGAAAGATGAAGACCATATGAGAGAATAGAGATATCTCAACGCCAAAGCGATTCCAAAATCCAGAGTGGAAGCTTAGAGGATTTTGAGGCAGTTAGAAGAAATCTGAAGCACTCAAGGTCACATGAGGAGTCAGCTATGTTCTTAGGTTAGCATACATGTTTGTGGATTAAGAGGATGCTCATTTACATATTTTGGATGTAAGCGGTGCTTTTGTTAAAGTGGGGTAGCATTCACTACTATCACCGACCATCGCGACTCAAGTTTCAAGGCGTGAAAAGTTAAAGGATTGAGCCTTATCTTATTTGACCATTTTTGACCTCATCAACCTTCGACCCTTACCCTTCAAAGTATGGATTAGGAGTCGATGAAGTGCAAAGTTTTGAAGAATCAATCTTTACCCCCTTGGGTGATCTTTTCTAATTCTTTATCCTATCTATCACACAAAAGTGGATCAAGGAATTGCGAGCACCATGAGGTCTATCTTTATTTTCTATATCGTCTTTTGAGTCTAGCTCTTGCATCCCATAATGCATGAAGTAAGAGCTAGTCAAGTTCCTCTTGTTCATAATGCTCTGTCCTCAGTCTTTGGTCTTCTTGCAAACAACCTTGAAGATAACCACTACTCATGGACTAATCGAGGATGACTACACAGTCATGAACAAAAAGACCAAGGAACCTCAACCATCATTTTCACCAAACCTCGTGATCATCTTTTTGTCTTGCATGCATTTCATCATGCATGGTCTATACCTGTGTCGTGGGAGATAACAATTGGTAGTAAACTTAGTAATGACATCACGATTGATAACTAACGATGTCAAGTAGAACCGAGAACCTCCAGTGGGCACACACATGTTGTGCTCGGTAAGCGTTGATAACGTGATTGTTAATCATGATCCGTTATATAAGCTACTCAGATGTGTTATCTGAATATGAACTTTTCTCTGGTCATCTTGTTACATCAATTCGAGGAATTGATACTTGTCTTCTAGATCTATCCCGTGTTAATCCTTAGGCATATGTCCTTTAATTCTTGGAGGGTAGGCACATGAAGAACAACCCTTGTTTTTCATGTGACCGTTACTTCTCTTCTATGGTCGAACCATGTCAATCTACAAACTCTTCCATGGTATGTCACCACAGGTCCCAAGGATCTTGATCTTTCAGTCGACCCATGTTGACATTCAAGACTTTTCATTGCACTCCACAAACCGTATCTCAAGGAAGTGCAAATCCTCAAAGGGTCGTTGTTTATTCCCTCTTTGCTCTCTTAAGAGCGCTAAAGAAAGAAATCACACATCAAAGGACTGTCAGCCATCATGAGTCATGAGTCATGTTCTGCTTCGCACCATTAAAGAAACCACTATAGAGGCTCACTATAGTCCTACTGATGGGATCAAGATCTTTTAAAAAAAGCTCTAGCTAATAAAACTTCACCCCAACGAGTCTATTATCCCATCACATAAGCTTCTAAGAATTCCCATGGGAGTACTCTTGAAAGCTATGGGATCATAAGGACTAATTCCCTTGTGCACAAATGGTCTTGAGTATCGTCTAGATTTTTATATCTATGACATCTGAGACACATTCCTCTTGGTTCATTTACCTTTGGGGGCACTCTTTTAGGGAAGATCAAAACATGGTCTCTTGATTTTGAAATCGGGAAGTTCTCCTATTGCTATTCCACCTTTCGGCTCAAACAATGCGATTGTAGAACCCTAACCCGAAATCAACCTTGATCATCTGTTTTGTCTCTATCCCAAGTCTCTTCGAATCTCGGGACGAGATTCATGTTAAGTGGGGTAGAATTGTCACAACCCAAAATTAGCTAAAGAATTTATGAATTTCTTTAAAATTAGCTAAGAATTTATTCTTTTGTTATCATTATAAAATAATAAAAGTGTGGTTTTATAAAACTTTTACGAAGATAATAAAGATGGGTTTGTGCATGGTGCTTTGCTTGGTTTTGCTTGTATGTGAAAAAGAATTTCTAAAATCCGAACAAGACATGGCTAGGTTCTTTTCGTGTTTGAAAATAAAGCTTCGAAAACCCAAGTTTGCCTAACAAGGTTTTTGGAAAATATTTTTGGAAAAATCCCTTCTCTTGCATAGTTAGAGAGAGAGGCTTTCTTTTCTCTATAGGGTTGGCCACCGCTCTAGCTAGACACCATCCCCTTTCTCCCCCGCTCTGTCTCTCTACCATCGTCGCCCCGCACCCCTCTCATTGACGCACCGCGCCTACATGTCGGTGTATTCCCATTTAACTATGAGCATATTCTAATTTTTAGATGCTCCACAATATCTTCTTACGAGCTCTAAATACTTTATTTAGGTTGCTCATGTTCCAAAATATCTCTGAGAATTTTTTCCAAATTTTTGGAGCCTTCGGAGTATTTTTCGTGGCTTAAAAGTCAATTCTAGACTTTTATAGAATTATTTTATCCATGAAATTAATCAATTACGAAAATAATAGTCTCCCAATTTTTTCGACACCTAAAGGCCTATGTCTTTATTTACTAATAGGCTTTAATAATTATTTAGGCCTATTAGTAAAGGTGGAGGGTGCAATATCAATTAGTACCATATTGCTAGTTGATGTTGACGTGGGGAGTTTTCTGCCCTATATATTTATACCAACCCCTTGGTCAAAACATATTATAATTACCATGAGGGGAGTCCCTAGTTGGAAATCCCTATGATAGTAAATTCTATTTTCTTCCTTTCTCTACGTCATGGTCTCTAACCTCTTGCCAGCGTCGTCGTGCTGTGCATGAGCGTGCAGGCAGGCTGCTCGGTGCCGGTCTGGCCAGCCGTCGACGGCCGGACACGTCCCAGTCAAGCCCCTTCCTTCCCTCCTACGTGAGAGCAGCAGCGCCATGGATGTCCTTGGTCACGTTCGTGCGGGAGCGGGAGATCTGGAGGTAGAAGATGAGGTATTTACGGTTTTATCTTATTACAGAATTGCCACTAGAGTATTTTGGTAATAACTTCTTCGTTTTAACTCTGATTTGGTCCGTTCAAGTTATGTTAGGTTCGTACTTTTATGATCTACATGTTAGTATTATTATTAGATTTATTTCAAACTTTTTAAAATTGAGTTTTATTTTAAACTAATTATTTTACAATAGGAAATTTTGTAAAATCCATAACTTTCACGTTATAGCTCTGATTTCAGTGATGTTTACGTCTGTGTGATCGTAGCAACGAGTATAATAGTTTTATTAACTCTTTTCAAACTATTTATGAAATAGTGTACTGTTCTAATTTAAGCCTTTTGTTTGCTCGTGTATGATTGCTCGATGCTTGTGTGTTGCTCGGATCTAGAGAGTGAGCCGTTCATTGGAGACCAAGAGTTCTTCGACAACAAGGATTAGCAGGTTCATCAGGAAAGTTTTGAATGAGGCAAGTATAGTTTGGGTGTTTTGTCCTCACCGGTATAAATTATCGCTTGCCATTATAAATACCAAGAGAAAGAGGACAAGGGGCTCTCGCTTCCAACCCTGGTCCATAAACCCTATCTTCCACTGTCCACTTCTCGCAACGTTTGTTCGGGTATCATTTTCCCAACACATGGGACGGTCATGGGCAAGATTTTTTAGCCCAAGTTTGCTCAAGTATCAGCTGGCTTATCAGTCAATAGTCCAAATATGTATAGGACGTTCTGACAACTAAAGTAGTAGTAGTAGAAAAGACATGTATTGCTGAGTAGTTTCCAACCGTCTTGCTACTTTCCCTTGCCTCAATTTCTATCCTCGGATTTCCGTATGAAGGATACTACGAGGAAAAGGACCCTTTTTATGTATTTTTTGGATGTTATCCGACCTCAGTCCACATGTAGGGTGTGGATCAGAGTGGGATTTACGGCACTCTCATACACCCTAGCACATATGGGGGGCCGGCTAGCTATGTGTTTCCCCCAGCGGCATGGCCATCGATTGGAGTCCGATCGGACGTAGTCGGTGCATGCTATATTGTTGTAGTCGTCTTCGTCGTTTTTATTTATGATGGCAAACGTGCATGGATCGATCTTGCAATCCGTCTTCAAATCGAACTCTCTACCGCTAGAATGTCGAACTTCTTCGCTAGACGAGTTGTTGTACGAGGCCGTTTCCTGCTAAATCAGTTTTTTTAAGAATTTGCTAGATCAGCTGTCACCCCTATTGGCTTATTCCGAATGAGCTAGGAAAACATCCTTCATCAGTATGGTACAAAATTTAGATGATATGATATTATGCACTCAGCGACATATTGTTTGTCTTGTGCTCCCTATTGGCCTATTTCATGCTGGTGTTTTTTTTTGCTGTTTTGATAGTATAAAAATCTTAGTAACATTAAGGCCCCACACTTGAAGCTGGTACTCACACAAGCTCAAGCCCCTCTCAACCAGACAACAACAGGGATAACTATGCCGTAGCCGATCAGAGTACTCATGAAGAGGGAGCCCTACATACTAATGATATATTCAGATACACCTATTCTATTTCCACTCTAGAAGAAGTCCATGCTATTATTAAGCATATGAGAAGCAATGCAGCTCCAGGCCCAGACAGTCTCAATGCTGCTTTTTACGAGTTAGCTTGGGATTGGGCCAAAGATGATATTTACAAAGTGGTAAAAGATTTCTATACCCATGCTCATATGTCTTCTGAAATTAACCAAACTTTTATTTCTCTCATTCCTAAAAAGAATAACCCTGTTATTCCTCAGGACTGTAGGCCTATTAATTTATGCAATGTTATTTACAAAATCATTACAAAATCTTTGGCTAACAGAATCAAAAACCATCTTCCTAATTATGTTAGTCAGGCTCAATCTGCCTTCATTGCTCATAGACACATTTCCTCTAACATTATTATTACGCAGGAGATCATCCACTCTTTTAATCTAAAAAGTTAGAAGGACATGGCCTTTATTCTTAAAATAGACTTAGCTAAGGCCTTTGATAGACTTGAATGGAGCTTCATCTCACATGTCCAAAGATTAGGTCTTAATAACAATTTTATTTCGCTCATCAAAGCTTGTATTTCTTCTCCTACTTTTGCTGTTTTGGTGAATGATGAACCTTCAGGGCACTTCAATTTCCAAAGAGGGTTAAGACAGGGCTGCCGCCTATCTCCATATCTTTTTTTATTGCTATTAATGAGCTCTCTATCGGGCTGCAGGAAGAACTATATAACAGAAATCTTTCAAGCATTTCACTGGGGGTGAATGCACCTCGAATTCATTCTCTCTTATTTGTAGAAGATCTCATTCTATGTGGAGAAGCCTCTTTACAAGAAGCACAAACTATAAAAGACATTCTTCATCAGTTCTGTCAACAGTCTGGTCAGACCCCTGACCTTCAAAAATCTGTTATTTACTTCAGTAAGAATGTCCCTGCTAACATTAGAAGGTAAATCAAATATGTTTTTCCTATCCCTGATTTGCAACCTAATACTATGCATTTAGGTCATCCCATGATTTTCAGTCATAGAGATAAAAACAGGGCTTACAATTTCATCTATAATAAATTCTTTGCTAAGTTTGGTACCATTAAGGCTAATAAGCTTAACCATGCTGGTAGACTTCAAAATATCAAATCTGTGCTAGCCTCTATTTCTGTTTATTATATGTCCACGGTCCTTTTCTCTAAGACTTTCATTGAGAAAATTAACACTATTATTAGAAGATTTTGGTGGATAGGAGTACAGAAAGAGCAGGAAACTACCCCCATTGTCTACCGCTCTGGGATGATATCGGCAAATCCACTGAGTAAGGAGGACTTAGTGTTAGGGATATGGAGATGATCAACAAGAGTCTTATCATTCACACAGCCTAGAAGATTGCTAATAACAACACCCTTTTCTTTCGGCGATTCTTGAGACTGAAAATATAGGTATCATATTTGTATACGATTCCCTATATGTAATGTAATGATACATTCTGTTTGATTCCATTGCATTTTAACATTTAACCCAGTGTTCTAAGCTTGAGATTCCAGTATAATCGGTTATATGATATTTTTGAGGATCTGCAGACAGTAATCAAAAGATCTTCTACTCTCTTTTTTTAGCAAAAAAAATCATCTTCTACTCGAAATGGCAACCCCCAGAAAGAAAATATTTTTCCCTAGGCCAACATGGCTCCAGATTGCTTAATTTCACAGCCCATTACTTCACGTCTGGGCCTCTCATGGACCCGAGTTCCAGCCCATTATTATTCGCTTCCAAGTGCAAATTGCGTCTCCACTTCCTTCTCCGGCGTTCCCTAAAACAAAAGTCCTTCTCCGGCGAGATGAACTCCCGCTGTTCCGCAGCGGCGAACAGCGGCGAGCGGCGGCCCCGCCTCTGGAGACCCGCGCAGCCGCACGCAGGACCAGGAGAGCGCCTAAGGTTAGATGATCTTCTCTCTTGATCCCTTCTCCTCCATTTAGTGTTTGGGGATACTATTTTCGATTCGCTGCTGCTGTGCTGCAGCTGCACTGTCGGTTCTTCAGAGATCCGTGTAGATAGGGTCTAACAGAGAATTCGATTCTGAGGTTGCAACATCTGGCGGAGGAGGGAGTTTTGAGTCTCCGTTCTCCATCTTCCTCCAGCGTCCTCTCGTGGGGGTCGCACCGCAGTCGTCCCTGCTCCCGCCGAGTTCAACGACGCCTGGGTCGTTCTGCTCTGCCACACGCCGTCGGAGGTCCGAGGACGGCGAGGAGGGCGGCAGTGCGGAGTGGTTCGTGTACTCACGACGGAGGACGACGCCGCTGTGCCGTGGCCTGTCTTCTGCTCTCCGCGCAGGCGCCCGTCGGCGTGGCCGCTGCATCGCTACGCCGCGGCCTGTCCGCGCGGCCATCAACACATGTTAGCGGCTTAGCGCGCGTCTGCGCAGCCCTCGCTCCGGTGTGCCGCAGCCTGTCTGCAACTCCCCGCGCCGCCGCCCTCGTCGCTGCAACGGAGATGGCTTGGGCTCTACCGGTCTGCCCCCGAATCCAACCAAATGCCGCCACCATGTGCTTCGGCGCCGGAGCTCCGGTGCCCTCCGGATCCCGGGCCCGGCCAGGCGCGTGTGCAGCTCCTGCGCCGCCTCCCTGCACGCACGAGCATGCAGCACGCCGCCCGTCGCCTGGCCCAGAGCTGGTCGATCGCGTCTGTGCCGCGAGCCCGCGAACGCCGCGTGCTCTGCTCTGCTGCTAGCTTGATGATGTCATCATGACACTATGACTATGTCATATACTTTATTTTCCCCTTGGAAATAAAACCCGAAATATATAAATATACACCCCTTCCCAGCATGGCCGCGTATCGGCATCGCCTCGGCAATTCCTCGGCATCGCCTCGGCAAAGTCAAGCAGAACACTAAATCTATTGAGTTTGTACTGTCACATATTAGGAGCAAAATTTAGCTCCAGTTCTGATAATCGTTACCACAACCGTGACAAGAAATCTAGCTTCTTAAATCTCACAAAATACTCAATTTCAAATGAACTGCATTTTAATACTAAAACTCATGGATTCACGCCTTCGTCAAACATTACTCCATCAGAGCTTCCTATTGAGCTTTAATACTCTATTGTTTAACCAAAGGCGAATAAAATGGCAAGGGTTATCAAATATCGCCGCGCTAGGTTTTCTAATATAGCTGGGAGCTGTTTCAACCCAAATAAAAGATATTTTATGTCAGCCGAAGTTAGGGTCTTGTTTAGATGCCTTTAAAGTTTTAAGTTTTTTCACTCTCTCTTCGTCACATCAATCTTTAACCGTTTACATGGAGCATTAAATGTAAATAAGAAATAATTAATTACATAATTTGATTATAAATCATAAGTCGAATCTTTTAAACCTAATTAATCCATATTTAAATAATAATTACTATATAAAAATAAAAATACTATAATATTTAAAATTATAAAAAATTACAATCTAATCAAGGCTACGCGATAGAGACGACCGGGAACCTACTGCTGCCTTGAAATATCACGTCCACCGAGGCAATTAGAGGTCACCGTGTTCGTATCCAGTCTTCATTCGTGGAGGGAACTGTTAGAATATTTAATATTTAATTGGCCGTCCTTATCCCCCTTTCAGCGGTGCATGCTCCCTGCTCCTATAAATAGCGAGGTGTCCTGGCGGTTCTCGACACCTCAGCTCGTTAAGACAAAGTCCCCTCGGTAGATAAGTGGTGTCGTAGAGCAACGGCGCATAGCAGACACTAGTGCTGTTGTATAAGCGGCTCTTGCGATAGTGTCTGGCAGCAATGGTGCCATCGAAATACTGCTAGAGAGCAGTAAAAGATTGTTTTATATATTGTCATAAGACAAGGAGCCTACATGTTATTAATATATATCTATTTTAATTTCTATACTGACTAACAAGGCAACTGCTAACATAGTACTAACAGCCCGCTAACTTTTACCTTTAAAGCTATTTTACTTTTCCTTTATGCTTCACCTCTTCAGTTGTGGTGTTACTTTATATTTCGTATGTGTTTTATATTTCCGTTTCATCGTGTCGGTTGTGATGTTGCTTTATATTTCACATGTGTTTTATATTTTCGTTGTAGTGTTGCTTTACATTTCACGGGTTGTGGTGTTGCTTTATATTTCGCATGCGTTTTATATTTTCGTTGTAGTGTTGCTTTACATTTCGTGTGCGTTTTATATTTCCGTTGTGGTGTTGCGTTTATATTTCGCGTGTGTTTTACATTCTTGTTGTGGGGTTGCCATTACTTCGCACGTGTTTTATATTTTTGTTGTTGCACTCTCCACAATTTATTCTCCATTTATTTACTCTACGAATGCTATTTATATTCTACATGCCATTTTTATTTCTTTATATTATATTCGTTTAAGCCGTTACGATGCTCAAATTTTCGGGGCACTTCAATTTTACAACGTTATGCTTCCAAAATTTTTATAATGCTGGTGTTGTGACGGTAATCGTATTGTGCCGGTCACAGTGCATGAATGGGACTGTCTGAGTTCTCCAATGGGGATGGCTCTTGCTCCGAACAGGGTGCATGGTGATGGATCCGTAGGAGCGGCCATGCACTAGTAAGTTAAAAGATGCGATCCCTAGAGGACCAAAAAGCTCTGCTCTTATAGAACATGCGTGTGGGCGTGGTGTTCTGGTAGAGGCCGTTGATGTCTGCGTACCCCTCTATAGAGTATAAAAGTGTGAAATTTCACCCCCTGTGACTCCTAGGTTGGGAAGCTTGCGGTCATGTGTAACACCAGTTAAAACCAGTGTTTGTTTTCGAAATATTGTGTGGATGAGGTGTTAAATACTTCTTGCTTTCACGACTCTGTTGATTTTGTTAATACCATGTACCTGTTTGCTGAGTATGATTTATCGTACTCATCCTTGCTTGTATTTATGTTTTTGCAGCTCATAGAAATGGACTGAGCTAGGCATGAAGGGGAATGACGAGGTGTAGCTATAGTAGTAGCTAGTAGATTGAAATACTTGTATTTTAATCATGTAAAATGTACCAGAAATATGAATGAATAAAGAAGAATGGTTTTTGATCCACTTCTCGTGTGTGTTTATTATACGCCACTCCTATAGGAATGAATTTCCGCAACGGGCAAAAACACTTTACCGCAGCGGGCATCAGCGCCCGCTTGCGGTGCCACGCTACGGTTAATCGTGGCTTGCCACAGCGGGCGCCTGTCCGCTATGGTTAATCAACCTAGCCGCAGCGGGCAGGTAAGGAAGCCCGCTGCGGTAAAGAAATTCTGAAAACTAAAAAAAAAGGAAAAAGCCCAAACGGGCTTGGATCTGGGCTGCCGTAGCTCCAGCTCGCCACCACGCCAGCTGCTTCAGGGTTGCTGCCGCCGGAGAACACCAGGTCCGCCGCCGTAGCGCTCCTCACCATCGCCGCGCCGCCGTAGCCCCTCCCACCAGATCCGTCGGCCTCCGTCGTCGGGGAGGGATGGGGAGGATGCCTCGATCCGCCTTCGATGCCCGCACCTGGATCCGCACTAGAGGAAACTCGATCCGGATTTGGAGAGAGGAAGAGGGAGGAGTGAGGGAGCTAGAGATAGGAACAAGGAGATAGAGATGAATTTACCGGAACTGGAACTCGCCAGATCCGCCGTCGCCACCGGAGATCGCCCGATCCGCCGCCTGGAGCTCCTCCTCGTCAGATCTGCCACCGTGGCCCTCCTCATCGTAGATCGTCATTGTCGTGGCCCTGCCTCGCCCTACCTCACCAGAGCTGAAGGATCCGTCGGCCCCCCCCCCGAGTTGAAGGAGGCCTCCTTGGCCTTGCACTGCTGCCCGAGCCTCATGCCGCCGCCCACGCCTCGAGCAGCGGCTCTCGCCTTGCGTCGCCACGCGCCCCTCACGCCGTCGCACCGGAGGGGAGAGGAGCTCGTGGAGAGAGAGGAGTGGGGGGAGCGCCGCGGCGGCCAGGGAAGGGAGGGGAGCTCGGGGAGAGAGGAGCGGGAGGCCGAAACCCTAAGTTCTGCTCTGAACTCTAAGTGAATTTCACCTAAGACCCTAACTTGGCAATATGAATGTGACCACCAGACTTTGCCTTGCCTGGGCTCAATGGGCCGAGGCCTTTACCATAGCGGGCCTTATTGTCTGTTCGCTGCGGTAAATCGATTTACCGCAGCAGGTAAAAATACCTGCCATGGTAAAAAAATTGCACGCTACGTAAACCCATCGAATTACCGCAGCGGACAACTTAAGAGCCTGTCACGGAGTCGAATTATGCAACGCTGTGGTAATTCATTTTTAACGTAGTGCACCTTGCAAGGTTATAAATTAGTTATTATAATCGTATGAACAGTGTCTCGTCTAGGCCCTAGTTTGAGGCGTGACGTCAGGTGCGACGTCCTTGATGACGAATGTGTCGCACTGTCTAATGAAGTGTTGTAAGTGAGCAGTGGCGTCCTCACTTGGCAGTCCACAAAACAGACTGGCCTGCACCATAGTGATTAACCCAATGCGAAATTCAAAGTTCTTGTCACCAATATTGACAATAGGTCTGGTGGGCACGTTGGCGACAGCGGGGACAGAGAACTCGCGAAGTGAATTCTGAGCCATGACAGTAGTAGCAGATGGTGCAGCAATGGTATTATGCCATTGGCGGCCTGAACCTGTCTAAATCGAGTCTCTATGTCTTGTGCTACCATCTGTGATTCGCCTCGACAACCCTACATTTAAATCTACTCGTCTGCACAAAGCTGTGACAACTATATATTGTAAAATTATTTTCATGGAGCCCCAAGTAACATAAACTTTGTATTGTCAATATATGTAACAATTTACATATCGATGATATTCGCATGTAACTAATTTTATGGTCAATGTTAAAAAAAGTTGAATCAGTAAACGATTTATATTTCAGATTGGATGGAGTATGAAACAGTGGTGGAAATATCTCAAGCACTGATTGAAGCATGTATGACAAAGCTTCGGATTGCTATAATAAGAACAAATAGGTGGCACTCTCGGCTTTCTACGTGGACTAATGACAAAGAGATGATGCAGATCATGCCGCATATGATGGCTGAGATAGAACACGCAATGGTGACCCAAAGTAAGTATATTCTCTCTCGATTTCTTCCTTTCGTTCCAGGTCCAACCAAATCATGATGTTGTAGGATGATGTGTTACACCATAAGAATAAAATCTTTCTATTTTCTTTTTTTTTCTCGAACGAGGTTAGAGCACATACTAGGATATAATATCAGCTGTCTGTAAGAGTTGCCGTGTAGGATTGGATTTCTAGCGATGCAAAGAGGTTATAATGAGGAGAGAATTGTTGTCGCTTGACGAAATGACTATCTATAATATAAGAAAAGAGTCGAGATGTGTCTTGTACGGTATCTACTATGAGGCAACAGCAATAGATTGTGGGTTATACAAGCTGTCATTTGAATCGTCTAAAAATGACATGTACAGTGTATAGACAGCAGCCATTTCAACTGTTGTATGTATCCTTACAGAATGATAGAAGTAAAACTCTCATGCAACAAATTTTTGACAAGGGCTCTAGGGTTTACGCGATGTGCATGCCTAGACTCAACTCATGAGCTACCTTATTTAGTCTTACCATGTAAATTAAATACGTTAATTATTATCTTGGGATATATGTCAGAATATGATGTAATTATTATACTTGTTCAAAAGAATATCTTCAATTTGGCATTGTCTTTTTCGTTCGAACTAATTCTGACTGTTAATCACTATCAGTACATACTGACAGGATGTACTGATTTTTCTTGGTCGGAAGACATGGACAGTTAAACTTGAATAGATTTGGACGATACATACATCGCATTATCCTTTTTGACGGCTGGGAGAAGCCGTACCATATTGAATAGCCATGAAATATGTTAGGTTCCTAGCACTGTTTTAAAATTCTAATGTCGTTTTGGCTGTCCGTCAATAAATCCAGCTACTCGGTGACAATCTGGAAGCGTTAGACACATGAATGAGACAGCACACCATCTCTTTCCCCTATCGCTTGGCTCCATCACTTCTCAGGAGAGCGGGCAAAAAATGGACAGAAACTACTTCTTTAATCGAATGCCCACCCTGCCAAATTCCAAGGGATTCCTTCCTCCAGATATATTGCCTTCACCAATATAAGTCATCAGTCCATGGGTTTCTTGGCCGCAGCTCCTTCAGTTGGCTCTTGGTCGGCTTCTTGCCCATTACTGCTCCTTCCTTAGAGAACCTCGAATTCCGCAAGAATTTAACTCGCTGTTGCAGGGATCGTTGAGCTCACGTGCAGGGGAAAAACATGTCGGGAGCTGCTCTTGTCGCAATAGTAGCTTCGATCGGCAATCTGCTTCAGGGTTGGGACAATGCCACCATCTCAGGTAAATCCTGTGGGCTAGGTAGATTCGTTTTTATCAGGCATGCGGATGATGTGATGCCGTTTCTCATCTGTTGTAGTCAGGGTGTGGTCGTTGTTCTATCAGATGATTCCTAGGGCCCTTGGGATCATCTTTTGTTCACTGCAAGTTGTGGTCACCAGGGACACGTGTAGTGGTCTCCTCAAAGTACATGGATAGCACTTTAGAGAATTCGATCAGTTGGTTGTCCTTTGATGCTGACAAAACAAGGAAGTTTCATAGTCTCAGGATTATAATGACAATTTATATAAGCTGTTGAAATAAGAACTGCTCGATCAATTCCTTATGTGGTGTCAAATTATTAGCATTTGCTATGCTTTGTTATCGACATATGTTGGAAATATTATCTTGTTTAAGATGAGCTGGGGTAAATATTGACAAGATAATTGTCTTCTGTAGGTGCTATATTATATATAAAGAAGGAATTCAAACTAGAAAGTGCGCCTACTGTGGAGGGGCTGATTGTGGCCATGTCACTAATTGGAGCAACTATCATTACAACATTCTCTGGACCAGTATCAGACTGGATTGGCCGGCTCCCTATGCTCATCCTCTCTTCAGTTCTGTACTTTGTTAGCAGCCTCATTATGCTATGGTCCCCGAATGTCTATGTGCTACTGCTGGCACGTCTTATAAATGGATTCGGTGTCGGCTTGGCTGTCACTCTTGTTCCTCTGTACATTTCAGAAACAGCTCCTCCAGAGACAAGAGGTTTGCTGAATACGCTGCCACAGTTGAGTGGGTCAGGGGGGATGTTTTTGTCGTACTGCATGGTGTTCGGGATGTCACTGCTGCCATCACCTGATTGGAGGATTATGCTTGGGGTTCTCGCGTTACCTTCATTGTTTTTCTTTGGTTTGACAATATTTTATCTGCCTGAATCACCAAGATGGCTTGTCAGCAAAGGGCGAATGGCAGAGGCAAAGAAGGTGTTGCAAAGATTACGTGGGAAGGATGACGTCACAGGTCTGTATGACAAAAACTTTGATGCTCATTTCATCTAGGGTTCTATCTGATAGAACTGGTTTCTACTTATTACTCCGGAGGCATATTGAATTTGGCAATTGATTTCTTATGTGTCATGTTTCTGGTTAACTATTGAATGATGTAGAGTTCTAGAAGATATTACTTAGTCCGGATTGCATAGAAGTTGATAAGAAATGCTTGGCAAATAGCTATTTTACAGTGACATTCACACACTAAAATATGCTAAAAAACAATTATAAATATGCTTACTGGCTTGTTTCGCTTTTTCAATAAATAAGCACACTGAAAACTATCACTAATTGATGCAGCTAAATTTCTTCACACTGCATGGTCTGTTGATTTTGGCAAGGTATCCAATTTGATTATAATTACATTTTAATGATAAAAGGTTCATGTTTGACCCAAAAGAAAGAATAAATAAAGTTGACACCTCATTGGTTAGAGACACAGGGAATCAGAATGTGATTTCACTATGATTGACCTTGTTAATAATCGAAGTGTGCCGATAGCCTGAGACGATGACTACTTAACTTGGTGCCACTGATATTTCAGTTTCTAGTTTGCACGTAGTTTTTTTTGTTAATCAGTGACACCCACAAAAAGATCATGCAATAATCCCAATTATGTATGCAATTGCACAGGCGAAATGGCTCTTCTTGTTGAAGGGTTGGAGGTCGGAGGGGATACCTTGATTGAAGAGTACATCATTGGTCCTGCTATCGAACCAGCTGATGACCACGTCGCTCATGGTGATAGAGAACAAATAATACTATTTGGGCCTGAAGAGGGCCAGTCATGGATAGCTCGGCCTTCCAAAGGACCCAGCATGCTTGGAAGTGTGCTTTCTATCGGATCTCGTCATGGCAGCATGGTGAACCAAAATGTACCCCTTGCGGATCCTATTGTCACGCTTTTTGGGAGTGTCCATGAGAACATCTCTCTCGCTGGAGGAAGTATGAGGAGAGTAGTGCCTTCAAAATTTGACAGTATGATCAGTATCACAGATCAGCACCCCAAGACCGAGCAGTGGGATGAGGAGAATCTCCATAGGGATGATGAGGAGTATGCAACTGATGGTGCTGCAAGTGACTATGAAAACAATGTACACAGCCCTCTGCTGTCCCGACAGAATACAAGTGCCGAAGGGAAGGACATTGCACATCACGGGCACCGTGGAAGTGCTTTGGGTTTGAGAAGAAGAAGCCTGTCCGATGAGGGTGGTGAGGCAGCAACCAGCACTGCCATTGGTGGCGGATGGCAGCTCGCCTGGAAATGGTCAGAACGAGAAGATGAGGACGGTAACAAGGAAGGGAGTTTCAAAAGAATCTACTTACACCAAGAGGGAGTTGCAGGCTCAAGAAGGGGATCTGTTGTCTCACTTCCTGATGAAGGTGATGCCTCTGAAGGTGGTAATAAGTTCATACATGCTGCTGCTCTGGTCAGCCAGTCAGCTCTTTACCCGAGGGATATTACAGAACAGCGCACGGCCGGTCCAGCCACAATGCACCCATCAGAGGCAGCTGCCAAAGTTCCAAGCTGGAGAGACCTGTTTGAACCTGGTGTGAGACGTGCCCTGTTAGTTGGTATTGGAATTCAGATCCTTCAACAGGTAGATAGATATATACCATACATAGTCGATCAGTTTATTGCACGGAGGTGCGTCCACATTGTTCCTCTATGCTTGATATTTGGAAAAATGGAAACAAATTTAACATTCAAATAGCTAAATGAACCATGATTGTTTTTCAAAAAGCAACTCACACACTTCCTTAAGTTCCTATGAAATTTGTAGCTTCAAAGATAAGATTCTTAACAGCATCCTCTCCTCTCATGAGTTCACTAACTTGGTTTCCTTTCCCTCGTACAGTTCGCGGGAATAAATGGGGTTCTCTACTACACTCCGCAAATTATGGAGCAAGCTGGTGTGGCAGTTCTTATTTCCAATCTTGGTCTCAGTTCGGCATCAGCATCCATCCTAATTAGTTCTGTCACCGCCCTACTTATGCTCCCTAGCATTGGTTTAGCCATGAGACTTATGGATGTATCTGGAAGAAGGTAACATGTTTGTTTTTCAGCTTAGTAGTACCACTTATCCGAAATATGTAAAATCCGCCTAAAGTACCATTATATAATTCATCCCCTCTCTTTCTTCAGGTTTCTGCTGCTAAGCACAATTCCAGTCTTGACAGCATCTTTAATTGTCCTGGTTGTGTCTAATGTTATCGAGTTGGGTACAGTGGTCCATGCTGTGCTCTCCACAATTAGTGTCATCACCTACTTATGCTGCTTCAAAATGGGCTTTGGCCCCATTCCCAACATTCTATGTGCAGAGTTTTTTCCAACCAAGGTTCGTGGCATCTGCATTGCCATCTGTGCCTTGATATTTTGGACTGGAGACATTATTGTCACATACAGTCTTCCTGTGATGCTGAATGCTATTGGTCTAGCAGGCGTGTTTGGCATATACGCAGTTGCCTGTGCCATTGCCTTTGTCTTTATCTATCTTAAGGTTCCGGAGACAAAGGGTATGCCCCTTGAGGTCATCACTGAGTTCTTTGCAGTCGGTGCAAAGCAAGCGGTTGCAAAGGCCTAGTTCCTTCGGCAACTTTCCTTGCAACTTTTGCACCATGCAACTTGAAGGGATCTCACCAACAGGTTTGGGAGGTTTTTGATCTGTAAATGAGAGGAACGCAGATATGTGCCCATTCTCCTCAAGCGACACTGATCAATGGCAAAGAACAGCTTTTGGGTAGCGAAATTCTGTGTCATTTACCATCAGTTATTGCTTATTTGTACTTATTTGTACTGTATTAGGTATGTTGCTGTTAATAATTGCTTTGTGGTGGAGATGTCTTAAGTTCTGATCTGATTTTGATGTACCATATGAAGTCTAAATAATGAAAGCTTTTCATGTTGGTTGCAAAGCTTCTGCATTGTTCCTCAGTTCAAAAAGAAGTTTTGATTAGTCACACGGTATAATTATCTTTTTTAAGATAAATAATAAAATATCCGGCTTCATCTATCCAAGGATAGAATCAGGCAAATTATTACAGACTTCAAACTAAGCACCAAGTTCGGCTGTAAGAAAATTACAACCATGCACACAAAAACTGGAAATAAAAACAGTCTTTGACTAAACATAACCAACGTGTATTTGCGAAAACCATCCAAAGAAACCGAAAAAATCTAAGACGGACGTCTCCAGATGCCGAGCCGCAAAGATCAGTTGATCCTTAAGATCGTCATGGCGTTGCAAGCTTGCCCACTGGCGTAGCCAGTGCGTTCCTCGGAATAGTACCTGCAAAAGAGATTTTTATCTACATTTGTCAAAAACCACCTCAGTCCTAGTTATCCATATTGCCCAAAGTGCCGCAGCTGCGGTTAATAACAATGAATTATACTTTTTATTTCTTAATTTGGATCAATGCTGGAACAAGTCAGCCATATTCAATAGAGGAACAATTCCAAAAAGCATATGTATACAATGCCATAAAAATTTGACATAAAAACAATAAAAAAACAGGTGTTGAATAGTTATAGTAAAATATCACATCCCAAAATTTCTATTTTAGGATGTGAACCAAAAACACTAAATAAACTAAAGGATTTATGAATTTCTTTAAAATTAGCTAAGATTTTATTCTTTTGTTTTTATTATAAAATAATAAAAAGTGTGGCTTTATAAAACTTTTATGAAGATAATAAAGATGGGTTTATGCTTGGTGCCTTACTTTGTTATGCTAGTGTTTGAAAAGAATTTCTAAACCCGAACAAGACACGGCTAGGTTCTTTTCGTGTTTGAAAATAAAGCTTCGAAAACCCAAGTTTGCCTCAAGAAGGTTTTCGGAAAACGTTTTTGAAAAAATCCTTTCTCTCGCATAGTTAGAGGGAGACACTATAACATAACATGCCTTTGCCGACACTATTTATTGTCGGCAAAGGGCATCTTTGCCGACAGATAAGCTGCCAGTAAAGGTTTCGCCGACAGTTTACAAACAGTCGCGGTAGAAGCCGTCGGCGAAAGTTTTGCCGACAGTTAGAAGAATCGCCGACACTTTGCGTGTAGCGAAATGATGTACCTACGCCGACAGTTAGAATTTTCGCCGACAGTTAACCCATCGCCGACAGTTAATACCTATGCCGACAGTTATTACCTTCCCCGACACTCTATGTGTTGGCGAATCCATTTCCATGGTGTTCTACAGCCTAAAGCTTGTCCATCAATGAAACTGTCGGGAAAACTATACTGTACACAACACATATAGATACCATTTGAATAAATAAAAAATACACATCACATTTAACAAATTCACATGATCTTATAGAATTTAATATCAAATCTTCCATACATACACCAATTAGATGGTCATAGTACATACAGCCATACATATATAGGTCCAATGATCATATAGCAAACCAATACATGTATGATGTCCAATGATCATACACAGAAGGTCAAGTGATGATCATAGTACATATAGCCATACAAATAGATGTCCAGAATGTAGATTAGTCTCTAGGAAGCATATATATAGACATATACTAAGCCTTATACTAACTGGTTATGGCTACAGCTAAGAGATCGATAGATCATGACTTGGGCACAAAAGTGGCATTCAACAGCTCCATATGTCTTTGGCCTACACGATAGCAGCCTTGTAGGTGTTAACAAAAGAACAGAACCGCAATTTACGTCTTCTTGAAGCATTTCTTAGACACTTGTTGCTACTCCAAAATACTTGAACACGAACTTGCTGCACATATGGTTGCTGCCACTCTAGAGAACATGTAACGCCTCGCTGATCGAAGCTCAAAAGGTTGCCCAGTCCAAAATACTTGCAACACTACATAGCTTAAGTACCTAATATGAAGAAGGCAAAATATCAGTGAAATGTGCTCTGTATTACTAACTCTTGCTTTGTTGTTAGGTGCAAATAGTGAAACAACGTTACTGTACAGTGGACAGCTATGTTATAAACTATTTAGTCATATAGACAAATTATATAATTCCATTCAAAGTAGTTAGCAATGACATGCCAACTACCAGCAGCAAGTACCAACAGCTTAAACATCAGAAGCAAAGTAAGAATGCAAGGGAGTAACAGCAGCTGCAGCAACCAGATACTATCTTTGAACTTATCAGGATGTATATAGCAACCAGCCAAATTTATAAAACCTCATTGTGTTTATCCAGGAATTTTTCAACATATATACTATAGTCAAATTTATATAGCAGCCAGCCAACAGAGCCTCATTGATTTCCTACATTTCAACCAGTTTGGATCACATATACAAGTCAAAATGTTCAAGTAAATACCTTCAAGCTATGATGTCCTTCCTGTGCCACCACCTTTTGAGTGCTGAGGTGACTTCTTGTCATCCCTCATCTAGTATAAAACAAATATATTACTAACCAGCAAAATATAATGATCATTTCTTAAAGAATATAGAGAGGTTAGACCATTACTCTGTCATGTGGCCATGCAATACATCTCCCACGAGCCTCTAGAATGGTGGTGACCCCTTTATATGGACGAGGCAGTACTGCATTCCTCATAAACACATGGTTCACAACCACTTCACAGTATTGCACGCCAAGAGCAGTATCCCCAACAATAGCCCTTGGGTTTTGTGTTTGAACGGTAGCCTTTGCTACAGGGACTTCATAGGGCCTTACTACATTATATAGTATCACATCTCTGCCACCCTGAAGCATCAAAAATATTTTAGAACACCATACAAAAGTGATTGTAAGAATCTCTATTACTGCTGATCTGTTGCTGATTTCAGAATAAGTTGATAACAGAGTTGGTAAAGAGCAGATTTTAGAACACAACTAATTTAACAAGCTGATAACAAAGTTGATGATTTCAGAACAACCAGCATGTGATTCATCTATGGCAATGGAGCAAATAATAGTCATATTCAGCTTAGAGGCATAGCAAAACCACATAGTCGGTGACGGCGAGCACAAGGAAATTACCTCACTGTGTTCCTCCTCTCGAAGGGCCACTCGTCTAATAGGAATGTCATCCTCATCTTCTCTGCGCATATCAACCATATCATCCCCTGCATATGATCTAGCATCTTGTTCTTCATCTTCTTCATGTACTTCATCATGATAGGGAGGTGCAGCCCTCAAGTTCTAAATCAAAAGTAAATACCATTGAAAGGTTCATTTGGCAAAATGTGTATCTCTTCTGATACTTCTACACCACTTTCAACTAACCCTCCACCTGTAAATATCACATTATTTGTAGTTAATTTAAGTGTATTAGATCTAACCAGAACATGTTAATCACAACTTTACTTACATGCTTTCTAAACCAATCATGAAATGTTTCATGATGGATACGTTTCATTTGTCGCTGATTGTGGCGACCAATCAAGGAAAGGTACTCCAAATGTTTGCTGCAAAGGTGTGGTACCTATTGAGAAATGTATAGATAATAACACAAGAAATGCAATGTGTGTCAAGTTGTGTGGATTGCTTACTTCAAGTATGGTTCTATCTTATCATAGTTGAACAATACATATCTATGTGCTTGAACCCAAGTCTTGTATTCCAATGATACAGTGCACTTGCCACTCAAAGCTTGCCCAGTGCTTTTGAAGAATGGTATAGTACAAATTTCGCAGTCCATATTTTCACCATTTCCATCTTGTCCAGTCTCATAGCCTTTCAAAAATTTGGAGCAGAAAGTAAGACTCTCATCAAACTTGTAGGCCTCACAAATTGACCCCTCTGGATGACTTCTAGTACGAACACAGCCCTTCAACCTCATCAAATACCTCCCTACTGCCCACATGCTACGATAGTGTACAGGACCAGCAAGCCTTGCTTGAGCAGGCAGATGCACCAGCAAGTGTACCATGATATCAAAAAAAGATGGCAGAAATATAGTCTCAAGGACACTTAGTGTCTCAGCTATTTCAACCTCTAGTTTTTGCATATCACTAATACGAATAGTGGGTGAGTAGATCTTCTTGAAGAAATTGCTCACATGAATTAGTGCTGCACTGACTCTTTCTGGCAATTTATTCCGAACAGCGATGGGAAGCAAGTCCTATAACAATACATGGTTGTCATGGCTCTTTAATCCAATTAATTTCTTCTCCTTAACTTGAACATTACGGCGCATATCAGAAGCATAACCAGCAGGAAACTTCACTTCCTTCAATACTTGAAGGAATGCTTCCTTGCCATCAGGACTCATTGTAAACTGTGCTGGAGGTAAATAGAAGTTATCTTCTACACTAACAGGATGAAGATCACTTCTAATTCCAAGTTCCTGGATGTCAAAGCGAGCATTTAAGTTATCCTTGGATTTTCCATCAATGTCCAAAAGTGTGTCAATAATATTCTGACACACATTCTTTTCTATGTGCATAACATCAAAATTATGCCGTAGCAGTAGGTCTTTCCAATATGGCAACTTAAACCAAATCGATTTTCTTTTCCAAATAGTTGGTGGCTCATCAACTTTCTTGTGTTTTCGCTTGGATGGCTCTTCTGTACTTGGATTGCACTGACGCTTAGCTGGCTTCTTCGTTATTGGGTCCTTTCCAAAGTTTGGGTAGATATTTGCTGTCAGCTCCAATATTTCCTCTCCACTAAGAGGTCTAGGTGCTGGCCTAAGTTCTGTCCTACCATCAAATGAATCTGCATCAAACCGGAATTTGTGTTCGGCATCTAAGAATCTGCGATGGTCCATGTAGACACACTTGCCTCCCTTTTTCAATTGGAAAGAACATGTATCTAAGTGGCATTCAGGACAAGCAAGTTTGCCAGAAGTGACACATGCCAGCAAATAACCTAGACCTGGAAAATCTGATATGGTGAAAACTATGGCAGCACGCAGTTGGAAGGTTTCCAGCTTAGAAGCATCATATGTTCTTACACCATCAACAAACATGTCTACCATATCATCCACCAGCGGCTCAAGAAAGACGTCCATATCACCATAAGGTGCCCTAGGTCCAGGGATCAATAAGGATAAGATGAAATTTGATGGCTTCATACACTTCCAAGGTGGAAGGTTGTATGGGATCAGAATAACAGGCCAAATACTGTAGGTTGCTTTCATGGTCCTAAAAGGATTAAAGCCATCACTAGCTACCGCTAGTCTAAGATTTCGACTCTCCGAGGAAAATACTTCATGCTTGGAGTCAAAATCTTTCCAGAAAGGAGCATCAGCAGGATGCCTCAGCAAACCATCATTTGTGCGCCCTTCATCATGCCACCTTGTGTCACTTGCTGTTTTTGAGCACATAAATAACCACTGTAGCCTTTTCTTTATAGGAAAGTAATGTAGAACTTTCCTAGGAACCCTATGTCCACGTTTTCCACTAGGACTATTATTTTCTAATTTCCATCTTGAGGTTTTACATTTTGGACAAACATCTTTGGTTACATGGTCTTTCCAAAACAGTATGCAGTCATTCTCACATGCATGAATTTTCTCGTACCCAAGTCCTACACCTTTTGCCATATTTTTAGCTGCATTAAAGTTTTTAGGAAGTGATGACTCCTCATAGGCATCTTTAAGTAACTCTAGTAGCATGTCGAAGCTTTTGTTACTCCATCGCCCAATGAACTTGATATGGAGTAACCTAACAATGAAACGTAGCTTCGAGTACTTTGAACCTGGATAATGTTCCTTGCCAGCATCTTCTACCATTTTGTAAAAATCCTCCATATCCTTATCGTGCTGCTTTGTGTTGTTTACTTCTAAGTCCCCCTCAACATCTAAACCCATTGCTACGTCTTCAAGTAAACCAAAAATATCATCCTCTTCATTTGGGTCCCCTACTTCTACCCTTTCATGTTGTCTGCTATTTGTGGAAAAACTGGAACTAGGTTCACCATGATTCACCCATGTTATATATCCTTTCGTAAATCCCTCACATATCAAGTGCTCACGTACAGTATTACAGACCCTCCAACAAGAGTTCTTGCATGCCTTGCAAGGACACAGAATCTGATTTCCTTTTGCAGAATTACTAAAGGCAAACTCTAAAAATAGATCCACTCCTTCTCTATACACAAGGGTTTGCCTACACATGATTATCATGATATCAGACCAAACACCCTATGCATGTGGATTCTAGTATATGGTCATAGGTTTATAATGTACCTAGGCTGATCCATCCATGTTTTATCCATGACGCACCTTTTACAAAATGGAAATGGAGTGCCAATTAGTGTAATATATACACATTTGTTCTCATTTCAGAATGGGTTGTTTAACAAGAAAAAAGGATTTTGCCAAACAATTGTTCAAATTAAGTCAATTTCAGCACACTTGATGCTAAAAAAATCATCTCAACACACAATCAACAGGAACTATAGGGGAAATTTAATCCAGATCTAAGAAACCAAAATCATCACATCACGGAACACACAACCTGCTCTTGCACTTGCAGTAGATAATATTGCCAACTTGCATCACAGATAATATTGCCAACTTGCATCATAAGAAACCAAAATCATCACATCACAGAACTCACATCATAAGACAGTAGAAGAGCATACCAATCAAGCAATGACAGTAGAAGAGCAGATGAAGAGATGAAGACTACAAGGCCAACTTGTTCTTGCACCGAAGAGTTGAATCCTTTAGTGCTTCCATAATGGATATTTTTCAACATGCACAAGACAGAAAGAAATAATCAGAACCAATCTATTTGGAACGAGAAGACATGTTTGCATTTCAATAGTTGCAGATCCAGCATAGGAGAACTTACATGCAAACTGAAGGATCCTCTTGTGGACAAGATCTTGAATCCTACTGGTTCCTCTACAAAATCAACAAAGATAGTAAACATCACATCGAAATTGAGCTGAATTTTTGGAAAAGATGGGAAGAGATGGGAGATCTGGACTGAATGGAATTTTTGGCAAGAGAAGTAACCCAAACCTTGAATCTTTCTAGCCTTTCTCACCTTTGTCTACTCCTTTCTGCAACCAAGAAAAAAATACAAGAAATTAATCTGTGCTGAAACCCTAGCATGGAAGGGAATGAGGATGCGGGGAAAGGGATGTGGAGATGGAAGCACCTGGATGCGGAGGGGAATTGGGATGAGGCGGCGGCGCTGCTCCTACTGGCCGACGGTGGGCTAGAGCAACATCGGGCTTGGGAGGTGGGGGCCTGGGGCGTCGGCGCACTTGGGAAAGCGGCGCCAGTCAGGGCCGGAGGCCGCGGGGCTCTGGACAGCTTTGTCGGCAGCGGGCAGGGCGGGCGTCAGAGCGGCGGCCGTGCCGGGTGCGCCTGCGGCAGCGGCTCCTGGCGGCAGGGCTGCTGGCGGTGCCCGGCGGCGGAGGCTCCTGGCGGCGCCCGACGGCGGAGGCTGCTGGCGGCGCGCCCGTCGCCTGGAATCGGGGTTGGTGTTTTTTTTCGAGTGCAATGGAATGGGGGAGGGGACTGAACTGATGGCGCAGGCAGCTAATTTTAGTGGACTCGGCCACATTTTAGTGTTTTAGCTCCTGCGAACGGTTCTAATTTGGCGCGTAGTCTCCCGCCCACTAAAAACCCTTATTTTCCTTCCACGCGTACCCCCCACGCCGACACATCAACAGTGGTTTAGTTAGGCTTCGTCGACACATTTTTGGTGTGGAATCTTTCACCGACACTTTATGTGTGGGAAGGAGAAACGCCGACACTACACCCGTAGCCCTACATAACTATTGCCTACAGTTTTTGTGACACTAAAATGGTAAAGAATTGCCAACACAAAATGTGTTGACCAAAGCCATGATTTGCCAACAGATAAGTGTAGGGAAAAGTGGGTCATGGTGTACTGAGAGCCTTTCTTTTTCTCTATAGTGTTAGCCATCGCTCTAGTTAGACATCATCCTCTACCTAGCTCTAGTGGGCATAGTTCAGCCTCTAGACATCCCTGGCTTGCCCTAGTCTATCCTGGCCCGACCTAGCTTTCTTTGGTTCTCCTAGCCTCATCTGGCCATTGGCCAACCACGATAGCCACAGCTACCTGTGACCACTCTCAGCTGGCCACGGCCAACCTCGGCCGGCCATAGCCAGCACTAGCTTGGCCAAAGCGACCACAAGTTAGCCATAGCCTCCTCGGCCACCTTGAGCCTTTCCTGGAGTCCACTGGCCAGCCCTAGCTCCAACTGGCCAAGCATGGCCAAACCTAGCCGGCCATGGCCAGCACTGGCCAGCCATGGCCAAGTGAGCAGCAGCCGCAGTTGGCCAGCAGCGGCCAGCATTGGCCACCAGTAGCCAGGCCGCAAGCCAGCGGCCCAGCTTGCCTCAGCACCAGCCGCGGCCCGCTCAGCGTGCCCGCACGCACGCCTTGGGCTGGCCACAGCAGGCCAACCGTGGCCCAG
Source organism: Bothriochloa decipiens (assembly GCA_023333625.1). NCBI lineage: Eukaryota > Viridiplantae > Streptophyta > Magnoliopsida > Poales > Poaceae > Bothriochloa > Bothriochloa decipiens. The sequence continues at coordinate 42,957,642 of CM041637.1, forward strand.
CAGCGCCAGCGGCCTGCTCCGCCACGTAGCTCCGCGCTCCAGCCGCTGCCCGACGGGCCCCGCCGTTCGGCCCTACCCGTCAGCGTCCTCCGTCGCTGCCCTCCACTCCGCATCACGCGAACACGCGCCGTCGCCGCCCGATCGGCCTGAGCGCGTGGCACGAGGTTTGCCTCTGCCTATAAATGGACGCCATCCTGTGCGCCGCGCTCTCCTTTGGGAACCCTAGCGGAGCCGTGCCGCCACCCGAACCCTAGCCGCAATCCTAAACAGCCGCCACCACCCCGAGCTCGGGTGCGCTGCCACCAATCGCCGCCTCCTGTGAGCCCGGGCCGCCGAGACCGCCTAGATAAGCTCTGTCTCAAGGTGAGGAAGCTGTCGGTCCCCTCCCCATCCTCCCTCTCCATCTCTGGCGCCCGCACGATGTCATCGTCGTAGCACCGCCAATCGTCGCTCGCCGCCGCTGCGACGCCCCGCCGCTCTGGCCTCGCCCGAACTGTTGGGAATATGCCCTAGAGCTAATCATGTTGATGATGATATTTCGATTGTATCCATGATTGATAAAGTGTTCATTGAATATCCATTATACATAACTTGTATTGATTGGCAATTAATGGTTATTCTAAAGTTGTCTCTGGTGGCATTCTTGTGGAAACACACTTGAATATTAGACCAGCACATGTATTAATTGATGGCTATGTTTCACAAGTCATAGACATGGAGATGTCAAACTAATAATGTGGGCACATGTGAGACATGTAGGCTGGACTGACCCGACATGAGAAAGTCTCTATTCACATCATATACGTTATGTCCTTAGACCTGAGATTGTGGTATGTACTCAAGATGTGAGACGGTCTACTTAGGGACTATCAAACGCTGCTCCGTAACTGGGTAGTTATAAAGGTGGTCTTCGGGTGGTCGGGAAGCATGCTGTGAGGCATAGACAATCAAGATGGAATTTGCCCCTCTCTTCGTGAAAGAGATATCACTGGATCACTCAAGTGATTGGATCAACAAATGCATGGCCGTGCTTGGGTTAAGTGTTAACCCACGAGTTGAACCATATATCGAGTGGCAAAGGGAATAACTTGTATGTGGTCATATTGGTTCATCTGATATGATCTTTACGCATGCATAGGAGTTGTCACACCTTGCTAGAGGCCGTTGTCAACTATTGGGCGAGTAGGAGTACTCGGCCCATGTCAATGTGTGCGTGAACCCATAGGGTCCCACGCTTAAGGGGCTGGAAGTCTAATTCGGGTTGGACCTGAATTAGACAAGGCTTAGGGTTACTAATAGGCCTCCAACTCATGAGCTCATTGGGGATGCCTATATAAGCAAGGGGTAGGGCGTGCGGTCTTGGTTGGACGCCTTTGACAGCCGCCGTCGCCCTCCCCACGCTCATGCCTTCTATTTCTCGTGGACCTAGCAGTCCGGAGGCGCATCGCTTCTTCCCTGTACGTGTGGGATACCTTGGAGGTGCTGCATCTGGAGCACTGGGACGAACCGCGTGAGGGGATTGACGTGATGGACGACCACACAACTGCACTACCTACTGTGATGCGTACGACTACGTCGAGTCATCTTTCGCTGTATCCGCGCGTCTAGTGGTAATCCCGTGACCTGTAACTAGCAGTAGATCCTGGTTTATGAGGCAGAAAAGTTTTGTTTTCTGGCTAGCGTAGCACCCTCATAACCCAACAGTGGTATCAGAGCCATAGCTGTTCGTTATAGGTTCGGATTATGGCATATAGATGATATGCAGAGATAGTAGATGTGATTTGCTAGTCTTGGTTGCATGGTTTGACTAGATCAATCTGTGAAATGGGGTTGTAGATGGAAACTCAATCTATTTTCATGCTCTTGATGCATGGCCGTGTAACGATCTACTCATACCGGTCGGTTTAATCCGCCATCTGAGTTAAGTGATACACGTAAAGCATACATATTGGGCATTGATCAATGAGATTGATCTAGTGAAAATAGAGGGACTCCGAATGGTTCGGATTCGGGTTGATGAGATCAATCTGATGAGATTTTCATAGTGATTCCATAGATGTGATCTGTGTAATCCGGTTTGGTTTTCAGGGCGCTGCCCTGAAACCCGCGGGGGGGTCCTCCCCCTCGACCCCGCCGTTACTACCTGTCGTAGCGCATAGAATCATTCTACGCCTAACTTGTTTTTGCAGGGTATGTTGTGAATTGGTATGGCCCATGTGTATGTGTATAATTCTTTCATGGCCTGCGAGTCATGTAAGCAACACGACTGGAGCCATATGTGTTGCCATTTGATGTATTGGCGTGCACGCCATCTTGTGATTACGCGACTATGTAATTTGTATAGCCTGCGATAAGATAGTTCTTGGAGGACTTATCACAAGAAAGATGGCACACATGGATCGTGGAGATGGAGATCACCATGATGGGCAAGATGATGGAGATGGAGATCACCATTCATTAAAGGGCCATACCGTGTCACTATGTGTGAATGTGATTCTCATTATTTGTTCTACTTTCACATGCTATTATGTTTTGTCTTCATGAGTGCGGTAGTGAAGTAGAACGATCCCTCAGCAATGTTTAAGTTAAATGCTTCCCCAAAACTTGCACTGTCATAAGTCTTGTACAATCGATGGTGGGTCTATGAAATTAGGGTGCCACTGGTTTTCCTCGTCTAGGCAGGTTCGTATCGGATACTTACTGCAAGAAGGTTTGGTTACTTGAACAAGGTCATCCTAACAGTTAGGGATCTTGAAGCATGGAAAAGTTGAGTGCTTGGCATAGGGATGCTAGCCCAACAACAAGAGTCATATGAGATATGATTAGCAAGGTTTTGCTTACCGATCTACCATACCGACCAGCGGTGATACTAAAGCTCACTAGACGGGATGTTAGTTGTGGGTCTTGAATCACTAAGTATAAATTGAGGGATATTGATTTTAGTGGGAGTATATTCTATTTGATATAATTTACTCCTTCATGGATACATTTTCTTAGTATTTTCCATTACTTTTGTTGTAGATGGCCGTTCGCAATCAACCATTTTCTTTGTGTACAATTCTTGAGAAAGATAAGTTGAATGGAACAAATTACGTGGATAGGATCCGCAACCTGAGAATTGTTCTCAGGGCTGAGAAAAAGGAAGATATTCTAGACACCCCATTACCAGATGAGCCTGGTGAAAATGCACCTGCTGCTAAAAGAGCCGCTTACAAGAAAGCATGCGATGCTGATCTTGAAGTGAGTTTCCTTATGCTTGCTTGTATGGAACCTGATTTGCAGATGCATTTCGATAACAATCAGTCAGCAAATGATATGATCGTGGTGCTTGAGGAGATGTTCCACACGTAGGCCAGGACTGAAAGGTTCAATGTCTCTAAGGCGCTTGTAGAAACCAAGCTTGCAGAGGGCGCAGCAGTAGGACCACACGTAATCAAGATGGTTGGTTACACTCAAAGGTTGGAGAAGCTAGGCTTCCCAATTGGCCAAGTGTTGGCTACTGATTTTATTCTCTCATCTCTTTCACCTAGCTATGTAAACTTCGTCTCAAACTACCATATGGATGGAGTGGAGAGAGGCTTGAGTGAACTATGTGGTATGCTGAAAACAGCAGAAGCTGACATCAAGAAAGGTGCCAGCAGTAGCCAAGTGTTGGCGGTCCAGAACAGACCTCAGTTTAAGAGGTGGGGCAAGAAGAAGGGCAAGGCTAGAGATGAGATCTCTAAGCCAAATCCATCTGCTGCTAAGGCTGGACCATCTGCAAATTCAGACTGCTTTTATTGCAAGGGGAAAGGTAACTAGAAAAGGAATTGCAAGGAGTACTTGGCATCCTTAGAGAAGGATGGCGATGGTAAAGGTATTACTGCTACTTATACCCTTGTCGTTCATGTTATAGACATTTTCCTCGCTAATTCATATATCAATTCCTGGGTATTTGATACCAGATCGGTTGCTCATATTTGCAATACGATGTAGGGAATGATAAAAAGTAGAAGCGTGGAAAAGGGAGAGGTTGACTTCCGCGTGGGCAACAATGCAAGAGTTGCTGCGTTGAACGTCGGGACGATGCAACTTCACCTGCCATCAGGATTTATCATGGAATTGAATAATTATTATTTTGTTCCTAGCTTAAGTCGAAACATTATATCACCTTCATGTTTGATGAAGGATGGTTATTCTTTTGCGAGTAATGACAATGGTTGTGTTATCTCCAAGAATGACATGTTTGTGGCTTTTGCATCCATTGTGAATGGGTTATTTATTTTAAATCTTGATGATGCACATGTCTGTAATGTTAGTGCTAAATGGCCTCGGCTTAATGAGTTAAGTCCTACCTATATGTGGCATTGTCGCTTGGGTCATATAAGTGAGAATTGCATGAAGAGGCTCCATGATGATGGTCTTCTAACTTCATTTGATTTTGAATCATACGAGACATGTGAGGCTTGCCTGCTAGGCAAGATGACCAAGGCGTCATTCAAAGGATTTCTTGAGAGGGTGTCTGACTTATTGGAACTTGTACATACTGATGTATGTGGACCAATGAGCACGACAGCTAGAGGAGGATTTTAATACTTCATAACTTTTACTGATGACTTTAGTAGATATGGATATGTCTACCTAATGAAGCATAAGTCTGAAACATTTGAAAAGTTCAAAGAATTTCAGAATGAAGTAGAGAATCAACATGGGAAAAAGATCAAGGCCTTGCGATCTGATCGTGGAGGTGAATATCTAAGTCACGAGTTTAGCAATCATCTTAAGAGTTGTGAAATTGTTCCATAGCTTACGCCACCCGGAACGCCTCAGAGAAACAGTGTGTCTGAGTGACGTAACCGGACCTTGTTGGACATGGTTCGGTCTATGATGAGTCAGTCAGACCTACCTTTATCATTTTGGGGATATGCTCTAGAAACAGCCGCTTTCACATTGAATAAGGTACCATCTAAGTCTGTAGTTAAGACACCATATGAGATATGGACTGGTAAGACACCATATGAGATAGGGTTAGTAATGGGCCTCCAACTCATGAGCTCATTGGGGACGCCTATATAAGCAAGGGGTAGGGCGCGCGGTCTTGGTTGGATGCCTTTGACAGCCGCCGTCGCCCTCCCCACACTCGCGCCTTCTGTTCCTCGCTGACCTAGCAGTTCGAAGGCGCATGCAACTGGTTTGACGTGACGGACGACCATGCAACTGCACTACCTGCTGCGACGTGTACGACTACATCGAGTCATCTTCCACTGCATCCGGGCATCTAGTGGTAATCCCATGACCTGTAACTAGCAGTAGATCCTGGTTTACGAGGCAGAAAAGTTTTGTTTTCTGGCTAGCGTAGCACCCTCATAACCCAACACGAACGTAGCCGTGCCGCTCGTCTCACGCGCAAGCACACACGCAACGCACGTGTGGCCTCGTTTTGGCCCCGCATGCCCTAGAGCGCCCTCCTACCGAGCTCCCCGCCATTGCCAATGGCGCTCGGCCAAACCAGACCAGCCTCCGGCCACCCCCTTCCGCCACGGTGCCTGCGGCCGAGTCCGCGGAGCTGAGCTCATCGCTCCCGTACCCTCCGAGCCGCCGGCCAAGCCCCAGAGCGCCGTTCCAGTGAACTCCGGCGAGCTCCCCTGCCGTGCCGCCATCCTGGCCGCCATCTTTGGCGACCCAGACCCCGCCGGCCGACCCTGGCCGCCCGATCCAATCTGGATGGCCTAGATTAGATTGGGGGTACCGGTCAACCGTGGGTCAACCTGGCCCCCGTCTGCCAACGTGGCAGCGATGCTGACGCCACATGTACGCCACATCAGCGCCACATAAGCGCTGACCAGTCAACCTGGTCAACCGACCGGTCAGTTCTGGCATTTTTTAGAAAGGTCCCTAGACTTTTCTGTAATTACAATTTAGTCCACCACAGTTCAAAACATACTGCCATTTTTATAGTTTGAACCTTGAAGTCATCGGTATTTTTGTTTTAGGTCCAAACCGAGTTTTATTTTAGATTTTAAATTATTTTTGAATACAAAAATGGTTCTGTTTATTTACGGTTATGCCCCTGACCTTGTTTTAGCCATAACTTTCATGTTTTAACTCTGTTTTTAGCAAACTTATACTTTTTAGAATCATATCGATGTAAGCTACGCGATCATAGCGATGTTTACCATATTCTAGGATTTTAAAAATGTGACTTATTTATGGGTTAGAATAATGATCTATCAACACGTTTCCAACATGCGAATAGCCTAGATTAACCTTGTTAGTTGTGCCACCACAACAATAGCTCCTCTGTTGGTCACTCTTATGCTCTCGTGATCGTAGTAACAAGCTCTACCATGTAGACTGCTCTTTCTTCACTGTTTCTTTTGATTGATGTTTGTTCTTAGCTTTGTCTGTTTGTGTTGCTTGTTTGCTACGAATAGACGAAGAGCAGTTCATGAGTGCTAAAGATCAGGAGCTAAGGACCAACAAGTACAATTGGAATTAGAGATCAAGAGTTCTTTGACAACCAGAATCAGCAGGTTCATTGGGAAAGCTTTGAACGAGGCAAGTATAGCTTGGGTTTTATTTCTGTGGCCATGATCTTGTGACTTAATTAATGTCTAAGCAATAAACGATAAAAATGACTTTTTAGCAACTTGATGATTTATCTGTAAGAGAACCTTTGGGATTTACAGTACAGCTATGAGGGCTACATGGCTCTGGTTTTAGCTTAGTATGAGGACCTTTTCTAGCTTGTTAGTGGTTACCACTTGGCGCAAGAGGGGTGTGTCCGGGTTGGGTGTAGTTGGACCCCTATCTATATGTGTATAGGCTGCGATTGTGTGCCATCTAGAAGGGAGGATACTACATTCGTAGGCGCAGAAACCTTAGCGGCCCTAACATGTTATACGAACCTTTGAAAGGCTTCATAGTGAACCCTGCCGGTCTTCCTTGGTAGTAGGCTAAGAGGCTGATCACCTCGGGCGAAAGGGTAAATCACAGCTCACAGTGAAAGTGTACACCTCTGCGCAGAGTTTATTAAACTGGTATACTAGCCTTGCTCAAGGACATGAGTGGCCTTGGAATCTTTACATTAAGATAATGATTTCTGCTTGCTAACATGTTCATGGTTTATCGTTTTATGCTTTATATTATTTATGTTACATTGATCATGAGTTGATGGGTACTGCCTTATTGCTATACTTGTTGAGTTTGACATGGACTCACTCTTGCTATTCCCCCACACCTCAAGAGAAGTTTAGGCTTGTGGTCAACTAGTCAGTTGGATCCAGTGGAGTGAAGTCTACACCCGGAGTTTGAAGTCGTCTTTTCGCTGATTGTTCGTTAGGTGATCTTTTATATATTATGTACGTTATTTTTAAAGCATTGTAATTAATACTATTTATAGCTATATGTGAGATTTGTCCTTTAAGACTCACATATAGTGTATATCTGGTTTTGTACTTAGAACCGGGTGTGACATAAAATGACAGAAGCAACAACAAATATCCCCTGCCAATTACACCTAGCCAAATTATCTTTGGTTAGAATTACACCTCTCTTTAAATACCATATAAAAACTTTAATTTTTATGGAAAACTTTATTTGCCAAACATCTTACGACACTCTCACCCTATTGTTAATTAATACAACATATATGGACTTGACTGTAAATATCCCTGAGGCTTTCAAACCCACAAACACATCTCTTTCCTCAGTTAGATTAACATGTTGTAAAGAAGTGATAATGCGGTTCTAATTTAATAAGTTTTGACCTACCAAATTCCTTCAAAAAGAGATATTTAGTAAAGGTGAACCTAAAACTTTAGCAACCGTATCTTGTTTTGATCTTACAATATTAAACAAAGCAGGGAATCTAAACTTGAGCGGTTTGTCTCCCAGCCAAGTATCCTCCTAAAATCTAGTTTGTGTTCCATCATTAATTTTAAAATGACCCAATTCCGTAAAAGAATCTTCGATATTCATTAGAATTTTCCAAAAATGAGAATCTGTCGGTTTTTAACACAACTTCCTAAAGACTTATCTTTAATATATTTATTTTTTAAGAGTTCCTGCCACGTACCTTCCTCATTGAACAATTTAAATAACCACTTTCTCGGTAAATATTTATTTTGGATTTCTAAATTTTGAATCCCTAGACCCCTTGGTCCTTAGGTTGACACATAACTTCCCATTTAGCAAGCCTGTACTTTTTTTTTGTGTTGGTCGTTCTGTCAATAAAAGTGTGATCTAAAATAATCTATTTTTTCCAGGATTCCTTTCGGCAATTTAAAGAAGGACATCATAAACATCAGTAAGCTAGACAACACCGAGTTTATAGGGACCAACCGACCCCCAACCGTCAAGAGTTTGTCTTTTCACCCACTAAGTCTTTTTTTATTCTCTCTTCTATATTCTTCCAATCTTTATTATATAATTTTCTAAAATACATAGGTAGGCCTAAATAGCGAAACAGGAATTTGCCAATGTCACAACCAAACAGCTGCGAATAAAACTCTTCGTGATCTTTAGCTTGTCCAAAATAGAAGACTTTATTTTTGTGAAAATTTATTTTTAAGCCAGATAGTTGCTCCAATGTGCTTAGCAGTAATTTTATGTTAACTGCTTTCTCAACATCATGGCTCATAAAGATCACTATGTTATCCGCGTACTGAAGGATTGATAAACCATCCTGTAACAAGTGGGGAACAACCCGTTCTATTTGTCCTGCTTTCTTAGCACGTGCAATTAGTATGGCCAATATGTCTATCACTATATTAAATAGTATAGGAGGCATGAGGTCACCTTGCCTTAAACCTTTCTTAGTCTAAAAAAAACTAATTGATCATTGACTTTGATATTAACATTACCACTTATGTAAAATATTGGATCCATTCGCACCATTTATGTGAAAACCCTTTCATGCTAAGAGTTTGCTAAAGAAAACTCCACTTTACTTTATCATAAGCCTTTTTAAAGTATTTTAAAATTTACCCCATTATTTTTTTGTGTGAACCTCATGAATAGTTTCGTGTAAAATAACAGCACCCTCCGTAATATTTCTACTGGTAAAAAAACAGGTTGTGTCGGTCTTATTAATTTCTGGGCTATGGTAGACAATCTATTAGTTGCGACTTTGGTGAAGATTTTGAAAGAGACATTCAACAAATAGATAGGTCTATTGTTGAATGACTCTTGCATCCTTCTTTTTGGGCAACAATATTATGTTACCAAAGTTAAAATAATTCAAAGGTAGCGTTCCCTGATGAAAGTCAGAGAACAGAGCCGTTAAATCATCTTTGATCAAACCCTAGAATACTTGGAAGAACTCAGGTGGGAAACCATCTGGCCAGGCGCCTTATTATGTTCCATTTGGAAAATGGCCATTCTAACTTTCTCTTGGGTGAAAGGTGCAGTCAAAAACTTATTTTCCAAGTCAGACACTCGAGGAATGTCCTCCATCTAAGTTTCGTCTAGTGTAACTGTAGAATCTTTGGATGGACCGAATAGGTTTTTGTAATAACATGGTATAATTATCTGCATAATGAAGTAGTTCTGTTGGGCATATTTCTAAAACGGGATACCTATGATGGCATGCACTATTGAATTCAAGAGATTACTATTATGTGCCACCTTGTATCTCCTTGATAATGATAAGGTACCAGGCCGAAAAGGATTTGGCTCCTTTCGTGGCTCCGTGTGAAACTAAATGTCATTGATAATCATTTTTATCACGCGTTTTGCTTGTTTTCTGCACGATGCATAAACAAAATTACAATTACCTATGAATGCAATTCTTCACTGCTGGTAAAACAGAATGGCCATTTTTGAACTTTAGAGTAAAAACATGTATTATACTGTATATAAAATCCAACACCAGAAGTGGCTAAATCAGTATACTAATATTCTGTACAAAACTGATGCTGGTATCAGTTTTGTTTTCGGAGATATTTTTCCGACTATGGAGATTGCTAAAGGAAAATTCAAAACTTTATGCTAAAAATAAAAATCAAATCCCTCACGGCCTCACAAAAGAAGCCGTACTTCCTTTCATGGGCCCATTTGCCGTCCCATACGTACGCGAAATGGCCTTTTCTCCCACCACGTTTGCTTCCCTCTTCGCGTTTTCGCTTACTTTCCCCCGCGCCGCACCGGCGAACAGCGGCGCCGCCGACTCTGGAGGTCCGCACGGTTGCACAGAGAGCCAGCTGCACGCCTACTAGGGTTAGTTGATCGCTCTTGCCTTACCTTCGCTTCTTGTAGTGTGGGGCGATGTTATTGGGTGGGACTACCCTCTACTCGATTCGCCACTTCATCAGTGATTTCGATGCGTTGAGAGAGATGCTCCGAGTAGATATAGGTTTTAGCAGAGTGCTCGACTCTCTTGACATCGCAACTGAAGGTGGAAGGATGGCCTGGTGTGGTTGCGGATTGGGGATGAGCGTTCACATTGAGAGGCATCATCGACCTTTGCCGTTTCGGTGTTGGTGACTCCGTATTTGATTGTTGTACTGTTTGCTGCTGCTTTTTGATCACTAGATACCTTTCTGGTTTGCATTTACTTGGCAGTTTTGACACTGCAACTCTGGCAGCATAAGTGACCATTTTTTTACCAGAAATTCATGGGAACAAATCGAGGTGGAACTGCACAGTTTTTGGTAACCTCTGTTTCACTCATGAGTAGTCTTACAATGTACTAGCTTGTTTCTCATGAAATGTTATGGACGGTTGTTCACGAGAGGGGGCCAAAGAGGAGAATTTACAGAAGTCTATCAGTGTGTTAAGCTGTACAAAAGGTAGTGTGATAAGTCAGCAGAACTAGTGCTTATGAACCTATACATCCTATGCACTCAGGTACACTTATCATGTACATTACTCTGTGTTTACTGAAATATCTTGCATGTTCAGGTTGGCAGCTATGCTGTCCAGGTAAGAGACTACTTCCTGTATTTTTGGCCTCATGGATGGATTACGATTTACACACTGGTAGGCAGCTTCAAGCACCATCAGCATTTGCTCTTCATACCCTGTGTGTCGGAGTGCTGGATCCAGAACTTCAACCTGCTTTCCTTCACATCTCATATCCCATTCCCACTGGACGAGCTCCTTTGACACAAATGAGATTGGAATGGTCCACTGACCTATGAGTAGTTCAAGCAGAACTACCCCAAAACTGTACATATCGCCTCTTAGAGTGGCCACCCACCCTTGCACATACTCAGGGGGAATGTAACCGAGAGTGCCAACCAACTCGGTCGTGAGATGAGTTGGGAAGGATCAATCCGTATAGACCAAAATCTGCTACATAGGCTTGAATTCTTTGTCAAGTAGGATGTTGCTGGACTTGATGTCACGGTGAACAATGTGATGCTTGCAGACATTGTGGATATAAGACAGACCCCAGCTTGCTCCTTGTGCAATCTTTAGCCTCCTTGGCCAGTCAAGAAATGAGCTTGCATCATCGTCCCTATTGTGAAGCCAATCATCCAGGCTGCCATTCTCCATGTAGGAATATATGAGGAACCTTGAGTTTCCCTGGATGTAGTAGCCCTAGAGTGGCACTACATTGTCATGATGTGCCATTGTGAGTGCATCGACTTCTACACTGAATTCCCTATCCATTAAGACTATTTCATCACTGAGCTTCTTGATGGCAGCCTTGGAGCCATTGGGTAGCTGTGTCTTGTAAACTAGTCCATAACCTCCACAACCTATGATATTTTTCTTGTCAAAGTTATTTGTAGCCTTTACAAGATCAGTGAACGTGAGCTTATCCTTTTCTCCCTTGCCTTGTGGAACCATCACCAAGGACCGCTGTGAATTGAAGTTGGACGCCATTCCTTACATAACATCCTTGTTGTTGCTCTTGTTTCTGGTTATGAAACTTCTACTCATTGAGAAAAAAGACAACAAGCCAGCAATAATAGGATGACAATTGCTGCAAAAGTTATAGCAAATGCAAGCACAAAGATGACCTTTTTGTCCTATCATTTCTTAGTGATCAATGGTGTTTTTTACGAACTACAATGATGCACAAGCGTGGGACCACACAATTTTGGGTTGCCATCAAAACTAGAGTTTGGAAACATGCTAAGCTGTCCCACTGTTGGAACAGATCCATCTAGGTCATTATTGGAAATGTTGAATTGGGTAAGAAATTGTAGATCGTTCAGTGCATCTGGAAGTGTACCATTGAGATTATTACTTGACAAGTCAAGTATTTGTAGGTTTGTGAGCTTGCAGATTGGCTGTGGGATCTGTCCACTTAACTTGTTGAAACTCAAATTGAGTCCAAGGATTGCTTTCAGTTGACCAATTTGTTCGAGGATGACACCAGTGGAATCATTGTTTCCCAGATTCAGTACTTTAGGAAAAGCGCTGGTCATGCGGTATTGAAGTGATTGGGTCTCAAGTCTCATAAACTGGGAGCTAAAACATCTTTGGTGCAACTTTGGCTGTTTGTAGCATAGGCATCTCCATTAAAGCTGTTGAAATTTCCCCTGTAAGACTGTTGTTTGATATGTCTATATAGAAGAGGGAGTTTAGGTGATGGGGACGTGATTCCCTGATCTTCCGTCAGATTGAGATAACTATCGTTTTGGTGGAGCACGACACACCGATCCGGCTTCAGATCCAAAGACCCGAACCCTGCAATCTTAGCACCACGACTCCTCTGGTTATCAACCGTGTCTCCAACCGGTTGACCTCGCCACGAAGGCTAATCCCTGCCTGCGAAACGAAGAACACAAGCAAGAACTCGAAAGAACGCAGCTCAATTAATGGGACAATCTGCAAATGAATGATTAAGCACTCGAGTTGGGGTTCCACAAACCGATGAACGGCGGCTGTCGATGGACAGAATAATCTAAGAAAAACCCCAGTCTCAACAGCGATGGCTATGTGGATTATATAAGATAGACGTCCTAGGGTTGGAGGCGGCCAGGGGTTGGGCGCCCACAACTTGGGCTCAAGGCCCGACTCGATACATGGCCAAGTTGGCCCAAAATAGGTGACGTAGCACCTTTTCATGATCACACAGAATGATCCACGAAAAATCTGAAGCTGGGACCAGATCCAAAATGACGGTGTCGTCGTCCCCTTTCCAACGAGTCCAAGATCGCCCCGTTTCGATGTCGTATGAGGAAATTATGACCGAAACAGCGACGACAAGTATGCTGAATCCGAGAGCGACGTGGCAGCTGAGTTGGAGACGAATTGCAACTTGGGGAAGACCATGGCGTCGGTGTGTCCAGCATGGCGATGTCCTCATCATCCTCCCCATCTTCAATTGGAGTCGTCCTCGACTTCATCTTGGCGATGTCCTCATCATCCCCTCCTTCTAGAATTGGAGTCGTCCGCGACTCCATCCCATCATGAGCAAACTCCTGCAAAAGGTTAGTGACAGCAGGCAATACACCCGACATAATAGGTTTACAAAGCATAGTATAACATGGTGCATCAGGATTATCACATAACTCAGCAGTAGCAGAAGTTGTAGCAAGAAAGGCACCTCCTTTTAACTTAATCCCATCATGTTTAGCATTGGCTAGTGGAGGTTTATTTTTAATTTCCTTAGCATGTTTAACAAAATCTGTAGGCGACAAAGGCAGCAAAGTAATGTTCTTTTCCTTATGCATGAAAGTGTATGTATTAGTTCTACCATGGTGTAAAGGTGGTGACCAGGGTGGAGGACGTCCAAGGGCTTCCTTGGTGTGTTCTTCAACTCTTTGGGGCGTGCTTCCACTTGGGCCAGGGTCCCAATGATGGATAACAAGCCCATCACAACGACGTAGCTCCCTATAGAAATAGCGACAGAGTGTCTTGTTCTTTTGACAGTCTTGCCAACATGATATGGAGATGGGACCAGACCTATTTGAAAGCCTATCAAACAAGCTTTTCATCAAGTGCTCATTGACCTCATTCGCACTTCGGACAGATGAGTTATGGCCTTTCCAATGAAGCACTATCGTGCTGCCGACGAACCGACTGTTGGATTTTGATGAGTTTGCACTTTGAGACACATTTATACCTACACTCAAATAAAACCATATACATGTGGAACCAAATGAGTTGTACCAAAAATCACTATGCACATGTAAGAATGAGCTCACCTTATCTTTAGCCTCCACGGGTATATCCATAGGTGTCATGTCCTCGTCATTAGGTTACTCATCTAGACAGGTATTACCCCTATTAGCTTATTGTCATATAAGATTAACATCTCCAAATTTGTGAGCTTTGATAACCAAGGACGTAGTTTCCCTGACAATGAACAACCTTCTATGGAAAGAACCTCAAGATTCTCAAAACCACTAATTCTGTCATCCTCTGGCATGGTCTCTACCCAATTAGCAAAGTGGTCAGGTAACTGCTATTCCTAATGATTTGAAACGCGTTGCTGATATTTGTAAGGGAGATGCTAACAAGTGATAGGAACGAGAGGAACTTCAAATCGCCAATTCTTTCTGACAATTGACCGGGGAACTTGTTTCAAGATAGCCGCAATGCTATTAGATTGCTGCATGTGTATATGCTTTCTAAAATTGTTCCTGTGAACTGGTTCCATGCAAGATCTAAAGTTTTTAAATTGATTAGTGTGGAGAAATTGACCCTGGTGATCTCTCCACTGAATGTGTTGTTCTTTAGGTCTATGGTTACAAGTTTTGTGCAGTTGCTCAAAGTTGAAGGGAGCTTCCCAGACATGCGGTTGTGGTCCAAATGAATTTGGTATATTTCCACTGAATTCATTCCCTCCAAGATCAATGGTTATTAGATTTGTGAGCCTGGTGAAGCCTTTGAGTGATCCTTCCAACTGATTATTAGGAAGAGATAGGTGCTTGTTGGTTTTTCTTAGCGTTAGTAGAAAAGTCCGCAACCACACGAAAATACTATTGTAGCCTTCACCCGGAAGTATTCAGGGTATCGTATTTTTCACAGGGAATGGAGGTACTTTTTCTTCGCCCAAGGACAACACAAGGGTAGAGATAGAAAGGGTATAGAGATGGATTCCTATAGCTTTTTGGTCTTAAGAATAGCGTTGCTAAACTAATACTTGCTTACTTCGGGCACCGGAGCGCACCTGGTCTACCAGGCGATACCGATTTACAGCTCTACACCGTACTCAAACATGGGGGAATGCAAGGGACGAACAGGGCTGTCGCCACCTGCCCGCCTACCCCTCTACCCATCGAGATATGAGGCGAATGAAGATTGCTTCAAGCCTAAACACCATGTCTAAGCCATCAACTAATACTCTAGCGTGAATTCAAGGCTTACCCATCCCCGGGGTCCTTCTACTAGAGTACCCGCCACAAGGGGCAAACGACGAACCCGCAAACAAGTATAGGTAAAACTCAACTAAATAAAAGACTTAATAGACTATAAGAAGCACGAACACTTACTTAGCCAAGATTCCGTGAAGGAGCTAAGTACTTGTTTGTAGAGGTACAAGTTTGGGGAGACACTGATAAGTCCGGCACTTCCCCGCTCTCTTCCCTCACATCTCACTTTCTAACTCTAGATAGCTACTAGGGCATAGCCCTTTTGGAGTGATGCTCAAGTGTGTAGTGCTCTTCTTCCTTGGTGTGTTGATTCCCCATGTGAAGAGAGGAGGCCTCCTTTTATAACTTGAGAGGAGGGGGCTCTATGCAAAAGGACTATCCCCACATGGAAGGATCCAAACCAACCTTCAAAGGGCGATTTGCATTTTCCATCTACACTGATCGCAGGTGGAACCGACATTGTCAAACCGCCTATGAACCGCCAGAGGAGACTGGGCCCTGGTGGCACCAGCTGGGGGGCGGCCGACCCTGGGTACGGTTGGTCCCTAGGTGGGCCCTCTGGCCACCGCCTTCGCGTGGTCGGTTCTCCTCTGGGCCTGGACCTCCCCTGTGGTTACGATCATGCCTAGATGTGCCATGAAGGTGGGCTTTTATTTCATTTTGTTTGTGCATTCCTAAATTCGAAGTCTGCTTTTGTGCTTTTTCTTTTGCTTTGTATATTTCCACTTGTTTCTGTTAATGAACCTACAAAACATGATCACTAGTGGTACAAGTGGAACTATGTTAATAGCACATGTGTACGTGTTAAGGTATGCTTGTTTCTCCCTTTTTGGCTATAAATTAACATTTAAAAATGGTCGGTAAGGACCGCCAACAAGTTCCCCCACACTTAGTCCTTTGCTCATCCTCGAGTAAAGGTTTGAAAGACTAAGCAAGTTTATCTCCTTGATTTGAAAATCTGCATACAAATTATTTCAAGCTTTACCTGAATCTGTGAACTTCAAATTGTCTACCACATTGTCTTGGGTAATTGAATAATGGAACAACAGGGATTCAAATCCCCTTACATCAGTTAGCTCAGAAACTTGGGTTTTCATAAGATTTTTTTAAAAAAAGATAGCCTTGCTCCTCGAATGATACTCTCAAGTTGCTCATATATGTGTCTGGTCCTTACCAAGGCATTTTAAAATTGCCTTCTCTTCATAACCTACTCTAAAGCTTTTGAATGGAGCTTTGGGTAGGTATGAAAGTGGGCATACTTGCATCACATATATTGTCAAGTCAAAAACCAAACAACACGGAGATACAAGTCATACACTTCGATTGAGATGTACAAGTGTGTGGAATGGAAGATAGTTCTTAATTCTAAATATTTTTGATACTCCATGCATCATGACTCTCTTTATTGGTGGATGGATGATTCTTTGAAGAGTATGGGCTATAAAAGGAAATATTCAGATTTTTTGAACGAGGCTTTTGAATTTTCTTTCCCGTTATTTATTGCTTGGATTTTTTTTCATGCCCCTTGGTATGGTTTTTTTTAACATAGCCCATATCTTTTGTCGGCATATGAATAACTTTGGATGGAGAGATGTCATGATGGAATGCGAGGAGTAACTATATGGTGGATAGCGAATGTGCGGCTCTCAGGGTAAGAGTCGGTATTTTTATTTGGTGGAAGAATGCACAACTCTTAGGGTAAGAGTTGGCATTTTTTGGTGGATGTACATGGTGCATGTTGTGCGCAACTCTTATTGTAAGAGTCAGAATTTTATTTGTGGGTGTGTGTGAATCTCAATCATAGGTGCATGACCATAATCTCACATAGGTCACAACAATTTGACCTAACTCAATGATCCGACAAGCAGCATATGACTAAATGTTTGCATAAATGGATCGTGTCATATGGCCTTGGTAGGAAATTATTTATCATTGAGGAGCATGCTATTGCATTTTGATTTTGTAAAATAAATCCCAAGTCCATCATAAAAAAAGCAAGGTTCAAATCATATAGCTATATCACATATTCCAGTTACCTAGATAACATGAGGTCCCTATGATAGTTGTTCACAAGTTATAGGAATATTGGCGAGAAATAAGGAGTATGCAAATTTTATCAAAAGACAACATGGAGATGGTGTGCCAAACAGTTTTATCTTTTAAACTTTCAAAGTAAACTTAGGAGATGTGAGGGTAGAGTTGCACAAACCACCATTGAAGATGGAGTTAATGGAAGTCATGTGTCTTTATCCTTCTGTGTGATGAGTCACTCGATGTTGTGCAACGTGCAAGGGAGATCTTGAAGATGTGTTAAGTATTCTTGAGAGATCTCCCCCACACTTATTCTTGTACCTGTTTTATTCTAAACAAAAGAAAAGAAAAAAACAAACAAGGGCTCTACCAGGGAGCCTAAATTTTATTATGATAACTATTATTTTTTTATGTTCATCCAACTCAAGCAAGGCTAAGATAAAAGTTGCAAAGCAGAACAGGCCTTAGCTCATCTCCATATAATATTACTTTCATTGGTTATGCCAACAGCTCAAAGTTCTAATCATATTTCAACACCATGTCAAACTTTGATTAAAGAAGGCTATTTTAACCTAAGCACTATGCTTAATTTAAAAACCTACGGATGTATCACGTGAAAACATCCAAACTAGAGCATTACAATATAAACAAAGAAAGCATGAATTTGTATGATCAAATGAAGACAAGTATAAGAAGTTGGTGAACTCTTTTTTTTCATACCTGAGTGATCTTACCAGCAGCGTGTATGGATGGAAACTTTGGGCCTGCGGCAGTGGTGCCTTGATGGCTTGGACTCCAACTCAGGTTAGGACACACATAGCATGCATGGGCCATGGGTCTTGGTGATAACAAAGGTCTAAAAAAGGGAGGCTCCCAATCTCTCTTCTTTTTTTTAGTTCTCTTTTTTAAGTCTCCATCGTCTTTTTTATTCTTCCTTTTATTTTTCTTCTTTTTTCTATATTTTTTCTTTTCTTATAACATCTCTTTTTTTATTTTGTCAATACCTTTTTTTCAACTCTTTTCATTATTTTTTTAGCAAGGCGAGGCTGACATCATCATCATTTTTTTGAATGACCACTTGGTATGTATGGAACTTGGACTTCTCACCATCCTCCCCACACTTGAACTTTTTTGTGTAAAAGTCAAGTACAGAGTCAGGGTTTGCTTCTGGAGTGTGTTCTATCAGCTAAGAGCATCAGGGTTTTTGGATGATGTGGCTTCTCATTTTCAAGCGTTGTATGCCCCACACTTTCTTATCCTGGAATGGTTAGCAACAAAAATACCCGAGGGTGCATACTAACTCGAAAACATGTCCTTGCTTTTATTGAAAAGGAGAGTTTTTAAATATTAATAATAATAATAATCATAGTAATAATAATAATAAATGTAGAAAAGTTTTTTTAAAGGTAATCCGGGGTATCTCCCAGCAGTGCTTTAGTTATGTTCTTAAGCTTGACCGTGGGAACTTCTTCTTGCAGCAATCAACCAAGCTGTCTTGAGCCTCTTATACCTGTCCACCAAGGTCTCATTCTGAATCATCAGGGCAATCAGATGGCCTTAGTTGCACTGTGCCTTTGCTTCTACTTTCTTTAGGGATTTAACAAGCATTGACTTCTCACACTGCACGGTGAAGTTTCTCTTGCCATCTTCCCATCTTCTTTTCTATAGTTCTCTGATCTCCTTGTCCTTGTCAATCTTCTCTCCTTCCAACTGGAGAACTCTTGCATCGAGGTAGTAGTTCTGGAGCCCAATGTCCTCAACCTTGTCTCGCAGGTCAGCCCTCTTGCTTGACGTGCAAGCTTTTCCTTCAGCTGGGCGACGGTAGCCTCGAGTCCTTCCTTCTCTTCAGCTTCCTTCTTGCAGAACTCCTGGTACTCCATCAGAGTGTTGTGGTCGAGACGCCTCTTCTTCTCCAAGTGCTCTATGTAGCGGTTCTGCTTGAAGTGGTGAGCGGCGAAGGCACGACTGCAAAGACTGGTCTCAGCTAGGATAACCGGCCTGACCTGGTCGTCCTGCTGCTCTGGTGTGAGGAGAGAGTTCAGGGCCTGAGGAAGAAGACGAAACTCTGTGTTGCGAAGGTGCTCGTAAGAGGTCTTCATCACTTCACGCAGAGCCTTGAGTGACACAAACTGGATTCCTTCCTCGATTGAGTCCTCGACTGTCATCTCTAGGAGAGCTGGTAGTGAAGACAGGGTCTGACTTGCTGGTATCTCCAGGTGAGTGACCACGTAACCCTTGATTCCTCCCTCTAGGTCAGGTGCTCCAGTGCAGGTGTACTTGATCTCCTCAACAGGCACTCCGAGCACTCCCAAAACACAGTGTAGGGTGTACGGAAAGCCTGAAAACTCCTGTCCCCGGTAGGTGAACTCAGCCTTGGGCATGCTGCTTAATGGTCCAAGCGGGGGTCTAAAGCTTTTCATCTGCATGTTTTAAAAGGGGAAAGGGTCAGCAAGTCAGTAACAATAGAGAAGCCTTGCATAAGAAGAAATGCAGGGTCGGTATATAACCGAAAGAAAAGATGGTTTGTCCTGTACTAACGTCCATTTCTAGGGTTTTGTCCTAAGGTCAAGTATGGCTTCTGATACCAACTGAAACAACCTCGATTTCCGTGAAGGGAAATCCACAAAGCTGAAGTATAATTTGACCCTTTTAAATCACATTACCCGATAACAGTTGAATACCGTAATCCATACATCGAACAAAAGAGTGCAATAGAGAGGTTTACAATAACTTATTACATCGCCACTTGGCAGATTTAGAGTTCATGCAGCATATCAATAAAAGCTTGAGGTGCGGAAGCTATCATCTTTGATCCAAATTGAGCGTAGGCACGAAACCCTCAATCGCTGTACTCCCCAGATGAGTACTCACTCCTTCAACCTGAAACCAAATTTTCAGTATGATTTGTATTGGCCACACTCCCACCCTATGCATTGCTTTGTGGAAGTGGATGCAAAACAAGGATATATCAAAAAGGAACCTATAAGGCTGCGGTTTTCCTATGCATAAATCAGGTATATAAATAAATAATATAATAAGCAAGTTTTAAACACATATTCCCATTCCCACCATCCATTACCATCTATATCTGTAGCACCATCCCTACTCCTCCAACACCATCTCAAACTTGAGTCGACAAGCCAACTCCCCCTCGGCTTGCCTCAGCGGCCCCCAGCCCTCAATCCTGGCTCACGATAGGAAAATCATGCTCAGGGGAAGGTAGAACACTCCACTCACTAGTCCGGTGCATGTGAAACTCAGGAAAGGTCCATCGCCGACGAGCCAGCATATGTATCGATCGATCAACCATACACTCTGCAGAGGTTTCACTAATCCACTAGATAACCATCATCGGTGCTTGCAATCACCTAGGCAAATTCTGGGCACCTACTGCCATAGAACGATGCCACTCTACCATCTAGCTCTGGATCACTGAAACTGTGAAGAGTGCATGTATCCGCTCCCGTAGAGGATGCCATGCCATGTACCCACTCCCGAAGGGGGTGCCATGATCGTCTCGATAGGGTGTTAGCTCCATCCCATGCATATACCTTCCTATCACTGCTCGCCTAGCAGTAGTGGCATCAATCTATCCAGTGGTTCGGCCGTCTCCCCCCATGGAGAGCGAGTGGAAAGCAAGAGATTCCTAAAGTCCGGATACCAGCGCAGCAGTTTCTAGTGTGACCAAATCAGGATATCTTCATCAGGGTTTATCTTTTACGTGCTACCATGGCACCTTCGTCCCGGGTTCCTCCTCATAGAGGGTCACACCCAAAGACCACCATCACATCTCAGTTAGCCCACCACAGGCTCCTCTCATGGGAATGTCCAGATCCATTCCCTGGCAAGATTTGCTCCAAAAGCTAGTCATAGATCCTGGCTCGATCGACTCAACCCTCACCCTACTCTCTACCATAAGTTCCACCCCAAACCCAGATCCAACATCATCAGCTCACATGCCCATCTGATCCATCAACTCACACATCCAGCCTGGCACCCTCCAGGCCTTCCTAGGGTTCATCACGTCACATCAAAATGTAAGCGAGTGAAGTATATATATAGAAACATAGTAGATAAGCAAGTGGCTAACATAACAGTGGGTAAGCAGGTGAAAGTTTACAACAAGGTAGGGCTCATCAAGTAATAATCTATCATGCAATCCTAACTCAGGTGATTCATTATAGCAGCAAGAATTAAAGCACTAGCCATACTACATTTGCCATGCGTAATTGGATCTACGAGGTTGGATGAGGTGTGGCACCTTCACTGACATAGCTGTCAGACTTCTCCTGGTAGTCACTATCGTCAGACTTGTCCTCGCTCAAGCCTGTAACGAGATTTAATGGTCGCGGGAGCGACCCCTATAAATTAGCACAAAGAATGAATGAGAAATAGAAGATCCAAATACACTCAAACATAGCTTAGATAGATAGGGCTCGATTTGTAGAAAATTTGGATATGTGGATCGTATTTTTTGGAGCCCGTATGAATTAGTTATAATTTTTCAAAGGTTTACATGTATTCCAGAAAAGATAAAAGGCTAGATCAATATCGGGCCGACACATGGCGGCTCGGGATCCATTGGCAGGTACCCAGTCTAAGATCACCACGTCCATCATCTTTCTGCCGAAGCGATCCCCTCCTCTGTTTCTTTTTCCACGGCGTGTCGAGGGGTCGATCTCGAAGGTCAGCTCGAGAGCATGGTCTATCTCGAACAAGGCCAGTGTATCGAGGGGTCAAGCTCGAGGGTCGGTTCAACGGCGTGGTCTATCTCGGTCGAGGTCAGCGTGTAGAGAGGCCGAACTCGAGGGTCGGTGTGTCGATAGGTCGAACTCGAGGGTCAGCTTGAGCATGCAGTCCTTCTTGGGCTAGGCCAGCCCGAGTGCATGATTCGTCTCAGACGAGGCTGGCTCGAGAGCGAGCGTGGTCCATTTCGGATGAGACTGGCTCAAGAGCGAGCATGGTCTGTTCGGACGAGACTAGCTCGAGAGCGAGCATGGTCCGTCTCGGACGAGACTGGCTCGAGAGCGAGCATGGTCCATCTCGGATGAGACTGGCTCGAGAGCGGGGTTCCTCCTCGGTGATCGGCGGAGGGGAAACTCTCGATTCCTGGTGCCACAGTGGATCTCTGGTGCCATTAACCCGCCCATCGGCTTCGGGACTTCACGACGGTCACGTTGATGGGCTTCAAGGCGGCAGCTTTGCTTCCGGTGACGAGCTCCACGGTGGACGGCGGCTCGGTGGCAATGGCGCTCGGTGTACACTTCACATCGAGTCACTCCAGCTCCAATTGGTGGCATAGATGCGTGATTGGAGTCATGGTGCATCTGCCTGAGGCACCGGCAGTGACCAAAAGCCACGGCGGAGTCCGCGTGAGCAGCAACTCCCACGGTGGAACTTTAGCGTGTCCACGGTGCACGGCTACAGCTCTCAGGAAGGGTCCACAGCCTCCATCTCCTTGTCCAATCAATGTAGCACATCACGATAGAGCTTCTCAGCCTTTTCTTGATCCTTGTGGTGGTCGGAGTCGGTGGGAAAATGGCGACGATGATAGCGCTCTGGAGCAGCAGCGCACCGGCACGACGACTGGCAAGGTGGCTCGGGTCGGTGCTCTGGCGAGGCAAACATGGAGTCAAGGGGCGCACGGAGTCTGTCTCATCAAGGTGAACACAGATTCAGGGTCGATGGAGGTCGAGGCTCAACGGAGAGGCGGCTGGTGACTTTGTCGCGGCGGCGCTCGGCGTGCGACGGTGGACAGGGTGGCTTCCGCTCCGGCATCTGCCTGATACCATGGTCCAAGGGGGCTTGGCTAGCCTTGTGTGTGTGTGTGAGTGTGTCCAGTGAGACCGGTGGTGGTCTCGACCTACGCACTCCCAAGGCAAAGCGCCATGACTGGGGTAGCACGGGCAGGGATTGGGGAGAAGGGCATGGCGGAGGTGCTCACCAGCGCTGGCGTGGATAGGAGGTGCGGTACAAGTCCAAGCTCCGGGGTTCTTGTGGCTCCAGCTTGCGGTACGGCTCCTCCTTCTTGCTCCTGGCGCAGCAGCACGGCGGAGCTCCTCTTCTTCTCCAACTCCGGTGGCGGCTCCTTCTTCTTCCCCGCCTCCTTCTCCTCCTTCCTCTCCTTCTTCTCCCAAATTGAGCGGCTCAAGATGAAATTGAGCTCGAGCTCCAGCCCCTTGCTTATATAGGGCAGAGGCGGTGGTTGGTGGCCGGTGAACGGCCGATCACGGTTCCGGCCTTGATCATGTGGCCAAGGAGGGTCCAGGTCACCGGTGGGGTGCTCGGTCTGGGTCCATGGAGCAGCGAGAGGTGGTTAGCAGGAGCTGGGTGTGAGGATGCTTTACAGCGGCGTAGCTTCACCACGGCGGCAGCGCATGTGCGTGCGCGCGCGGAGAATTTCGCCTGCTGCCATGGGTGTTGCGTGCAGGGACTGTCGGGCCAGGTGGCAGGCGGGCGAGCGTCGATGCGGATCAAGCGGCTGAGGCAGGTTGCTTCAAGATGACGCGGGGGAACAGCGCCTGGCAACGGCGACGTCAGCGCGCGCGGCTGGTCGGGTGACCTCAGCGGCGCTTATGACAGGCGGGGTCCACAGCGGGTCCCGACCGTCAGCGGCAGCGGGGGCGACGACGTGGCGTGGGCGCGGGCGCTGCGCTTGCTGGGCCACCGCAGCGCGCGGGTGAGCGGGCAAGCGCGCGTGAGAGGGCGGCTGGGCCGGCTAGCTGGGCTGGGCTGGTTGGCTGGCCCGAAGGCTTTTTCCTTATTACTTTTCTTTTTCTTTTTCTTTTTCTTTTTATTTTTCTTTTTTATTTTCAAATACTTTTATATATATACATATATATATTTGTGATGTGTTAATTATGAGAAACAAAATAGTGAGCATATATGGCTCAGATAATGTTAGGGTATTATTCCCTTAGTATTTATTTGCTAAAATAATTATTATATTGTCATTTTCATTTATTCAACACATAAACCAAATAAAATCCAAATCACTCCTTAATGCAACATAATGTATGAAACATTGAAACAACCTATTGCAACATTGACATATAACATGTGATACATAGAGCATTGACATGAGATATTGATTACTTTAAAACACATGAATGCTACGCATGTCATGCTAGAGTTAATGCAAGGTTAAGGGGTAGATGATGACATGTTGCACTACATCACTCAGGGTTTTGTCAAAAAAAAAATTGTAGCACGGATTTTCGGGTTGTTACACTTACTATGACATTAGCTATTGTTCGTGTATTTATTTTGTTTCTAGACCTTACTTAACCTTACTGTTTTCTTTTGGGCCAATTGTGCAACTGCCTCCGTTCTAAACTCTAAATGCTCATTTGCCCCCGTTGTTTAAACTTTACTCGTTTGCCCCTGTTTTTTCGAAATGAAGGCACCTTTTGCCCTTGTTTTGTCACACCGTCAGCACGTAGTGATTAATAGATTAAAAAAATATTTAGAAAAAAGGGAAAACAAAAAAATACTATCCTACCCCTTATCCTCTCTCATGTCCCTCTCTGTTACTCCACTCGTCCCTGTCCCGAGCAGAGTCGACGCCACTACTCCGCGAGTCCGGCGAGGCAGCACGGCGGCACGTCAGCGAGGCAGCACGGCGCGGCGGTCCGGGCGGTGCACGTGCAGGCCAGCCCGGCGGTCCGGGCGACGCGCGTGCGGGCCAGCGTGGCGGTCCGGCAGTGCGTCAGCGAGGCGGCGCAGCACGGCGACGGCGCGCGCGGGCCAGCGCGGAGGTCTGGGCGGCGCGCGTGCAGGCCAGCGCGGCGGTCCGGGCGACACGCGTGCGGGCCAGCGCGGCAGTCTGGGCGACACGCATGCGGGCCAGCGCGGCGGTCCGGCGGCGCGTCTTCGAGGCGGCGCGCGCGGGCTAGGGCGGCGGTTCGGATGGCGCGCGTGGGCCAGCGCGGTCCGGGCGGCACGCGTGCGGGCTAGTGTGGTGGTCCGGGCGGCGCAGCACGGCTACGGCGTGCGCGGGCCAGCGCGGAGGTCCGGGCGGCGCGCACGCGGGCCAGCGCGGCGGTAGGCCTCTGCCGCTCCTCGGCAACCTGGACATTGGCCTCGTCCCCGCCGTGGTCGAGTCCAAATTTCAGAATTTGGGAGAAGGAAGAGGAAGAGGCTGAGTATGAGGATGACATGCAGGCTCCACTCGGCAGTGAGAGAGGGAGAGAGATCAATAGGGATGATATGTAGGGTCTACTTGATAGTGAGAGAGGGCATTTTTGTCTTTTCAGCATGGACTTAACACCGTTAAGCCCACTTCACGGGACAGGGGCAACTGGAGCATTCGTTTCGAAAAAGCAGGGGCAAACGAACAAAGTTTAAAAACGGAGACAAATAAGCAATTAGAGTTTACAATAGGGGCAGTTGCATAATTGGCCCATTTACATGAATGACGATGATTGATGAATCTCATTTTGGTGTTTGATCTACCTGAGGTGCCTTCAGGAAAAGAAAAAGGCTAGCCTTTTATTTTGACTTTTGACTAATGCACTCGTACAGCTGCCCATCGGTAGCTTTGCCTGCGCTAGCTCCAGATATTTTGGTCCAAAAACAGAATGTTTAGTTGGAGTACATCATGGAATATGACCCGAGGAGCATTCCAACGCAGCCTCTAAAGGTTTTTGCGACGATATAGTGCAAGGTCAGAGCTACGAATCAGAGGTCAAACATGCAGGGCCTGTTTAGCGTAACTTAGAAATTTTCCACGAGTTGTTGGTGTAGGAACATGGTCCGATATATAGTAATAATCCCCGAGTACAAGCAAGTGTTGGATTTAGGGAGCGCAAAGATCTGGCGCGATTGTTTATGTACATCTACTTTTACTGGGTTGTTTATCTACATTGTCTTCTTGCCGGCTGTGAATGGATGGAATTTGAACGTTGGCGCCACCGTCCTCCTGGCAAAGGAGGCCCGGGAGGGAGTCGAGTCGGAGGGATTTGGAACACGTATATTGTCGAGCCACGGCCCACGGCCCACGTCGTTCCTTCTTCTATCGGAGCATCATCTGCTTTTCCCCTTTCAGCGCCGCCGCGCATTCGGTTCAGAAGTGGAGATGCGAATCCTCCCGCGACCATCGATGCTCTCTCTCCTCCGACTCCGAAACAGCGTCGCTACGACGGCTGCGACCTCCTCCACTGCGCCATACTACGCCGCCGCCTCGGCACTGCTACCTTGTGATCTCCCCGCCGTTTCATGGCACCTGCCCCGTTCGTTGCCACCGCCAGCGCGTGCGTGACGAGCACCTCCACATCCACGTCGTGTTTTCAGGTGTGTTATATATATTTTTTTAAGGCAATAAACTGTGGGGGACGATTTAATATTTGCCCCCTTAAGCAGCTTGGTTTGCCGCAGTCTATGTTGTGAGTTTGTGACTGATCTGATCGATTAGCTCCAGGTTTTCATTCAAAATTCTCTTTCTTGGAATCTATAAAAGGCTCAACAATGTTTTAAGTAACCGAAATCGATTTCAGGCAAATAAGTAATTGATTGATTGACAATACAACAGCGTTTACATTGGAAGAATTTAGGCTCTAATTAATAGATGGTTTTGGCCCAGGCTCCGCGTCGTCCGTTTGGGCGACTCAATGTCAATTAACTAAGATGATTGACTTTTATTTTGTTTCACGGTTTTTCTTGACACAGAAGATTTCCAAATGGATATCGCAGCATGGCCACCACCGGTGGAATCATCAAAGGCGACGACGACATGTTGGCTAATAAAGCAGACAATAGCGAACGAGATGGGATGCATAACGACAGCGGCAACAAACATACAAGGAAGACGATTGTTCTTCTATGTGGCGACGGCCCTCCCGCCTGTGAGTTCGGTGACGACGAAGAATTCGAGCGTTTGGAAGCTCAGAAGCTCGAGCATTATCAGCACCCTGAAGACGACGAAGGTGTACGCCCTATGTATATATTTCCATATAGCACGCACCGCGATGATTCGATATACAGGGGCAAATATTTCTATAAAAAGGAGTATCGCTTTGCGAGCCGCAATGAAAGTAAGTGATTAGTAATTCTCTTTCCCCCCTATTTCTTCATGCCATCAACCAATTAATTCTCCACATAAATCTTAAGGTTATTGCATTACTTCCAGTAGTTAATAGTGCCGGTATATGCATTGCCACATGTATACATAGCCAGCCATGGACCCCCATAAGCAGGTTATAGCTTGTGCCATTAAATTGCCTAGTGTCTCCCTTAGGCCAGATGTTTTTCAAGCTCTCTAACTCCAAGCTAGTCTCATCACACCAAGCTTCACTACAGGCATAGGATTTGTTAATGCGTATGCCTTCCATTCTAGAGTGTTCATATTCTTGGTAACAAGCCCTCGCTTCACACACTCCACACTCCCTAATGAAGTGGAATTTGATGTCAATGTGTCTGCTGCCTCCATGAAACACATGATTCTTCATCAATGCTAGCTATAGCAGAGATGGTCACTGCATTTGGTTCTGTAGCTATGATTTCTCCCAACAGGTTCGTGAGCCACAATGTTTGCTTGGCTACTGAAGTTGCTGCCATGAACTTTGACTCCAAGATGATAGTGTCATTGTTTTCTCCTTGTGAGAATTCCAGGTCAGCAGGCCCTCATTTAGTTGAAAGGCCATTCCACCAGTACTCCTCCTTCCCATAAGATTACCACCACCGTTACTATCAGTGTATCCACCACTGTTACTATCAGGCCCTCATTCTTGGGCTTATTTACTTGTGTATACGCCAACCCAAAGTTCAATGTCCCCTTCAGATATCTCATTATCTTTTCACTGCACAGATATGCTTGACAGTAGGTTTCTCCATGAACCTACTTGATAATCCAAATCTAGCCTAGTATGCAACTAGTGCCTCAAACTCCCTACAATTCTTCTGTATTTTGTTGCATCTATCCTCTGCCCTTTGTCTACATCTAACTTTGCACATAGGTCCACTGGGTCCACTGGTCGAGGCAGCGCCGCGGCGTGTGAGGGAGGCGTAGGGCCATGCTGCATCTGGTTGTGAGGGATGAGGTGATGAGGACATGACACCTATGGATATGACCATTGATAAGGTGAGCTTGTTCCTATATTTTCATAGTGACTTTTGCTACAAATTACTTGGTTCCACATGTACTTCTCACTATTTGATTGTAGATACAAATCTATCTTAAATAGCAAGTCCATCACATTTGAACTTTTCATTCATCAGCAACCCGATAATGCTTTATTGGGAAGGTCATAACTCATCCATCCGAAGTGCGAATGAGATCAACCAGCTCACGATGAAAAACTTGTTTGATAAGCTTTAAAATAGGTCCAGTCCCAACTCATATTCACGTTGGCCATGCCTTCAAATCATTAAGACATTCAATCGCTGTTTATGCCGGTAGCTACATCATCATCATGGGCTTGTTATCCATCATTGGGACCCTGGCCCATCATGGAGCACGCCCCAAGGAGATGAAGAACACAACAAGGAAGCCCTTGAAGGTCCTCCACCTTGGCCACTACCTCTGGAGGCCCAATACATGTCAAGTTCGAGTCCATCTCAGGCTCTAGAACCAGTCTGTTACTAAAATGGACGCTTAGGTCACATACGGACTCCATTTCCAATGATCCACATATGTGTTTGGAGATATATTTTGATAAGGAAACCAATGGAAGTCACCCCACATCAAAATTCCCTAGGAATCAACAGGGATTGTCGAAACAAGTTGATATCTAGAATCTGTCATGGTGCTGCGTCGTGGCCCTTTGGGCTGTTTGGGCTTGTAATGTGTTGGGGCTACGCAATGCCATGAGTTTGAGTAGGTGTCCTTGAACGGCCCTTAGGTTATATATTTAGGAGCCGCTGTAACAACCCTAAAAATCCAAACACCAAAAATACGAACTTTCAAATTTTTTTCTAAAGTATTCAATGCTTGGTGTGTGGCATATAGGAAAACAACCACTAGATGCACAAGTAGCACCAGTAATAGTTGGAGCATTTGCATTATAACTACAAGAGTATGATTTGCCTCTTATTGATTTTATGTATTGCTAATAAAATCAATAACCCTTTTCAATCACGTGTAACAAAATGCCTCCTAACATATGTAACCAACTATTGACATGGCTACCATCCTCACCATGAGGCCCTAGTAGACCTAGCATGAGGTTGTGCCATGGTCATTAACCTCTATGCCCTAAATTAATCATAGCATGGCTTAATGGTTAAGAGAAAGAAATAGAAAAGAAAAAGAAAATTAGAAAGGAAAAAGGAAAAGTAGAAGCAGCCCAGGCAGCTCACAGCAACCAGCCTAGCCCAGCCTACGCCTCAGGCCGGCCTACTGCTGCCTCCCGGCGCTGGCCCAGCCAGCGGCCCAGTCGTGGCCTGCCTCGCCCGCCACCGCAGCCGCTCGGCCTGCCAGGCCCAGCTCCCGCCGCAGCCCAGCAAGCCACCGCATCGGCCTGCCCGCCACCCAGCCAAGCCGCCCGCTCGCCCGTGCGTCATCGCAGCCCAACGCGCCCACACGCGCTGCCCCGCCACGGCCTGCCGCCTCAGCACCGCGCGCTCGCCTGCGGCCCACGAGGCCAACGGCCCAGCAAGTCGCCGCGCTGCCCCGCCACGCTGCCACCTCAGCACCACGTGCTCGCCCGCTTGCCCACGTGGCCTCGCGGGCGAGCAAGCACCACGGCCCAGCAAGGCGCTGCCGCCGCGCCTGCCCTCACCTTGACTCGCTGACAGGCGGGCCCAACCTGTCAGCCCCCACCTCCCGTCATTTTTGGCCATCGGCCTATCCCGTCCGCCATACCAAAAATGGCAGCTCCATCCATTTCCGCGCCATGCTCGCGCCGCTCCATCTGCGCTGCCCGTCCGCCAGCGCGCGCCCTCGCGAACCCTAACCCTAACCATGGCCGTGAGCAGCCACCCGATGGGCATCTTCCATCCTCGCCGTCGGCCACCAGCCGCCATGGCTATAAGAAGGGGAGCTCAGTGCGCTAGGGTTTCCCATCTCCGCGTCGCCTCCGATAAGCCCCACGCTCTCCCTTGACCACGCGAGAGAGAGAAAGTGAGAAAGGGAGAGGAAGAGCAGAAGCCAGCGCACGCCCCCGGAGCACCGTTCGCTGTCCACCGCCATCGTTGCTGTCCGCGCGTCGCAGGAGGACCCCGGAGCGCCGCCCGACCGGCTCGATGCCCCGACTCTGCTTCCCCTCACCGAGCTCGCCACCTCGTCACCTGCTTCGCCCCCGTCCACGACCGCGCAAGGTGAGCTGCGCAAGCTCGCGTCCATGGCATCGGCTAGCTCACCTCCCATGTTCTGCTGTTATGCTTAGTCTTGGACTTCATTGACCCCATGGATAGCTTTGCCTTGATCTAGAACACCTTCCGGGCAGCTTCTCAACAGCTAGCGTGGACCACAGAGGGGCCATGCACCTTTGCAGCCCTGGTCTTCCCGGACTCCAGCTGCTGGAGCGCCGCCGTGGTCTCGTAGCCGCGTGCGCCCCCGCTGAGCCCTCGCTAGCTACGCCCTTAGCCTCTGGAGCTCCGAGCAGGTCCACGTGATAGAAAGGAGGTGAAGATGGAGGTCAATGTCAAGCCACGCCGGCGAATTTGACCGGAGAGCCACTGTCGCCGCCGCCGTCCACCTTGCTAGGAGCCCCATGGCCAAATTAACATGGCCTGTCATCTTCGCCTTGACCTCACGGACTCATTGCATGAGTTAAAGAAGCCCCTTTAGTCACTGCTACGCCCCGCCGCCGCGGCCATGCCACCCGGCGCTGCCGCTGCGCGAGCGCAGACGAGCTTTGCCCCACGAGCATGCTGAGCGCCCGCCGCGCCACTGTCGCTGTATTCGCCTGCACCTAGCTCCGCCATTGCGCTAGCCAGAGCCACTCCGTGCTCGCCACTGCGCCCCGCAGCCGCGGCATCGCCGTCGGCCACCGCCGAAACACGAGCGCCGACGAGCAGTTGCACCCCTAGTCTGCCTGCGCCCCATGACCGTACCCGCCTGGCCACTGCGCTCGCCTAGCGGCTGCACCGCCTTGCCCTGGCCGCTCGCAGCCGCTGCCTGCCTGCATGTCGCTGGTGACATGCCGCGCCGACCGCCGTGCGTGCAAGGCAGAGAGAAGGGGAAAGTTTCCCCTACCTCCCGTAGACCAGGTCCACCACGTGGACTGGCTGACCAACCGCAGCACGCCACCTTGCGCACCAGCCATCGGTCCACCATGGACCTAGACCACGGAGCCGAGCCTTATACACGGCCGTGGACTTGGCCCGTTAGGAGCCCAGACCTACCACGCGGCCAACCTCCCTGCTCGAGACGTGTCCGGGCCGGGCCGGCCCAACCCGGCCTAGATTCGGCCCTACCCGGGCCCGTCGAGGCCCGGTCGAGGCCCGATCCGCGTTGACCGTTGATCGATCAATGTTGATCGTTGACCGTGGGTCCCACCTATCAGTGACCGTTGACCATGGGTCCTACCTGTCAGTGACCGTTGACCGTGGGTCCCACCTGTCAGCCGCCGACTGAGTCCACCCGTCAGCGCTGACATCAGCATGATGTCAGCGTTGCTGTCTCACAGCCAGACCAGCGCGTCATTGCTGACGTCAGCGTGACGTCAGCCTCCATGTCCCTGCTGTTGACTCGCTGTGCCATGTGGACTAACCAAGAGACGCCACGTGTCACGCTCTGATTAGCCCCTCTTCTTTTTCTAAATATGGTTAAATCTTGTAAAATTCATAACTTCTTCACACGAACTCTAAAAATTATGAACCAAGTGTCTAAATTTTCATAAAAATGAGCTCTACGTCATAAGCTTATGTATGATTGCATTTGAAGTTATTGAATTTCATTTGGCTCTTGTGATTGATCTATGGGGGTCGCTTCTACGACCATTATGTCTCGATTTCAGTTTTCACGAAGGAGTT
Source organism: Bothriochloa decipiens (assembly GCA_023333625.1). NCBI lineage: Eukaryota > Viridiplantae > Streptophyta > Magnoliopsida > Poales > Poaceae > Bothriochloa > Bothriochloa decipiens. The sequence continues at coordinate 42,989,840 of CM041637.1, forward strand.
GATCGAGGAGGAGGACTAGGAGAGCGCCAAGGACTTGACGGAGGACTCGAGTGATAGTTATTCAGGTGCCACACCCCACCCAACCTCGTAGAATCCTATTACGCATGGAATAATATCTAGTTTGCTAGTGCTTGTTTATAAATATCACCTGATGGTAGGTTGCATGGTAGAATTGCTTGATGAGCCTTTACCTTGTCACAACCTTACCCCTGCACACCCACTGATAGGCTAGACGCATGCTTATTTACTTATGATGCTTTACTTCTACTACGCTTATATCTGTGATGTGATGCGTGGTGGAGGGTATGGTATGGTATATGGTTAAGGCACGTGGTGCCACTTTTCTCGGGGAGAGTGCTACGTGTGTCTTGGGTGTGTGGTGAGGGTTTGAGTCGATCGGACAGTATTCTATGATGAGCCATGAGGGCGAGTCTTTCCCAGGGGGTGTGTTCTGGACATCCCTATGAGAGGTATCTGTGGCAGATACAATGTGAGGTATATGGAGATCCCGAGGGTGAGAGCCTTCGTGGAGTGAAGCCCCGGGTAGGAGGTGCTGTTTTAGCATGGACTGTTTTAGTTCCTATGAGAAGATAATCCTGTCTGATCCCCCTAAGACCTGATATCTCTTGAGGACCGAAACCTTAGGACCTACGTGCTCACCACTCGCCCTTGTATGGGCGGGGATGGATGTCTGACTAGATAGGATGGTGCCACTACTACTAGGTTGTTAGCAGATAGTGTCGGGAGGTACGGGCGTGGAGTCTCACACCCTCTTTAAAGCCGCAAAGTTACCTTGGTGGCCCGGGTAACTACGCCTTGCAGTCTCAGTGTGCCGGTGTACCTATCGGTGTTCCGATGGTACAGCAGGGTGTCCCAGTACTGAGTGGTAGAGTGGCATCGCACCGGTTAGAAAGCAGCCAGAATTAGCCTTGGTGGAGCGCACCGCAGACGATGGGGATATTGTGGTTACAGGAGTACACGCTCTGGAGAGTTTATGAATCTATATATATAGTCCGCGAGCCACTGGTATGGCTCTTCCCTAAGACCCACGCTTCTCGGGAGTAGTGAGATGAGTCCTATTCTCCCCCTGGTGTTACCCTTCCGGCTATGAGCCGCTGAGACAGGCTCCAAGAGGGAGTTGGACCTATCGACTGAGTCCGAAAGTGTGAGATGTGTGTGATGGTGTTGGGATGGGATGGATACGTGGATGAGATGGGTAATACTTGATGAACTATATTATATAATATTGGTCACTACTTGCATAGGAAACCATAGCCATATATTAGGCCTCTTTGATTATATCCTTTGCATCCCACCAAATACTACATAGCAAAAGAAAACATAGGGTGGGAGATGTGGCTAGTACAAAAAGTACTGAAAATTTGGATCTAGGTTTGGAAGATGGCTTGCTGACGCCCCTGAAGGACGAAAGGATTAGACAGTCTCGTGCCTACGCTCAAGATGGTGAAAAGATGATGCTTCCACAATATCCCTCTACTTTCGCAGCTGTTCTGGATGCTAGATACTCTAATGATTCCGCCATGAGGTGATGTAATAAATTATGTAAACCACTCTATTATATTCTTTTAATCGATGTATGGCTTTGTAATCAATTGATATTCGATAAGTTGATGCTTGGACCTCCTGGGCTATCATTATATCCTTCATTCTGTGTATTTTTCCCTTCGTGGAAAATTGAGGATGTTTCAGCCGCTACCTACATTAGGGTTTGTGTTTTGCTTTAGATTAATCTGTCTTTGAATAGTCATCGTTATTATTGGTCTGTGAAACCCCACTTTGTGATCTTAATCATATATTTGCAGTTTGTCCCAATCTTTGAGCAACGTAATTTTGAGTTCTTGTTTCTTTGATTTGCATAAGCAGGGATTAGCCTTCTTGGCGATCTCAACCGTTTAGTGATACGGTTGATAATCAAAGGTGCTAAGGTTGCAGGGTTTGGGTCATTGTGATCTGAATCTAAATCAGTGTGTCGCTTTCCGCTCAAATCGATAGTTATCTAGAAGAAGATCGAGGATCCTGCCCCCATCATGAGGCGGGTTTGGGTGTGGCTGAGTGGATTAGGGTTTGGTGGGAATTTTACATATGGCTCATGGAGTTTTTCCTGTTGTGAGTCAATGCTGGGCCAACGACTAACCGGTGGTCTCGAGAGGTCATGTTGTAATTTTTTGTAATTCAAAATTTGAAGTTTTTAGAGAAAAGAGTTATCATATTCGAAGTTAGTATGATGAAGAAAAACTAGTTACAGAAGCATTATTTGCGGCACGCCAAGGGCGGATTAGAGCGCTAAAACCTATAGCACTAGCATTGCACGACGATACAGACTCCATGAGGCCATTCTCAATGGGTGTTTCACGGGAGTTTCATGCACACTAGTCAATAGGCATGTGCGCCATGCACGTGCTTATGATTATTTGTAGGTGACGTTATAAATTATTAGAAATAGATACTCCATACTCGCGCACGTGCTTATGATTATTGGTAGGTGACGTTATAAATTATTAGAAATAGATACTCCATACCCCGTGCCATCCAATGCTAATTTTCTCACATATTAACAAATTCAATACAATCTTTTTGACCACTAAGGAATATCGCCACTAATCATTACACGAAAATTATATTTCCTATAAAACGTAAACCCCTTAGTTGTAGAACAAATTTCAACAAAGCAGCTCTTAAATTATATGCATTCCCTGACCAGATGTTGAATGGAATGTTTCATAAAACACATTGTGTGCATCTCCTCATCACACACGTGAAAAGTAGCATCCTCATCACACACGTGAAAAGAACTGAAATAGCTTCATTGAAATCATGCTTCATCCTCATATGCATACATTTTAAAATCTCAAACAACTGATATAGCTATACATGCATTCTATTTAATTTCAGCTACAGACTTGCTTCTGAGTGTTGCTATAAACTATATAAAAAAGAGGTTTGTTACGGTGCTTGGGAGGAACCACCGATTCCTCGTGTGTAAGGTAATTACCGCATCTATTAATTATGAAAATTAATTAATTTTAATCAAGGGCAGTCTAGTACTTCTATGCTCAATGTCTAACTCCCACCATGCGTGAGGCTCGCGAGCACGTCGTGAGATATCGCTGCTTTCGCGCTGTCGATGAAACCTCCTCGGCAGTCTACCACGGGATACCCCCAAGATAGTAGATTGCGGTGAGGGCGCGCTCAGATCTATGACCTAGATGTGAGACACAAAACAAACGACCAGGATAACAAGGGTTTATCTAGGTTCAGGCCACTCAGAAGCGTAATACCCTACGTGCGCACTCAGATCTATACCCCCATAGCTAGTCCCCGAGCACCATATATCTCGAGGGAATTGCCGTCTTGACCTATGCCGAGCAGTGTAGATGCAGATCATGTAGTACCGACCAATGAGGATGCCAATCACATAGTGCCGACTAGCATGGATGCCGACCACGTAGTGCCGACCAGCGAAGATGCCGCCCACGTAGTGCCGACTAGCATGGATACCGACCACGTAGTGCCGACCAGCATGAATGCCGATCAACGACTCTTCATCCTGAGCAGTTCATAAGTCTGCTCCTGACCACAGCGTCTTGTCAAGGAAGGTGATCTGTCGAAAGATGCATGGTGTTCCAAGAAAAAGAAAAAAAATTTCTCGTCCTGAGACGTGGGCCCATGTTAACACGTGACACAAAGTGTCACTGGTATGCTAACATGAATAGTCCATAGAGGTAAGAACATCGAACCAGAGATAAAGGATAAGCCCAAGTCACCGCGAGGTGACGTGGGCCCACGTAGTCCCTAAGCTCGATAGAAGAGAGAAAATGTTGTACTGAGCTTTTTAAGAAAAAGTCAAAAATACCAGCTAAATGTAGTCAATGCTAAATACCCTTTTTAGAACCTAAGGACAGAAAATAGGCCCAAGTCACTGCCAGGTGACTTGGGCCCACAGTCCCCAAGTTCGATAGAAGATAGGATATGTTGTATTGAGCTTTTTAGGAAAAAAGTCCAAAACAGCACTAACTTAACCGAAACCAGTATCCCAGGACTAGACGTGTTCCTCCTACTCTGTAGTCCCCAAGTGTGGTCAGAACAAGCTGCGGGCTCAACTGGGTTGGACACCGAGAGCCCGTGGTTCGCAACCAGCACTGGGTGAGAAATTGTCGCCAGTCCCCAGGCGTGCTCGGAACAGGTCACAGGATCGATCAGGTCAAGGACACCGAGAACCCATGGTTTGCAAGCAACACGAGGTGAGCAACTATCGTGCAGTCCCCAGATTTTTAGGAAAAAATCTAGGATAAATGCAAAAAGAAATTTGTAAAACAAATCTAAGATTAAATCCCCAGATTTCTGGACACGTTCATAACAACCGGGGTTGGATACACAATCATGCACATGGGGGAAATTAAAGTATCCCAGCCCACGTGCGCACTCGGGACCAGGACAACCCATCAAGCCGCATCCACATGAGTCAAGCGGGGTCCAATCCTAGAAGTCAAACCAACGTCACCCGGTTAGTATAAATAGTGGGCGCCGGCAGAGGGAATGGATTACGCATTGCATTCACTTCAACTCCCACTCTCTCCATCTTCTTGAGCACTTCGTCTGCTGCTCCACCGCCATTTTCGATCCCTCGCCCCATATCCACCCGTGAATGCTTAGCAATCGAGCTAATCTAGTACGTTTGCACCACCGCCGCTTTTTGCTTACCCCCTCAACCACTCTCAAAGGAGATGGCGACGAAAGGAGCCAAGAGGACGGGGAAGTTGGACAAGTCTGATGCGCCAGGGCCACAATGGCAGCAGTCAACCTCCACATGGGAGTCGCTTCAAACGCATGAAAGGAAGGCTTGCTACCGCCATATGAGATGGAGGCGTGGTGTGAGCTGCGTGATGATGATTCCCCCAGTCCCTGAGATGGGGAATTTGTAGTCTTTGAAGATATGGTAACACGGGGATTAGGGGTACCCGTGAATGGGTTCCTCCGTGACCTGTGTATTTATTGGATGATTTCAATTTGCAATCTGGATCCCAACTTTGTTCTTTCCATTTCCATCTTTATTGCCTACTATGAGATGTTCCTGGGCATCGACCCTATTTTAACCTTTTCCGCCACTTCTTTCTGCTGAGGAAGAAGGAGGCTGAATCGGGAGGATCCCAGGTTGCTGGAGGGTGGTACATACGTCTTCACGATGGGATGAAGGCGCACTGGCTAGGGAGCCAGTACCAATCAGCCACCAAAGGGTGGAACACTCGCTGGTTCTATATGAGCTAAGATGTGGAAGGGAGAAGAGTGCCCTGCGACGTGACGCAGGTATCAGAGTTCAACTCAAGGTGGTCAGATCCACCAACTCCAGATGAAATGCATCGGGTGAATGAGCTGCTGACCTTAATTGACAATGAGATTATCAATGGAGCACTGGTAGCGGGGACATGGTTGACATGCTGGGTCCAGCTGTGCAAGGAGCCGGTGAACCGCTTGTATGAGTATGCTGGCCGGGCTGACCCTTCATGGAAGACCCGAGAGAGGATGACACTAGAGGCGGTGGCCCAGTGTTTGTCCTCTTTTTTTGAGAAATTTGACGCGTCCATCGGCTTCCTAGAAACACGTGCACTACCGTACGACCTTTCTCGACCCCCACCAGAGGTAAACCAATCAGTTCCACACATTGATTAGATTAGTATATACTGGTATGTGACGATGTTTGTATAACAAGGTTCCTCTGACTGTCACACATTGCTTGGACAGGATCGGAAGGTCCTTTTTCTGCCGTGCTGATGGAGCCATGGCCTCAGGGTGAGGCACAGGCCAACCGGCGTAGGACCAACGAGTCCCACTACCGAAGTAGGGCTCAAGCTGAGCGGGAGATGACTGTTGTCTCTAGCTCTGATGATGATGAAGACCCTGCTGCTCAGGCCAGGTGTCGAGCAGTGGGTAAGCAGCCTATGGCAGAGGCTGCCAAGCCAAAGAAACCCTCTACTTTGCTGTCTGGGGGCAAGTTGAACCTGGACGGCGGAGCAGAAAGGAGTAAGAAAAGGGATGCTCCGGCCACCCAGGAGTTGTTGGACAATGATCTTATGATGCTAAACTAGCGTCGAAGGAAATGTCAAACCAAGATGCCTTTGACAGGAAAGACACCGAGGCCCTCGTCCTCAACAATACCTAGGAGGTCGGTGCGAACCGCGCCGCCACCAACTACTCCTTAGCCGGGAACTGCTACTTTACCCCCTCGGCCGAAGGCGGCCAGGGCATCAGTACCACCACCACCATCACCGTCGTCTGTGCCACACAGGTTAGCCACGTCGCTGGCCAAAACAGCCTCGTCTTCGGGGCACCAACAGGAGGCAAGGGAGCCTATATCTCCGGTGCGCCCCGTCAAAATGAGCTGGTCGGGCGAGGCGTCGAGCCGAGTCCTCGGGCATGGCAGTGAGGCAACAAGCAGGGCCCCTGGCATTCCAAGCGGGGGAACAACCACACAGTTCAGAGGAGGGTTTCGGCGGCCAACCGGGTAAGTGTCGATGAATTCGTATATCGTGTACTTGCTTAATTTTGGATTTATCATGAAGAAAATATGTCTGTAATTTGTCCTATAGCCGCACTCCTCCAGCAACGACGCCGACTCCACCACCCAGCCAGACCACCGTGCCACCCGCCAGGTTGGTGAAGACTGGCAGCATGGCATAGCCTGCGGGACATGGTGAGGAAGCCAGTAGCACCACAACACCAACCCGGCCGACCCCGACGTTGACTCCGCAGCCAGAGAAGCGGGTAGTGCCCCTCAGGCTGGTTACCGCCACGATGGGTCATCTGCCAGAGCACAGGCCAGGCCAGGAGGGACCAAGCACATCGGCACCTCATAAACAGGTCGAGGAGGTGCCCAGGGTGCCGAAGATGCCACGCACCAACCGGCCCACTCAACGCGTCTTCACGTCGCACAAGCTGGGTGGGGACAGCTTTGTGTTGTATGAGGAGATTTTGGACAACGACATCAAGGCAAGTGTCCAGGATGCGTTGGAGGTACTGCTGGACAGGATCAAGGTAAAGTCTGATCGGGATTTGCTCGTATGTTTTGAGCATGTTGTTTGGACACTAACTCACTGAGCAACCCATGATGTATATAGTCACTGCAGGAAACCAATGCCCAGCGTGGCAAGACCATAGATTGGTTTGCCGTGAATTGGGAGGAATGCAAAACCCTCCGGGCAGTAAAAACCAATCTAGAGGCACAGGCCTGGGCCTACCTGGAGCATGAAATCCAGCACGAGGGGGAGATTGCCGCACTGCGCCACAGGGTGGAAACCCTGGAGAAGGACAATGATAGTAAGTGAACCTCTTTCACCCACACTTATCATTGCTATGTATTTATGGGCGCTACTTGTAGGACTGAGCAGTCAGAATGAAGCCATGGCTCGAGAGCTGGCCAGCCTATTAGACCAAAAGAAAGCCGCTGAGGAGCAGGCCATGGTGGACCAGGCGCAAATCACCGAGCTGACTGGTAAGTGGAACAAATGGAATTGTTGTGTGTAGTCTGCTACATAATGGACGGACCAGGATACGCTAACCACCATTGTTTTATTGTTGTAGGCCTATGGGAATGCTATCTAGCCTAGTTCCAGGTGCTGGAGGGCTCCATCTCCGTTCTCTAAGGAAAGATGTGGGCCATGACAGACCACATCAAGCTTGTATTAAGGGCCATCTTATAAAGAGAAGAGCACCCTACCGATCCCGTGGGTGGAGCGGTTGTCATCGCCCACCAATGCAGGAGGCTGTGGCCTAGGGGTTTGTCACAGAAGCTGGATGCTACACAGATGCAAGTGCACTCGCTGTGGTCCGCTCCAGATATCCGAAGGTGGAGCTGGCGGAAGTCGCACTCGGGATTGCACCGTAGCTATCGCAGGCCACGGCCGAAGATCTTTAGGCTTCGTCAATGCCTGCTGCTACTGCCCTTGTGGATGACATGATCCTTATTTAAGATCCTGCACAAGGTGATGGTGGTCAGTAGGCTGTAAACAATGTTTGTATGTGGAAAAAACATTGTTTGTAAGTTGGACTGAGCAGGTGGTGCTCGGAAACTTTTAGCCTTTAAATGCACACAGTTAGGCATGTTTAAGCGGGTGGTAAACATTTTGTCGTTTTGCTTTTTTAGATGCATATTTTATGTGTAGTTCGTTCTTTCGAAAAGATGTCATTAATTAAGTTTTGTCCTCACCCTCGAAGCAAGCTAACTCTATCGAGTAACTAGGGATGCACTAGTGCACAGTGTAGGACCACCTGGATCACTAGGTACCTAGCACCGTTAGAGAGCGACTGCTGAAATCTCCTAGTGCCATGTAACGCGGAGCTGTAACACATCATAAGAGTTTTCTGGACAGTGCCTTGTCAAACCATTCTCGGTGGGCGGAAAACAAACTTTAACTGAGACTTATACAGGGCGCATGTATGGCAGATGTGTGTGCAAAAGTAGAATTGTGATAGGAAAGGAAAACAATGAAGGAAACTATATTAAATATCCAAATAACAAAGATTTAGGTACATATCTTATTTTATGGATAGAAGCGTATGAGGTGGTTGATATGCCAAGAATTAGATTCCTTGACACCCTTCATCATCTTGAGCCGATAGGACGTTGAGCTTGTGACAACCTTGATCCTAAATGGTCCTTCCCATCTGGATGACAACTTGTGCAGACTATCTGTGTTCTGGATTCGTCGTAACACCATGTCGCCGACCACGAATAGCCTTTGACGTTGTGGTTATAGTAACATTGAACTGAAGCTAGGTATTTAGTTGTCTGAGCATAGGACTCGAGCACCATCTCTTCTTTGGCGATGATATAGATTCCCCTAGCATCGTTTGAGGCTGCTTCATTGTAATGGCTGGACATGAGGTGAAAGGAGTGCAACCTTGGCTAGTAGGACAGCCTCGGATCCAAACACCATGAAGTACGGGGAAACTCCAGTGTTGTGACTGGGCTGGGTACGCAGTCCCCAGACCACGGCAGGTAATTCCTTGAGCCACCGACCAGGTTTAAGATCCTTGTCGTCTCGGTATACCTGTTGGCATAGGGCATCGATAATCATACCGTTAGCTCGTTCCACCTTCTCATTTGCTCAAGGATGAGCGATGGAGATGTACTTGACCTTGATGCCATTATCATTGCAAAAGTCAAAGAATTCTTCGCTGGTGAACTGAGAGCCTAAATCAGTGATGATGGTATTGGGTATGCCAAACCGGTGGATAACATCATCAAGGAACTGTACCGCTTTCTTAAATGAGGCTTTCTTGATAGCTTTGTACTCGATTCATTTGGAGAATTTATCAATGAGTACGAAGATACATGTTTGTCCGCCAGGAGCCTTCTTGAAGGGACCGATCATGTCAAGTTCCCATCATGAGAACGGCCAAGCAACCGGGATGGTCTGAAGTTCATCTGCAGGAACATGAACCCGCTTGGCAAATATCTGTTAGTTTTTGCACCAGCGCACATAATCTTCTGCATCAGAAATGACAGTTGGCCAGTAGAACCCTGCTCGGTAGGCTTTGCCGACCAGCGTCCGTGATGCCGCATGGTTACCACAAGTGCCATCGTGAATATCCTTCAGAAGTTTCAAACCATCTGCCTGGGTGATGCATTTCTAGTAAATCATAGATCTTGAGGCCTTGTGCATCAGCTCGTCGTTAACCATGAGGTAGGCACGGGCTCTATGGATCAGCTGTTGAGCGTCGATCTTATCCTCCGGCACAAGGTGGTCATTCAGGTATCTGACAAAGGGATCTCTCCAGTAGGTCTGGGGAGGCGCTGCCTGCTCGGTTGATTCAGCAACCGACGGCTGCTCACTACTATCATCAAATCCCTGCTGGCCGAGGTAACTGTCTTCTACCTCTTTTGCTATGCCGCTGGGCCTCGCTACGAGCTGGTCAGTAGCAACACTAGGTGCAAGTGCTTCGTAAACCTGATCGGTGATCAAAGGCTTAATCAAATCCTTAATGAAAACATCAGGTGGTACCTTGGCTCGAGACAATACGAGCTTAGATAACTCATCAGCACTTGTGTTCTTGGCATGAGGTATGTGGGTAAACTCCAGTCCATAGAACTTATTCTCCAGCTTGCGAATCTCGGCAACATAGGCATCCATCTTTTCATTGACCACATCACAGTCTTTGTTGACCTGACGGATGACCATAGCAGAATCACCGTAAACTAGGAGCCGTTTGATGCCTAGCTCGACTGCAATGCAAAGGCCGTGTAGGGCCGCTTCGTACTTGACCACATTATTGGATGCCTTGAAGTGTATGCGCAAGATGTAACGGAGCGTGTCCTTGGAAGGAGATATGAAATAGACCCCTACCCCGGCACCATCGATGTTCAGGGAACCATCGAGTACATCTTCCAGTGGTCGGCAGATGTATCGGCCAGGGGTAGGTTGAGGTTCAACCACTCCATGATGAAATCGACCAGGGCCTGAGACTTCACAGTATTGCGACTGCGGAAGTTCAACATGAACTCAGAGAGCTCTAATGCGTATTTAACAATATGGCCACTAGCATCTCTATTGTGGAGAATGTTGCCAAGTGTAGCTTCTATAACCACTGTGACCTTGTAGGCTTGGAAGTAATGGAGGAGCTTCCGTTTGGTGATCAAGAGTGCGTATAGGAGCTTCTGCACGTGGTTGTAGCATTGCTTGGTTTCGTTAAGAACCTTGCTTACATAGTAGATTTGGCGCTGCAGCTCGTAGACGTGCCCGGGTTCCTCGTGCTCGACCACCATCACGGTGTTGACCACATTAGTTGTGGCAGCAATGTAGAGGAGAAGCTCCTCGCCCTATCGCGGGACCGTGAGCACCGGGGGAGTCGTGAGGTACTCTGTGAGCTATTTGAAGGCTTTGTCGGCCTCCTCCATCCACTCGAATTTCTCTTTAACCTTGAGCAGTTTGAAGAAGGGAAGTCCTTTTTCGCCCAAGCGAGGTACTCTTTAAGCTGTTTGAAGGCTTTGTCGGCCTCCTCCTCTGCCATGCAGCCAGTAAGTTTCTAAATATCTTTGACGCTTCTTGGTGGTTGTAGGTCCAGCACAATTTGAACCTTCTCGGGATTTGGGCATATGCTGTCCTGGCTGACGACATTGCTGAGCAGGATTCCGGAAGGAACACCAAAGATACACTTGTTGGGATTCAGTTTCCACTAAAACTTGTTGAGGGACGCGAAGGTCCACTGGAGATCAGCAACCAATGTGTGGGACTCCCTGGTCTTCACCACCACATCATCTATGTATGCCTCAACAAGGTCGCCGACAATCTCGTGCTCGAGACAGGCCTGGATGGCCCGTTGATAAGTAGCTCCAGTGTTCTTGAGGCCAAATGACATGGTCGTGTAGCAGAAAGCACCGAAGGAGGTGATGAAGGCGATCTTCTCTTGGTCCTCCTTTTTGAGGGCTATTTAATAAAAGCCCGCGTAGCAATCTAGGAAAGAGAGCAACTCGCAACCTGCAGTGGAGTCTACAACCTCGTTGATTCGAGGGAGATTGAAAGCCTGTTTAGGGCAGTGTTTGTTGAGATCGGTGTAATCAACGCACATTCTACATTCATTATTCTTTTTGAGTACAAGAACCGGATTGGCTAACCACTTCGGGTGATACACCTCTTTAATAAAGCCAGCTACCAGTAGCTTGGCCACTTCTACCCTAATGACTTCCTTGCGATCACGAGCGAACCATCGCATTTTCTGCTTGATCGGTTTGGCGGTCTTCGAGACGTCAAGGTAGTGCTCAGCCTTTTCCCTCGGGACACCTGGCATGTCGACAGGTTTCCATGCGAACATGCTGATGTGCTCTCGAAGGAATTGGACGAGCGCATCTTTCTATTTGGGGGGAAGGGTGGCCCTAATCTTGGTGGTCTTTGAGGGGTCGTTCGAGCCGAGCTGGATCAACTTGTGCTGCTTGACCTTGTTAGAAGGTCACCGAGCAAACCCAACCGAAACCTCGAGCTCCATAGAGGCGCCTCCTTGACACCCAAGCTGGTGTGCTCCATGGCATACTTCAACTCCACCTTCGTAGCTGCATAAGCATCGGACTCGCACACACGTGCTATGAAGATGTTGCCATGCAGGGATAAGACACCCTGCTCAGTTGGGAGTTTTAGCATGAGGTACCCGTAATGGGGAACCGCCATGAATTTGGCAATCCCTGGTCGGCCAAGAATGGCATGGTAGATGCCCTCGAAATCAGCCACGATGAAAGTGATGTGGTCGATGCAAATGTGCTGCTTCGTCCCAAACTGAACGGGTAGCGTGACCTGCCCGAGAGGGTATGAAGGCTTCCCCGGCATGATGCCCCAAAATGGAGATTCGTATGGCTTGAGGTCGTCCTGCTTCAACCCTAGCTCCTTGAAGGCCGGATAGAACAGAATGTTAGGGGCGCTGCCACCGTCAACGAGCACTTTTTTGAACCGAACGCCGTATATTACTGGGTTGAGGACCAGCGGGAAACGATCGACGTCGGGTATTTTGGCCCACATGTTGTTGCAACTGAACGATATGGGCTGCTCGGACCAGGCAGTCACCTTGACATCCACAACGAAGTCATCAGCCTCCTGGATAGCCACGATGGCTCACGTCAGGAGCTTCTTGTCGCGGGCATTCTTCAATCCGACCTTGCCACCAAAGAAGACAGCGGTCACATTCTTCACGGGATCTCTGTAGGCGTGCCATGGGTTCGCATCTTGAACTTCTTCCTCATCAGCGTCCTCTTTCTAGACGGGCTTCTTGGCCTTGGCCTTGGGAGTTGGACGCGATTTCTTGTTGGTCGTCTTCTCCACTGCCTCTTTCAGGACCCAACACTCGCCCAGCGTGTGGCCCTTGCTAGGGTGATGGCGGCAATCCTGACTAAGGACTTTGTCGAGTTCATTTTCGTTCACCCTCTTCTGACCCTTTACCGCATTGACAGAGGAGTCATTGTGGTTGCATCGACCATCGATGTAAGCGTCCTGACCACGATGTTTGAAAGGACGATTATCACCGCGGTGGATGGGGTCACGAGTGTTACGGTGGTTGCGGCGATAGTCTCGCCAATCTGGCCGGCGGTCTGGGTCACTGTCGTAGTCGTAGTCATTGTCGGTTGGCCTGTTGCCTGTTGGTGCGCTGGTGGTTACCGCATTGGCACTGATCATCGCGCGGTGCCTCTCGTGGGATGTCATCGGCATTGGCCTATCGAGGTTGTTTGGGCAGAGGTCCTCCTCAGTTGGACTCGTTATCGGTGCCGCTTTCTACAGGTTGGCAATGACGACTGCGCTGGGATCGACGCGACCGATGCGACATGGTCAGCGAACGACGGAGCGGAGCTGAAACACCTATGCTTCAGCGGCGATCAAAAAATCTTAGATCTCTTTGACCTGGTGTGTTCAGGGGAAGGTTGTTAAGCCGGTCCATGGCCACGGCAATGTTGGCTGTGGGAGTTTCATGGACGATCTGGTCCCCCACCATGTTGAACTCACCATTGAGGTTGCGTTGGAGACGACGCGGTGGAGGGCCTGCACCGTTACCAACATTGCCCCCGTTGTTGGCGGCGCTCACTTGTTGTGCCTCTAGGAGGTGTTGGCGTTTTTGATCGGTGTTGCGTTCTTCCCTTGCTTGCTTCTCCTGCTCAGCTTCATTTGGAATGGGAGGCTCATCCACGCTGACCATGAATACCAAGCCGTCGAAGCCAGTGGGATCTTAGGGGTGCCTGGTGCCTGGTCGGTAGAACAGATCTGGCGATCCAGCGTGGTCGGGAGTTCCTCCTCGACATCCTCCCGACTTCGGGCCTCGGGACTTTCTTCGTTGGAGAGGAGGTATTCGGTAAGGTTGAAAGAGATGGAGGGTGTTTCGTCAAGCCCAGAGAGCAGATCTGACACGACATCGTCTTCGGGTATCGTAGCGTCTGACCCGAAAGGGATTTGCTCCAAGGCCACCATGCCTACCACGGGCCTTGGATCTTTTGGGACCAAAACCAGATTGGGATCTAGGTCCAGGAGGTGTTTATCATGTCGCTGAGGAGCATGCTATAGGTTTCTCGCGTAGGACGCGGCTGCATCGCTCAACCCGTGCGGTAAGATGGGTGTATGATTTGGGCCGGGGGCATTTGGATCTGTCGGCCTCGGCGCAGGTTGCATCTGCTGTGGCCGGCGCAAGTACCCCTCCTCTGCTCCGGCGTGGTGACCGGCATGACTGGGTGTGCGCTTGTGTCGATGCACGTTGATGAACTCGTCCAGCCTAACTGGAGGCGGAGCCCGGGCAGCGGCCAGAATTGGATCTGGTCGGCGTGGGCGACGAGCCTGATTGTGCATAGGTCACTGCCGATGGTGCCCCTGGTCAGGCGTAGGCTGTTGTTGATGGTGCTTCACCACGGCAGGAGGCCCGTCTCGGTGAGTAGCCGGTGGTCGTCCTCTATGGTCAGCAGGTGATGCTCAGGCCGGGGCTAGATTCGGATCTAGTCAGCGCGGGCCACCAGGTCGGCCTATACGTCCTTCCTGGTGCCGAGCATGGCCCACCTGGCGGACAGGTGGTGGACGACCGACCACGGGTAGATCTGGGTCCGCGTGCCCTGGTCGATGGGCGTGATTGAGATGGCGTGGTCGGACCGGGATGAAGTCCAAGTACTCTTCATGAAGCCACGTAGGGGCGGACTCCACGTACTCGAGGAGCTCGGCCAGACCAGCCCTGTGCCGATTGATCATGTCGATCAGATCGGAGTTGTCGATGTGCCTCCTCTGGTAGCGAGGGAGTCGCCAGTTCGCCGCTGGCGTGGCCATCAACTCCGCCCTCATCATGGGCGGCTGGAACGATCCCGGGGGCGGCCCCGAGATCTGGGTTGTTCGAGATGTGGCTGGCGCGGTTGGTGCTGGGACCAACTGCGTCACAGCCAGAGCTGGGACCGGCTGTGCTGCTTCCACGAACATGAGGGACGTCGTCACACCGGTGGTCCACGTGAGTGAACCAATGGTGAGGGAGATGCCCACCTCGAAGTTTATGGAAGTCGGGAACGAAACCATCTGGATCGCCTGAAGATCAGATCGCGCAGCCGCTACCTGGCGTGCCACTGTCGATAAAACCTCCTCAGCAGTCTACCACGGGATACCCCAAGGTAGTAGATTGCGGTGAGGGCGCACTCAGATCTATGACCTAGATGTGAGACACAAAATGAACGACCAGGACAACAAGGGTTTATCCAAGTTCAGGCCGCTCGGAAGTATAATACCCTACGTCCTGCGTCTCTAATGCTCTATTGATGAGTACCTGAGTACAAGGTTTCGATCAGATGAGATCAGAAGAAGATAAAGTGTTCTAGCCTCCCTCTAAGGGGGTTCTTGTCTGTCTTACATCGTTAGAGGACAAGGTTACATATCTAGGATTTCCCTATGGTCGGTTACATTACGCCGTATCCTTGGAGTACACGAACAGATCTAACCGACTAAAACTCCTTGCATGTCAAGTAGCCTTTAGCACCCGTGCAGCCCACCGACCTTGTCGGTAGCAGACCACAGGCTTCGTCTTGTCGTTCGACCCACCGATCAGGATGATGATGGACCAGCCTTCGTCTTTGGTCTGGGCCGTCAGGACCGAACAGCCCAAAGTCTGGCTGCGAGAATATACGGGGTCTATACCCCCACATGCACCGCCCGCCTCACCGCCTCCCTACTCGCCGCCCACCTCACCGCTTTCCTGCTCGCTGCCCTCTCCGTGGTGGCAGAAAGGGAAAGATGGCCGAAGATGTGGCCTTGCGCGATCTGCTCGTACGCCTTGCCTAGGAACGCGAAGAACGCGGCCGGTTGCCCGGCCACGACCGCGATCCTCTAGATTCTAGAACTCTCCGGTACGACCATGTCCTTGAACACGTTCTCCAACGACGAGTTGGCGAGGCACTGCTCATAGCGGTACACGTACCTGTACCTGTCCAGGTCCATGTCCGCCGCCTGGCTCTGGTTCTCCTGCCGCCGCCTCGCCGTCCGTTCATCCTGCCTGCCATTGCCTGTCAGTTGGACGCCTCCGTGTAGAAGCGCGTTCTTGTCCAGCCGCACTGCGTCGCAGGACCGGCGTCGCAGGGCCGGTACGCCTCCTCGTTGCAGCTCCACCAGAAGCTGTGCATGCATGCACAGAACACGTGGTCCGCGGCGCCGAGCAACTCCAGGGCGCGCGTGCGCCCGGCGCCCAGGCACAGACAAGCAGCTTCTGTGTCTCAAAATACCATTATATCCTCTAAAATTTATTAAAACTCAGTTCTGGCCCACATGGTTGTTGGTTCTGGTCCATAGATTGAGTTCCTTTCATTTGGTTCCTTCTAATTCTGCACCATCGGATCGGACGAAATGAATGACTAATTATTTCCAAGCATAGTAAAATTTCTCAGAAAATATATAGCTATTTTCTTCATGATGATTGTCTCCATCTAAATGCCAAAGTCTATCTCTATCAATCAAACAAAGTAAGGATAGCAACTGCACAATGCAAGTTACAGGCCTTTTACAAAGTTGAAGGTAAAAAACTTGCAATCTTTCGAAGCTGCATGATGCTACAACATATAAATTCGATATAGCTTCTGCTGGTGGATTAGACACATCTCAACTTCATGCATTTCATAGATTCGTTCTGTACTTGTTCGATCCATTGACTGAAGAAAAATAAAGGGTTTGTTGTGTGTAATTGAAGAAAATATCAACGTCGCCAGGAGGATGAACGTTGCAATACGGCTCAATGAACAGGCTGTAGTTTCCAAATCAGTCGACAAGAGAACTTGAGACAGTTCAAACTGATCTGCGCTTTCAGAATGAGCATAGTCATTGTACACATACAGTAATGAATCCAAGCTGGTTGCATTGAACCAAACTGAGAATTGAGAGAACAAACCAACCAAGATGTACAAGCTACTGCCACGCGCTCGCCTGATGCTGCTGTCGACCTCAAGTTTTTGCTGCACCATGAATAACGAAGCCCCCATCCAAGCTGCACTATAAATAGATCTCAGATTTTCAAAAGAATTAAGAACTAATTCGTTAAATTCAGATGTGTGTAGGTAACAAGCACAAGATTAGTTCCATACGGGCACAAGGAATTAAGAAAAAAATACCTAACCAACTCTTCTGCCAGATTTTGACATGTAATAGTGCAACCTCTGCCTTCGTGAATTCTATAGCCTGTCTGGGATCACCTTCATTGTGGCGCTACGCATCAAGCACACCAAGAAAAATAATTAAGAAGTCTTTGAATATCAGGACAAAAATGTTTATAAACATCCCTTCACAAGCTTTCCATCTATGAAATATAATAAAAATACTTTGAATATTAGATCATTGTGTGCCTGCAAGAAAAAAAGAACAAAATGGATCTATGTGTACCTTCACAAGATTTTTATCTAAGATGAGAAAAATAATAAAGATTTCGATCTAGCATATGAGTCCGTCCCCGAAAGCTTTCGATCTAACATTCTGGCTTCAATATATATATATATATATATTCAAATCTATTCTATAAATCCACCAGTATTTTACAATTGAATTAATTACAGAATGGTAGTCATGCAGGTAATCTAATGTGAAAGCAACTCTGACACAAGAGACGATGCCAACACCAGAGCACGCACAGACTCGTTGTTAGTTGAGGTACCTGTAGCCGAAGTAGTTGCCTCCGAAGAGCACATGTGCATCAGTGCATGGGGTCATTGTTTCTGATCGTCCTAGCCCCGACGATGATGAGTGTCCATGTTGTGGAACTCGTTGATGTGGATGCAGGAGCTCAAGCCTGCCGCCGCCGTCGCCTCCGAGTCGTCATCGTCCTAGGCCAGACTTCAGTAGGCAGAGGAGGCGTTGCCCTTGCGGCCTTGCCTTTCGTCTTGAGGGATCCCACGTCTTGGCGGCGCCAGAAGCAGTTGCAAGCCGCGACGGCGGCCTTGGTGGTCGACGGCGGCCGTCGTCGCCATCCAGGGACACGATCTACACAGCCATATGCAAGCTAGCTAAGTACCGACAGCCGGTTAATTAAAATACTCGACTACACCCGGGGGACTCCGCACGCTTGTCTGGCTACAGCTTGGTGTGCTCCGGTGATTACGCTCGTGTGCATTGGCCGGCTCCATCGTCGTCAACCAACAGCTCATCGCTCTCAGCGACACAACTGAACAAGGACGACACCGCTCAGACCACTCGCTCCAACCGCCAGCCACGTTGCAATGTTATCATCGCCGCGCAGAACGGCGCCGCAATCGATGGTGCTGATCTTGGGAGAAGAGAAAATAAAATACCCCATACACGAACACGATTACCTTCTGCCATCTAATCAAGTTGGCATGATTTCTATATCCGTATGTGAGGAGTTTTGGCCGGGCCCACTATATATGTTTGTATGAGCGGGTTTGTTGATTTCGGGTGAACAAAATAAATCTTCTGACATGGAATTGAACTGAAAAAACATAAACAAATCTTATATCTTATACGATGACTCACTTGTAAACAGGCATAGGGCCTAATATCCCTCAGATCAAGATTTTGAATTATATCTAACGGTTAAAACCTAAGATGGCCCACTTGTAAGGAGACATGAGGCCTAATATCCCTTAAATCGAGATCTTAAGTTATATCTAACGGTTAAAACATAGGATGAGTACGAAATCTCAATTAACATGTATTTATCAATTTCTTCGCTCTTTTATAGTAATAGATAGATAGATTTAATATAGTAATACATAAGCAGAAAAGAAATCTTTGCATGAAACTGGGAGAAGAGAAAAGGTAATCATTTCATCGCGGTGAAACGAGCTAGCGCTGTTTCCAGAATACGCCGCTGATGCCGAGCACGCGCTCCACCTTGACGCAGCAGGAGCAGGTGCGTGCCACGCACACGCGGTGCCCCTGCTCCGCCCTGACGCAGCGACCGGCGCCGTGCCGCTACTCTGCTTCGCCACGGCCACCGGCCCCAAGCCTCTGCACGTTCGTCCGCAAGGTCAATTGTCTGCACGGTGCACGCCTACCTTGCACCTTGGCCATCCCTCCATCCTGCAGCCCAGGGGTATGGCCACGAACGACAGGACGAGAAGATCGGGGACCTGGTGGTCTTCGCGGAGCAGCTCCTCCGCACGCTGGGAGTGGGAGGCCTATCGTTGTTGATTCTGGCGACCTGGCGGTTGGTAGCGCTTGTCTGATGGTGGGCGCCTGTATGCTTGTGTACATACTACAGAGATAGTAGTACTCGATTTTGGTTGAGACTTCGGATGCATAGATCATTCATCGTAGCTTTATGAGATGAGATAGGAATATAGGATACACAGTTTTACTGATTGTTGTGGATGAGATGATATATGTGATGCACGCAATTCTATGGGATTCATGGCGTATGCTCACTACAAGGTCGATGTTTTGCAGCACTTGGATCAACAAATTGCTACACAGATCCTTTTACACATACGATCACAACCCCATACAGTAATTAAATGCTACTGATAGCCTATGAAATAGTGAGATGAAACTTTGCATTGAGAGAGCCAATTTCATTCTTCATTTCAAAGCTATAAAACTGACATGGCAATTTTAGAAACTGAACCATTAAACTTGCATTGAGACTGGCCTAAGTGTTGTCGCTGCTTTCAAGTTTGCATACCCAATCACAATTTTCGTTGCAAACGCACGTACCTAGAAAAACGCCGCTTAATTAGGTGCCAGCATTCTTCATCACTCTGCGTGCATGCATGCATTGAACATGCTAGCACATGCAAGAAAGTGGTTAATTAGTCCAGAGATTAATCAAAAAAATTATTAGGAAAGATAAAACTTAAGTAGTTTGGAGAGAATTGAACAGTTAATTTATTACTACTACAAAAACGATTTGTAAAAACACATGCCATTGCACCGTAGAGGGTTGGTGAGTGACCCACTATAAGGGGGTTCAATCACCAACCCCCCTACAAATGCCCACAGTAAGGGCGGTTGGTGATACAACCGCCCTTACAAATGCCTGTCATTTGTAAGGACGGTTGGATCACCAACCACCTTTATTGTGAACATTTGTAGGGGGTTGATGATTGAACCGCCCTTACAAATGCTTTTTTTCAAATTCAAAATTTGACTAACCCAAACTTTGTCGAATGAAAAGTTGACCAAAATAATAAATGTAAATCTTGATGAGTTTAACAGACTTGGTACTCGTGACATTTTTATTGGAAACAATTTAGAGTTTCAAATACTAGTGTGAAGGTGTCATTCTTTTAAAATTCAAAATTTGATTTGGTCAAACTTTGTCAAATGAGACACTAAATTATCTCAGATGAAAAACTTTTCAATACAAAGTGCTAGAACTCATCAAGATATACAGTCGTTGTATAGGTTATTTTTTTATTTGAGAAAGTGTTACTAAATAGTCACAAAATCATGAATCGCACATATTAGTTTACAGAATTATACGAGAGACATGATAATTTAGAACTAAACTTTTCTAACACTTTCTCAAATAAAAAAATGATCAATATGACAAGTGTGATTTGTTTTTTTGTCTATGTTTGAAAATTGTAACAACTTTTTCTCCCTCATACTAACACCAAATGGGATGATTTTTTTCCTAATGTTTTTCTAAAATCAATGCCTATCATCTTGTTGTGATGTTACTATCATTTGTTTGTTCATATTTTCATAAAACATTGTTTGCCCTTACAAATGCTTTAATTGTTCCTATGCAAATCCAACTTATAAATACTGTCTCATAGGAGCAGTGATGTGATTTCATGTTGCAGGATGTACACCCAATTTTATGGAACTTCTGAGCAATGTGCAATCGGCTGTTAATTTGGTACATGATGCCTTAACAAGTATGTTCTTCTAGAAAATGGTTCTCCACTTTCTTGACATTATTTACATGTGCCCATGTATAAGTCTAACTCATGTATGTCAAATTACTTCTAATCCTATATCTGGAATTGAACTTGTGAACTATGGCTATGTATGTCTTGCCTTCTTGATTGTACTTCCTATTAGTTTGTGGGAGACCATCCGCATTTATTCATATCTATAAAAGTACGGCCTTAGTCGCGCATTGGTGTGAGCGAGGCGCCAGAAGGTGCTTTCTCGTAGAATCATTTCATTGGGAAAGGAAAGGAAGTCAGAGCTCCCTCAATTGTGCACTCCACCTAGAAAAAGCGAAAACCGTGGATACGTCAAAGAGAAACATTAATAAATTGAAGTAGGTCCCGTGCAGTTTCTGTAGAAATATTTTACAGGGTAAGAAAGTTATCCGGTCGGTTGTCCGACAGTGCCGTAGTTGAATAAGCATTTCCTTTTTTGACTTCTAGAAGGACTCGAAGTGAGACCAGAGAGAGAAGAGTTTTCCCGCAAACCTTTGTTGACCAAAATAACAAATGTAAATCTTGATGAGTTTAACAGACTTGGTACTCGTGACATTTTTGTTGAAAACAATTTAGAGTTTCAAATACTAGTGTGAAGGTGTCATTCTTTTAAAATTCAAAATTTAACTTGGTCAAACTTTGTCAAATAAGACACTAAATTATCTCAGATGAAAAACTTTTCAATACAAAGTGTTAGAACTCATCAAGATATACAGTCGTTGTATAGGTCGTTTTTTATTTGAGAAAGTGTTACTAAATAGTCATAAAATCATGAATCGCACATATTAGAGACATGTCAATTTAGAACTAAAGTTTCCTAACACTTTCTCAAATGAAAAAATGATCAATATGACAAGTGTGATTTGTTTTTTTATCTGTGTTTGAAAATTGTAACTAGTTTTTATCCCTCATACTAACACCAAATGGGATGATTTTTTTCCTAATGTTTTTCTAAAATCAATGCCTATCATCTTGTTGTGATGTTGCTATCATTTGCTTGTTGTGATGTTGCTATCATTTGTTTGTTCATATTTTCATAAAACATTGTTTGCCCTTACAAATGCTTTAATTGTTCCTATGCAAATCCAACTTATAAATACTGTCTCATAGGAGCAGTGATGTGATTTCATGTTGCAGGATCTACACCCAATTTTATGGAACTTCTAAGCAATGTGCAATCGGCTGTTAATTTGGTACTTGATGCCTTAACAAGTATGTTCTTCTAGAAAATGGTTCTCCACTTTCTTGACATTATTTACATGTGCCCATGTATAAGTCTAACTCATGTATGTCAAATTACTTCTAATCCTATATATGGAATTGAACTTGTAAACTATGGCTATGTAATGACAGACTTGTGAAACATTTGAATTATGGCTTGTAATGATGGTTAATATCGTGCACGTGTGTGTTTGTGAATGTATATATGGTGGTTAGATTTGAATTTGAATTTATATTCTATATTATATTCCATGGTTGGCTTTGTATTTGATTTTGAATTTTTTATTTAGAAATTTCATTGTAGGGGCAGTTGGTGATCCAACCGCCCTTACAACTGCCATTTGTAAGGGGGTTGTATCACCAACCGCCCTTACAGTGGGCTGATTTGTAAAAGCCTCATAAGAAGGGCGGTTGGGCAAACCGCCCTTACGAATGCCTACGACCCGCCTCTAAAAATATTTGTTGTAGTAGTGACAGTTTATATGTGCAGTGACATATATACCAGCGACCATGATGACAGCACCACTATAGAGATTCTATCCTGAAGGTGCCATTGGTTGCTATTTTTGGAAGTTTTTGTACGTTGAAAACAATGAGCGAGCAGGAATGGTTGACGATTTGAGTGAGGAGAAGTCGGACTACATATATAAATAGATGCCTAGTGTGCGCCGCCATAGAATAATAGACATACACGATTCTGCGACAAGACAACAAAAAATAAAATATAAATCACATGCCTAGTGTGTTGCGCCACGTCACATGCTTACAGAGATGATGCCTCATGAGGACAGCATGCGTGATGAGGTCCGGATGTGCCTTGTCACACGATACCATGTCGTGTGATCGCCGTACGTCGTGGAGTCCGCGCCGCTTCCAAAACTCATGTACAAGGAGCCATCGTGTTTCCTTGTACAACCGAAGACGTTTCATAAAATGTTTCTCTCTCATTATTTGAGTGATTTATAAGTTAAGATTGAACTGTGAAGCCATGTCTACATTTTGAGTGACTTAAGATTAAGTTGAAATAGATATTATTGGATTCATTAAGGGTTGATGATTACTACGTTAATAATCTGTAGTTTGCAAATTATGAGTCATTATGCCTTCATTAGATAAGAGATTAGAATCCTAATTACTTAATTGTCTCTAATCCATAAGTCATACTCACATGAGTTAGATACATATGTCCAACCGACATATGGAGTTTAAAGCGTATTAGAGCAAATGTACAAATTATAAATCTCATTTCAACGCATAGACATGTTTGCTACTATAAAAAAAGTCACCACCTCTAGGGACATCACCTAGAGCAGGGTCTCTCGAGGCGCTAGCTCATTCTTCGAGATCTCAAGGTTTAATTTCAAAATAAATAGAAATGTAAAAAAAATAGACTACACACATGTGTGATTCGATATTCGTAGTGGAACCGATCGAGTGTATGAGCAGACAAGGTACATACGTTAGTACCAATATAACTCGGTATCATGTTTTCTTTGGCATATTAAGCTATGCTAACCTGTCCTTCAGTCCACAACGGTCATCAAATGCTGCCAATAATATAATGTTGATGATGGACTCGATAATACCCCCATATAGTATGAATCTACGGTGGAACACACTAGGCATATGTGATCTATCTATCTATATATATTGTTGGGCTTCCCTCACTCACATCGTCCACCGGCCTGCTCGCTCATTCTTTCCTTCAACTTACAAAAACTTTCAAAAAAAAAACAATGGTCCTTTCAAGAAAGAATCTTGCTACAATCGTGCTCCTAATTGTCATCGTAGCAGCTGGTATGTACGTGTGTATGTATAAACTGTTGGAATATAGGTGTCTCCAATGAACTTGTGTTTTCGCATTGAATTGGCTGGTTTATGCAAATTAATATGTTGTTTGATTAATCTTTCTTCTAATTAACCAATTCTTGCATGTGCAGTATGTCCCCTGTGTTCGATGGCATTTGCATGTGAGGTTCATAACCTTGATTGCCGGCACCTGAGCGGCAATTATGAAGGACCATGCTTGGGCTTGGACGACAGTTGCCGTGATACATGCACATATTACGAGAATAATTACAGCCGTTGCGACTGTGACTTTAAATGCTGGTGCTATACATGTTAGCACTATGATCCAGCCAAACTGCAATGATCCTAGCTTGGTGTTCTTAAATGTAATAAATTATCCTTCCTGTCTATCATGTAATAATACATATATAATGTTTTCTTAAAAAAAGGTGGGGTTACCTCAACTAGGTTTTAATATATAGAGTAAATTGCACTATCAATCCCTAAACTTGTATCACTATGTTATCCCGTCCAAATATCTAAACAATGTTAGTGTTTCACTTCAGATTTATTACATCTCAGATGGTCCTCAAATTTATTTTTCAACTCATTCGGGTGTCACAATATTAAAATACTCGCTCCTGGACACACGGTCTATTCTAGTGACATCTATCTGTCCGTCACTCTTCGTTATTGTTTGTTGTATGTCGTCGAGGCTAGACCACAAGAGACCATGCTAGCCCCTCGATCATCTACAACTATTGTCTGCTATAAAGCCAAACGACGCGCTGATACGTGCAGCCCATCCAAAGGACACGTCGGTGGCAGACGCCTAACATCGCCACCGCAACTACCGGCCGGGACACTAGCAACGATAGCCTCTGTCTCTTCGCTAGTTCTACCATGCATCCGGCATTCCGGTCAAACGTTCAGGATCGAAGCTGCAACATGCATTCCTGTATGCTGCGTGCTTCATGCGGACGGCTAGCCTAGGTGTACCTGTGCCGCGCCATGTCCTGAAGCACGCAAGCAGCTAGGCGTGTTTGAGGCCATGCGCATTTTGTCAGGCCATCATGCCCATCGTGTTATGCTCACATCCAGGAGGCCGAGATCATGGCATAACGTAGGTTGTCGCGGCAACACAGCATGTCACGGGGTGTGAATCCAATACGTATTGGATCGTGCCTTCCATAGCTCGTATATGCATGATGTTGACTCATGACTCATGGTCATACAAATTAGAAAAATTCGCATAGAACAATATATCGAGTCCGATTCCTATATGTCACTACAAGAAGAAGTGGTATTAACGATGGGATATGTAGTCGTTAAAAGTCCATTGCTCGTTAAAAGTTTTTAACGACCAGAAAATGGTGGTCGCCCATGGTCGTTAAAAGCTCCGTCGTTAATAGTATTAACGACCACATACAATTTCTGGTCGTTAACTTTTCAACAAGATAAAATATGTGGTCAAGATACTATCGCAATAACAACCACATTTATAGTAGCAACGACCACATTTGTCATCGTTAGTATCATAATGCCATCCAGCAAAATGCATTAACAACAACATTTGTGGTCGCTAATTTTTCTACAAGGTACTAGCATTAACAATCGCCTGTTTACGAGAAACATATATTGGAATGCACTTCTATAGCACCAATAACCAATATGCAACGTACACAACAGCATGCTTTCACAAAATAGCAGATTTATAAATGAAATTAATCTTTACGTTCCACAAATCCAACTTCACAATGGTACCGGACGGTTCATGTGACGAAGGAGGAAAACAATCCAAAACATGAAACTAATATATATATATATATATATATATATATATATATATATATTGGCTAGCTTAAGAGTTATCCTATGAATAACAAGGTAGTAGTAAGCTATTTACACCTAGCTGGAATCAACCCACAAGATGAAACTAGTAGTTGCAGTAAGTTATATGCTTGAAGGGATGCCCATCAATCCCTTCTCACGAACAATTGTGAGGTCATGCTGGTATTGTTGCTCTTCATGTTGCACCCTGTAATATGCATATTGCATATTAGCAACAATCAAATAAAATAGGATATTAGGTATAGATATCAGCAACAGTCAAATAAAATAGGGAAAAGAGATTAGGTATAAATATTCTTTGTGGGGGTAGATCCTATGATCAATCTTTACTCATGTGTTGATCTGGCACCCATATTACATTTTAATTCTGCCCAATCTTCTTCCATTTGGCTAACACGATTGTTAATCATCCGATTTTCCGCGTGAAGTGCTCGGTTATCTCCCTGAAGTTCTTTCTTTTCTTGTTCAGACTGTGTCAGCTTTTCTATCTGTTCCGATCTGGTAACAATCGGACTCCGTAAGTCTCTTGCTTTTATTTCACAACCGTAGCCAACAGCATGATCACACCTATTTGATTCAAAGCACTTGTCCGTAAGTTTCACATTAGGAAGTGAAGGGTTCAGTAGCCTTTCCACCTCAACTCTGCCTGTGAACAATGTAACTAGAATTAGGTGCTTCTACCAAGATATGTGTATATATTCTTTTGTGACACGGATATCTCCCAATACAATTGTAATGTGCAGCAAAATTAACTCAAAGGCAAGTATAGACTCACATGCTTGGTAGAGGTTTCAGAATCTACAAAGGTGTCATCCGTCATGTGAGTGAGAGAAAATAATTTATTCAAAGTTAGAGGATTATTTTCCTTGCCGCCCTATTACAGGTAGAACATCAAAACTTAAGTAATGTGAACAACTGCAAAAACATGCATGCAGAATACTACACATACGTTGTCCCATATGATCTGTCTGTATGGTTTGCTGCCACTGCGATGAAGAATTTTCAAGTTGGATCAATTTTGGAGTTTATCTTGCTCTTATCCTACAGTTCCATTAAATTATTTTACTAACCCTGGTCACCCGGGACAAAATGGGCAGCACACAAGTTATCATTGACGCTCTGAGAAGACAAACTTACTACCATAAAATGCACAACATACAAATTGTTGAAGAACACTTATTTCTTTTTTAATCTGTGGCTAAAACTTGTAACTAGTCTTTCTTTCTCATACTAAGTCCAAATGTGTTGTTTTTGTCTCAAAATTTCTAAAATCATGATCTATCAAGATATTGTATTCTTACTACTATTCTTTTGATCATCTTTTCTTGTCTATATTTCATAATTTGAATTTAAAAATGAAAAATTTAAACAATATTTTGAAACATCAAATGATTTCAGCTGATAAAGTCATAAACATAAAAGTTGCATAACTCATCAAGATGTACTATATTTGTTTTGGCCATTTCTTCATATATGATAAAGTGAAATTAAATTTGTTCATAAATCTTACATATCACTCATGTAGTTTATAAAACTACGAGAGAAATATATAAGATTTATGAACAATATTAGAACCACTATGTCGGATGCACAAATGACCAAAAGCTAAAATAAACTTTATAGATCCTTAGAAGTTACGGAATTTTGTAGTAGATAACTTTTTAATTTGAAGTCATCTTGTCATGCAAAACTGCATTTGAATTTAAAAAAATTTAAATTAGAATTTTTCAAAGACATTGGATGGAAATCAACCAAAATTAAATTTGTAGATCTCACATTTCGAAAACTTATAGATCAGAACTTTTTAATTTGAAATCATCTTATCATTCAAAATTGCATCTAAATTTTAAAATTTGAAATTCAAAATTTTCAAAATACTTTGAATAGAGGACAACTAAAATAAACTTTGTAGATCTCGAAAGTTATAAAACTTTGTAGTTGACCACTATTTGAATTCAAAACATGTTTTCACGCAAAAGTACATTTGAATTTTTAAAATTTTAAATTTAAATTTTGTAAATGACTTCGGATGGCGAAACTTGCTAAACAAATAGTTTAGATCTCAAAAAGTTATAAAACTTCGAAGTTGAGCACTTTTTGATTTGAATCATTTAGGGACCCAAACAACCAGTTTGTACTCAGTTTAATATAATATATGGGGAACCGAAATAGCTTAAAGAGACAAGTGACAATAGGGTGTTGTGGTAGACAACGTACAACACGAGGGCGAGGGCGAGTTCAAAGGCCAGTGGACACAATATAGCCTCATACGGGTTGACTAGTAGGGCCTCCTTGGATTAAAAAAATCTTTTGCTATTTTAATTTTTTTACAGTTTCAAAAAATGATTTATAGGTCGCCCCAAGCTGCCTCTAAAAAGCCTCCATTTGTAAGCACATCCTAGGTGGGACAGCTGGCCAGACCTGCCCCATAGAGACACTACTGTAGACAATTGGCTAGTGCTATTTTCTCATGTGCGGCACTCGCAAAATATAGTTTTGCCGAGTGTCCTGAGATTTTGCAATCAGGCAAATTCTAGGCACACGGTAAACTCCAGATTCAAGCAGTGAGAGCCGGCGAGACGCCCCTAAAAATATTTTACACATTTAACTAATAAATCAAGCTTTGATTGAACTAAATATCCTTCTTAGCATCTTACAAAAGAATTTACTGTCTTGCTTAGTAGAAGACTACTCAGCATATAGTGAACGTGAAACTTTAAAAATTAAATTATATCATCTCCTCCCGCTATAGGATCCCGTGAATAGTCACCGAGCTGGTAAAAACATCGCGGGAAAAATAGGGCTGGAATAAAACTTTGCGGGAAAAATAAAAATGGCAGCAAAGGATTTTTCCATCGCCAGAGAATATAATTAATAAAAACCAGAAGAAGAAAAAACTGAAGTGAATGCGTGAGACAGAAAACGGAGATGGCGACCACATTTAAGTTTGGACAACGACGAACAAGAGTGTGGTCGTCGGGCAGCGTCTGGAGATCCAGTAAAGCTAGCTAATGGCATCCGACGACCACATTTAGTACGTGGTCGTTAGACTCTGGTCATTGATGTTTGGTTTTCTTGCAGTGTGTATTAGATTCATTTGTCACCCACGGGTACATTTACTAGTATATACATGTTCTACGAAGCTTGAGAAATTTCTAATAAAGTTAAATATTTGCTGACGTGGTGTACACATAAAAGATTACTAAGAACATTCGCAATGCAGACTTCACCATGGAATCTATCCTATTAATTACACTGTCATGTAAGCAATTTGACGATGTGACAAGCAATTTATTAAGGAAAGAGTGAGGGGAAAATGAAAAAACGACGTCTAAGTTAGACGCCGCGTCTACGATAATTTCGAGGCTGGAAGACTTCACCGAGCTCGCGTTGGGGGAAACCAGGGTCGAGTCGATGGATCCCCTGCGCCATGCTGCCGCCGCCGCCGCAACTCCTCCCCTTCCGCGCGCCAGATCGCCCGCGCGCGCTCCAGCTCTTCCCACGCGTACATCCATGGCCGCCAACAGGGAGGTCGCGAGGACGGCGCAGAATTCGCGATCGATGCCGTGCATGGCCGCCACCGCGGAGTCTCGCGCAGAAGCGGCGGGATCTGGCTCGCCGCCGTCGCGAAGCCTCTCGCAGCCGGCGTCTGCGGAGGTCGCGCTGGCCGGAGCTCGCCTGTGGCGGCCGCGCCGGCGTCCGCGACGAGGTCGCACTAGCGGCCACGACAGCTTCGCGGAGCTAGCTCTCATGGCCATCGTCGTGGAGCTGCTCGCATGGCCGTCGGCGCTTGCCCTCTCCGCGTGCAGCCGCTGGATGCCCCGGAGCTCCGGCTGTGGGCGCTAGACGGCTACCTGTCCGTACGCGGCCGCACGACGCCGTGGAGGTCTGGCCGCGGTCGCACGACGCC
Organism: Bothriochloa decipiens; assembly: GCA_023333625.1. Lineage (NCBI taxonomy): Eukaryota > Viridiplantae > Streptophyta > Magnoliopsida > Poales > Poaceae > Bothriochloa > Bothriochloa decipiens. The sequence continues at coordinate 43,019,470 of CM041637.1, forward strand.
GTGAACAGCGCAGCCGCCGCCATGGAGAGCTCACGCACTGTCACGGACATGGCCGCTTCACGCGGCTGTTGCTTGCTTTCTTGTTCGTGGCTTTGCATGTTTGCTTTCTCGCTACTTGCGTTGCTTGCTTGTTCGTGAGATGCGGCCGCCGTTGCTAGCTTGCCTTGCCTCGCCGCGGACAGTGCACACTAGCTTGCCGTGGTCCTTCTCGCCCTGGAAAACACTCGCACCCGTCCGCATAGGATCCGAAAGGATAGAGGAGCCCAGAGGTGAATGATTGGTCTTTGCTTTTTTTCTGGACTCTACAAAAAATTCTGCATTGGAAGCATAGATTCTATAGATGGAGTCTTACAGATTAGACTCTACCAATTAGAGTCTACACCGTAAGTGTCATAGTAAAGCTAAATTGGGCAGGGGAAGACACGGAGTTAGGTGAGGACGGTCTTGACGGAGGCGCGCGGATGATCCCGGCAACGCCTCATATGCCATGGATGGGGACATTGGGTTACAGAGTGGCGCAGCGACGCAGGAGTCGAGGAGAGTGACATGGGGAGCGTCACTGGGGCGGGGCTGCTGTCGCGAGGCCGACTTTAGCACAGCGGCGTTATTGGGCCAGACCGGTTTGGATGAGTAATAAGACTTAAAATAGTGTTTAGGTACATATACTAGCAGTTTGAGAGTTTAGAGACTAGTATGACATAGTTTTATGATTTAGAGAGCGATAGTGGACTTATAACGAGCCGTGCATAGGGGGGCACGTGGCAGTCCTAGCGTGGCTCGAGGCGGGGGAGACGGCAGGCCGCAGCGCTGTGCAACGCGCGCGCGCGGTGGGGGGGGGGGGGGGCGGCGGGGGTGGCGGGGGCAGCTGTGGGAGGAGAGGAGAGGGAAAAAAGTGATAACCATTTTCTTTATTGCCCTTAACTAATTATAACTCCTAAAGTCTCAATCAGACTTGACTCCTACGCAACAAAGATATCATGTGGATCCTCAATTTCTATTTTATTTAATCTTATTTTTCTCATTCATCTCGGTGACATGGCGGTCTTGCAGACACGGCGGCGGCGGGACTGGGATGGCGGTGGCAGCACATAACGCACCCTGCTCCTCTCCTCCTTAGGCTTTTGTGTGGGCTCCTGCCTAATTGGTTGGGTTGTCCTCCTTTTGGGTCTCAATTGGTCTGTTTATTATGCTTTAAGAGTGGGCCGGAGTTATATTTGTTACATGACTTTACTCTTAAATATACACTACCTCTCTGAATAGATAGATTTCTGAAGTTAACCTTTTTACCAAATTTTTAGAAAAGAAGGTTAAGATTTATGGTATCAAATCAATATCATTGGATTTACCATAGAATAATAATATTTTTATAAGCTTTTCATTTTCTATAATATTAAACGGTACATATTCTGAAAATTTATTTATTTGGAGACGGGTGTTTCCACAGAAAAATCCAGACAAAGCAGAGGATCTCTCTGCAAAATAAAAATAAATGTTGGGAGTGTTGATGGTCACAAACACCTATTTTGACTCAACATTTCATCAAATAAGTGCCTTTGAATATTACCTAGTTCCACTTGTGCTTGAAATTTCTATTTGTATGCACGTAAATTATCAAAAATAAGTGTAAATGGACCATAGAAAGGGAATGGAATGTGATAGGGCCAGCAACCCTACCAGGGCCACGGCGCCTGCCCTCACATGGGGGCGCCCGCCTCCAAGGTGTCGGCTCCCGACTGCAGCCACGTCACCGATCCACGATAACACCTTCCCACGACTTCCACACCGTCGAATGAAGTCGATTTGATCCAAGGGCTCCCGATGGATGTCACATAGATTCATGGGGCCACCGTGATACACTCAAGTGGCCTAAGTTGGTTGAAACCGACTCCACACCAACTTAACCAGCATGCCACCGACTTGTTGGAGTGCACCACCATCGTTGGATCCTGAGGTGGTGCCAGGTGGGGGGCGCCCGCCCTCACACCCACGGCGCCCGCCCCGGTGATCATGGCCACCGACCTCCCTCGCTGCCTACAAATACCCTGTGGTCTCCCTAACACTATACAAAGGGCACCTCGGCCATAGAACAAGGTATCACTAGCATCATTTGATCACTTGAAGGAAGAAGCTCAAGAAGAGTACAAGTCCACTCAAAAGCTCTAGTTGCTTAGTTGCCCTCTCGCTCTAGCACTCTAGCCTTGCTTTGGCATAGTTAGAGTAAGCAGTCGCCCGCAAGGATTCGGATGCAGTTTCCACCTCGGAGTCTGGAAGAGTCTTCCGGAGTCTTTGTGTTTAGTATTCTTCTTTGTAATTATACAGTTTCTACTTAATACAAATACTTTACTTTTTCACTAAATATTTACTTTAAGACTTTACATTCAAATCTTACTTTTTTGCTATTTATTAGCAGTAAGGTTAAGCTTCTATTATAGGCATAGGTTTATTAAGTTGTCTTTGTGATAGTTATATTTGCCTCGTGTTTCTCTATCATCTATTTAGGGTGTCTCTGCTTTGAGCTCAAGTAGAGATAGTAAGCTTGTAGATTAAGCGCGACGCTTAGGCTATAACTTACCTTTAGATATGGCTAGATCCTCGGAGGTGGTAGCAATAGGTGGTGACAGCCCTATTCGCCTGTGTAGTCCATCATGATAGGTTTAGTTATTAAAGCATAAGGATCGTGGTACGTTGTGTCTAGTTTAATCAGGAGCGCGTGCGCCTCTTTACTAGATAAGATCTTTCTATTCACCTAGTTATCTTAGTTACCTATATTACACTTGTCTGTCTTCACTAGAGTTGAGTAGTGATCAACTCCTTAGGATTAGCTTAGAGTCTAAGTTATCCTTAGTTATCTTCCTATTTATCCATACACCTTTCGCCCACTAATTCGCAGTACTCAGTCCAAGGATTCACCTACCCCGCTTCCTTTGGGAATAAATAAATTCAACACCTCGTACTCCTAGACGAAGTGCTACACGATAGTTTTATGCGCTTGTGAAATTTCTTCTGTCCTGCACAACCATGGTCACGTGTTTTTAGTGTTAGGATTTACAACCCCGTTAAGTGACGCTAAAAAATACCAGCAGGGAGCACAATCTTTATTCATATTTATAGAAAATACAAATACATGCCCCCTAACACAAGTGTGCGCTTCTTAGCACGGCTATCTAACTTGGGTGATTGTACTCTTCATGGTTCCTAGGGCCTCGGAAGGCTCCTGGTTAATTACCCCTACGAGTCAAGCTCATAGAGTATGATTAAGCTGCAGCAGTCGTCATCATGGGTCTTCGCTTCACGTCTCCATGCATGTGTGTTGATGTAGACGTAGATGGCGTCGGCATATCCATCGCTTCGTCGGTTCATGAGCCGGTATAACATGGCTGGAAAAGGTGCCTAGTGTGTTGTGACACGTCACATGCTTAGAGAGATGATGCCTCATGAGGACAGTATGTGTGATGACGTCTGGCTGTGCCCGGTCACACGACACCATGTCGTTCGATCGCCGTACGTCGTGGAAGTTATCGATCGTCACGCATGAACCAATTCGTCTTACCGAAGTCCGTGTCACTACCGGACCTGCCTGTCCAACAACACTCTTGTACAAGGAGCCATCGTGCTTCCTTGTACAACCGAAGACGTTGTTTTATAAACTGTCTCTCTTTTGAGTGATTTATAAGATAAATTGAACTGTGAAGCCATGTGGAGATTTTGGGTGCTTTAAGATAAAGTTGAAACAAATATTATTGGATTCATTAAGGGTTGATGATTACTACGTTAATAATCTGTACTTTGCAAATTATAAATCATTCTGCCTTCATTAGATAAGAGATTAAAATCATATTTACTTAATTGTCTCTAACCCATAAGTCATACCCATACGAGTTAGATACATATATATTTCCAGCCAACATATTTAGTTTAATTCTAAAGAATATTAGAACAAATGGTATAAATTATAAATCTCATTTCAACGCACACGCATGTTCCATAATAGAGCTTTAACTAGAGATAATCTAGCCAAGAGAAGGAAGGTTGATGATGAGAACCTTCTCTTTTGCTTAGAAATAGAGACCATTAATCATCTTCTCTTTGAATGTGTGGTTGCCAAAAAATGCTGGTGTTTACCTTTCTGATATTGTAGGTCAACAGATTGGTGCTGACATGTTTTGTGTAGGGAAATTATGGCTTAGTAATAAGAAAATCTGTCTGCTTTAATATTATAATTTCTTTTGTAATTTGGTCTATATTGAAGCTAAGAAATAATTTTTGCTTCTAGAAAATTGGGTGGAGGAGCATGGAAATGCTTCTTTGCAGGCTAGCTGGGACTTTACAGAGCTGGATAGTTCGGTATCCAAAGGAAAAAGGACAACTGATGAGGAACTACATTGGGAAGATTCAAGAGCTAGCTATCCCCGACACATTGCTATGGCTACTAGATATCCAGAGGGGCATATCATGAAGATGTTGAAAGGAAGCCGCTCAATTGGTGAAGGGGCTAATCCAGATGAAGCCTGCAGAAGCGAGCGTGATCATACATCAGGACCGTGGTGGATGGAGTTGGAGAAGTCCTCGAGTCTGTAGAAAGTTGTGGAGACTTGTCCATGGACTAGGTGCTGTGTTGGTTTTTCTGATCTCTCGGCAAGTTTTTGGTTTTGAACAGTCTTCATCTATTACGTGGCTACTGTAATATGTTTTCCAGTTTGCTGGTAGGCAACCGTGCTCAGTCCAGGTGGACTTCCGTTTGAGACATGCTAAACTGTGCTGTAACGAATATGTTCTTTTGATCTTAATCAGAAGGTCGGGGTGTTTTGCCCTGGAACTAAAAAAAAAAAAATCACCACCACTAGGGTTGTTACACCCAGAGCAGGGTCTCTCGGGGTGCCCAGTCTTCGAGATCTCATGGTTTAGTATCAAAATAAAAGACTTTTTACTACACTTACAAATAACTTGAGCCATCCGTTCAGTTAGATCCGACGGTCTAGAAATAGGAGGAACCAGATAGAAGGAACTTAAGCTGATGTGGGTCAGAACTAGAAAATTTGTGGGCCCGGAACTACATTCTAATTATAGCCGGAGGGTATCGTCGTATTTTAACATGATCGAGGAGCTTACTGACAGAGAAGCAATCCTTCCTGCGCCCGATCCTAGCAGCAACCAGCAGGCCGACGGCGTCGGCGCGGTGGGTTACTCGGCTTGGGTCTACTCGGCTTGGGCAGAGACATGTTGGTGACTACGGGGTTCTTGATCTCGACATTCGTATACGTTGTGCACTCGCTGGTTGGGCTGCAACCTTGCCTGCTGATGCTGCCGGATAGGACGACTGAGAGGGCCGTCGTGGCTTACGTGACGGCAACGTAGGTGGAGCCATGCCTGCACTCGGTGACGTCGTTCGTCTGCCGGGCGGAGCAGGATCTTGACCCGTTGGCGCATGTGCCCTTCCTGCGACACTGCGAAGATGTGGACTTCGGCCTCAAGCTGTTTGATTGATTTTAATCCTTCATAAGTAGATGCTTATTTGCAATGGTAGCATCTATGCTGTGGCGACGGCGACGAGCAGGACACCAGCCCTATCAACCATTGAGAATCGGCTGCCAAGATAACGAGAGAGAGGCCATGGACTACGCTTGCAGCCTAGAGGCCGGAGGCCGGACTGCGACTCATTCCTGCCATGGAGCTGTGCTTCCGGCCGGCTACGATTTGTGAAGGCCTTGCAAACTAATCGATGGCAGGTGGTGTGGATCAGTCCCATCAGGCGCAAATCGGTGGTAGGATTGTGATTTGTGAACAGCAGAGATTGTGTTCAGGAGACGATAATATTCTTGCATGTTGTAGTTTGTCCCCTATGTTCAATGGCATTTGCATGCGAGGTTAGTAACCTTGATTGCCGGCACCTGAGTGGCAATTATGGAGGACCATGCTGGGGCTTCAACGACAGTTGCGGTTAGACATGCGTAGCTGAAAGCAATGAGAACACGTACGGCCTTTGTGACTGCGACTTTAAATGTTGGTGCTACACATTTTAGCACTATGATCCGGCCATATTGCAATGATCTTAGATTGGTGTTTCTTAAATGTAATAAATTATCCTTTTCCTATCTATTATGTAATAATACATATATAATGTTTTCTTAAAACGAAAGGGGTTACCTCAGCTAGTTAAATATAGAGTAAAGTGCACTATCGGTTTCTAAACTTGTATTATGTTATCCCGGTCTCTGAGTTTGGAAAACATTTGTCCAAATATCTAACAATGTTATTGTTTCACTTCAATTTTATCACATCTCAGTATGGTCCTCAAATTTCAACTCAGTCCGGTGGGTCTATTCTAGCGACATCTATCTGTCCGTCTCTGCGTTGTTTTTTGTGTATGTCGTGGAGGCTAGACCACAAGAGACCATTTAACCTCCTCTATCATGTACAAAAGAGCATGCATCACCGCCGCCTGCAGCCCATCCAAAGGACACCTACATACGGCCACGCTGACATCCTCGGTGGCAGGCGCGCTCTCCCTGCACTACAAGAAACGTATGCTTCGCCGAGTGCCTGATGCTTCACCAAGAGCCAAATCTCAATCACTCGGCGAAGCATGTCTTTGCCGAGTGTCAAACTTAACGAAGAATGACTCTCGATAAAGGCTGGCACTCGGCAAAGACAATATTTGCCGAGTGCAAAGGCTCTCAACGAAGAAAAACTCTCGGCAGAGTGGATTCTTTGCCGAGTGCGGCGCTCGGCGAAGCCCAGCTCTCAGCAAAGGGGGCCGTGGGGGTGACGGCGGCCTCCTGCCGGCGCTCGGCAAAGGCTTCTTATTTTAAAAAATGCTTCGCCAAGTGCCATGTACCAGGCACTCGACAAAGAATTTTTTTAAAAAACAAATTCTTTGTCGAGTGTGGCACTTGACAAAGAATTTTTTAAAAAACAATTTTCTTTGACGAATGTGGCACTCGACAAAGATTCTTTTTAAAAAATATATATTTTGCTTACGAGAGCGGATCTCAGCAAAGAATTTTTTTAAAAATATATTTTTCTTCGACGAGTGGAGCACTTAGCAAAGTCCCTGTTAACGGCGATTGGGCCTGATGACGAAAATACTTTGCCGAATGCCACGGCGACTCTCGACAAAGGCTTTTGCCGAAAGCCCGAATCTCGACAGTCGACAAAAAGATCTTTGTCGTGAGGATATTTGCCGAGACCTCTTTGCCGAGTGTGGTACTCGACGAAGGCTTTGCTACGTGCAAAACCTTCTTTGCAGAGTGCAATGCTGTTTGCTGTAGCGCTGGCTCCGTTGGCGAGGCCCTACATACGTCGCCACCGCAACGACGGGCCGGACACCAGCAACGATAGCCTCTGTCTCTTCGCTAGTTCTGCCATGCATCGGCATTCCGGTCAAACGTCCGGGAGCGGCAGCATGCATTGCTGTATGCTGTGTCACTGTCTGTTTCGTGCCGACTGCTGGCCTGGGTGTACCTGTGCCGCGCCATGTCCTCAAACAGGCAATTAAGCAGCTCGGCGTGTTTGGGGCCATGCGCATCTTGTTATACGCCATCATGCTAATCTTGTTATGCTCACGTCCAGGAGGCTGAGATCGTGGCGCAACTCAGTTTGTCGGCAACACAGCATGTCACAGGGTGTGAATCCAATACGTTATAGTGTTAGAGATATTGGTCATAAATCAAATCAGCGCCCTTTGAAAAATGCTGCTCAATTTCCTCCAAAAAAATGTTGTCAATCCTGCAGTCAGAAATGTTGCTACGTGTATCAGGATAGCACTGCTCTTAATCATGAAAATAGTCAGGGCCATAAACTATGTGGGAATGGAATCCCTGGACAACTGTTTTATGCTTTGGAGATACCAGAACCTAAACCTGTGGGCAACAAAAATGATGATGGCCCCCATAAAAGCCATGGTCTCTGTCCTAGAAGGTAGAGGTACTAAGCTTAGAATCAAGACTGAGTTACAATATTTGGTCAACTTTGAGTAGGACTGGAATGTCAAGAGAATCTCTGGAAGTGGATTCCTTATGAGCATGCCTTCTAAGACAGTTCTGAATGTTCTCCAGAAAATTCACAAGAGGAAGTTTGTGACATCTGACATTGTTGTTGTGATAGATGATACTGAAGTGGACCCAGACATTTTTCATGAACTGTAGTCAGTTAGGATAAAAGCTAGAGGTATTCCTGACTTTGCAAAAGGGCAGTCCATAAGCCCTCTTTGCAATGGAAACCAGTCTGTATAAAAGTCTCATGTCTGAATCCTGCTCTAATTGGAGGAACATCTGAGGTGTTTATTAACAAAAAGGGGAGGAGGATCACCTAGTTCTATTCCGAGAAGATGAAAATGTTCCTTCCCAATGTCCCTGATGATGATAATTTAGATGATGATGAACAGATTACAGATGAGGAAGACTCTGAATCTTAGGAAGAAAGGTGGTCATACCTAGGGAAGACAGCCCCAAAAGAGCCAAACAGATTCAATGGTTCTGGCTCCTCAACATATCAGGGGAGGTCTCATGTTCCACACAATGAGACAATTGGAGATAATGCTCATCATAACATCTTGGAGTTAGAAAATAATCTGGAGTTAGAGGATACTCAAGCTAAGGTAGCCCTGGACTTTAGTCTGGAGAATGTGGAAACTGGGAAGGGAGATAGTACAGAATTACAGAATGATGTTGATTCAGCTAACAATGTGGTGAATCAGTTGACAGAGAACACTCAAGATGAGTTAGCTATAGACCTCAATCTGGAGAATGTGGAACCTAGGAAGGGAGATAGTACATAATTACAGAATGATGTTGATTCAGCTACTCACAATGTGGTGAATCAGGTTGACAGAGAACACTCAAGATGAGCTAGCTGTAGACCTCAATCTGGAGAATGTGGAACCTGGGAAGGGAGCCAATGCAGAGTTACAGGATGATGCTGACTCAGTTACCCACAAGGCGGTGAAACAGCCATGTGCCGATCTAAACAATACTGAAGGTTGTAACTAGGAGTCCAGCACCATATGGCTCGGCCGCCAGCGGCCGGTATTCAAATTTATCTCCAGCTGCAACCTTTGGCGTGTAGGTGGCGGGCAAGCTAGCGACTGGGACTCTTGTGCGTCCGTTGGAAACCACTAGGGGATAGTGTCGTATATTTGTATGTTTATGCTTCAATATGGCGGAAGACTCTAGGCATGTGATTTGTCTATATATTATCGGACTTCACCTTGCTTGATCGTCCACCAAGCTGCTCGCTCATTCTTTTCTTTAGCGTACAAAAACTTCCACACACAAAAAAGAAAACAATGGCGCATTTGAGAAAGAATCTCTCTTCAGCTGTGCTCCTAGTACTTGTCATCATGGCCGCTGGTATGTACCTTCTACACATGTAGTAAATGTTGTTTTGATTAATCTCTCAGTTAATTAACCACATTCTTGCATGTGCTAGTATGTTCAATGACTGCATACAGTCAATGCCCAAGCCGGCACCTGAGCGGCAGGTATCATGGACCGTGCTTTCGTGACTACGCTTGCGGTGATGCATGCTCTTTCGAAGAACCGGAGATCATTTATGGCAAATGTGACCACTTCAAATGCTACTGTTATACATGCTGAGTGTTGTTGTTGCTAGCACTCCACAATGGTCCCAGCCTGATGTTACTTAAATATAAATTATCCCTTCATGGCTCGTATATAATAATACATACAAATATAGAACAAAATGCGCTACCGGTCCCTAAATTTGTATCGCTATATCATTTTGGTCTCTAAGTTTGCAAAACTTTTGTCCAAATACCTAAACAAATATCTCAAATTTATTTTTCTCTGTCATCAAGGTCCAAGACTTTCGACACAATCTTGGATAAATTCCAATGAAGACTATCATTGAAGCAATCCCAAGTGAGACTTACTATATCCATGAAAATTATGTCTCCTATTTCTATGAAAGAATTTGATCTTCTATTATTGTAAAAAATCATGCAACACCCATCAATATAATCATAGTGGAATCGAGGATACACTACAAGAAACACTCCCCTCTAAGCATGTTTTCTTTGTTACGCTGGTTGAAAGCGTCTCCAGATGGGCACGTAACGATGCTTCTAACCACGACTTTAGAAAGTGCGTCAACATGATACCACATTTGAAACGCTTTCACTGTCAAAAGGCATGTGAAGACACTTCTTGAGATGATATTGAAAATGTATCAAAATGATACGGTGTTAGACATGCTTTTAATCGTTAATAGCATCTAGGCACGTTATAAAGTGTGTCATAACATCGTCCATATATATCTAAACACACGTCTTGAGACAATATTGGAAATGTATCAAAATAACACGGTGCTAGACACACGTTTAATCGTCAATAGCATCTAGACACGTTATAAAACGTGTCATAACATCATCCATATATATCTAAACGTACTTCTTGAGACAATATTGAAAATTATTAAAATGACACGGTCTTCAACACGCTTTTAATTGTCAATAGCATCTAGGCACGCCATAAAGCATGTTATAACATAGTACATATATATCTAAACACACTTTTTGAGACGTTATATCTAAAGCGAATCTATAGGTGAAGGATTTTTTTCGAAGAACGATCCATTGTGCTTTGATTATTACCTATCAAATTACTCAACACAATAATGAG
>CM041637.1:43034071-43130182 GCA_023333625.1 Bothriochloa decipiens
AGAAAAAAGATAAATCCAAGAAAATCTCACAATAATCAGAAACATCTTTCCTTTAATTTTTTAGACTCTAATCATCACATTCGATAATAGCCATTGGATCTATTATAATTTATAAAGAAATTACCCACCTTTGCCATTATGAAAAATACATAAAGTAACCCCCTTAATTTGCATATAAATTACCCACACATGCCATTATACTAAATAAAGCTTATTTTCCAAAAAAAGAAAAATTATGACGTTGCCTCATAGTTGGTAAATGACCCATCTTTGCCATTCTAAAAAATACATAAAGTAACCCCCTAAATTTGCATATAAATTACCCACACATGCCATTATACTAAATAAAGTGTACTTTCTAAAAAAAAGAAAAATTATGACGTTGCCTCGTACGGAGTAGTTGGTGAATGTAAAATATTAGATTGGTCTATCTATCACGTTGGCTTAGTAAATATATTTTAATATTAATACAAATATTTTGTAGCCATCATGTTCATAACTAGTTTGCATATAAATTACTCCCTCCGTCTCAAATTTTAAGTCATTCTTGGAGAATCAAAGTTTCTCACAATTGACCAAAATTATAGATAACATTTTAAATATTTATAACATCAAACAGGTATAGTACGAAAACATAATTAACGAAGAATCCATTGATACTTAGTTGACATCCTACATTATTATATAAATTTGGTCAAACTTAGATTACTTTGACTCTCCAAGATTCTGGGAATGGCTTACAATTTGAGACGGAGGGAGTATCTATGTCGGGTGAATATAAAATATTAGATTGGTCTATCTATCACGTTGACTTAGTTAATATATTTTAATATTAATACAAATATTTGTAGCCATCATATTTATATCTATTTTGCATATAAATTATCTATGTTTGCTATTATACTAAATAAAAAATATTTTTCAAAACAAAAGAAAAAATATGACGTCGCCTTAAAGTTGGTTAATATAAAATATTAGATTAGCTTATCTATCATGTTGACTTAGTTAATATATCTTAATATTAATACAACTATTTGTAGCTACCATGTTTGTAACTAGATTAGTAAACCTATTTTTGCTGCGCTTTGTCATACAGATAGGAGAAAAAATCCGCCTTATATATAATTATTCATAGATAAGTTAATATAAAATATTAGATTGACCAACTAATCATGTCACTTGATTAATGTATCAATACACTAGAAGTGTGTTACGAAAATAAACTAGATAATCTCATATCAATCGTAAACATATTGGCATTAAATAGAAACTCTTGAAATAACCATTGGATTTATTTTATTTTGTGAAAATTACCCACCTATACTATTATATAAAATATTTTGAAAATAAAAAATTGAAAAAAAGTTGGATAACATTACAAATATTCTTTCATAGTTGGTTAATACAAAGTATAAAATAAAAAATATTAGATTGTCATATTTACCACGTTTAGTTAATTATTATATTTATTAATAAAATCTCAAAGGAAATATATATAAAAAACTAACAGCTCTAATTTTTATCAACAACACACAAATAGAAATCTATTTTTGTGGTCTACCATGATCATGGTGTTTGTCATTTAATTTTTGTGTAGTAATTCTATATAAAAAAGGTAAATTAATGTCATCATCATTATAATATTTCAGTTTACTGTTGCAATGATCAGCAAACTTTAAGTGAGATTGATTAAGCCAATGAAGAAACCATGAAAAAATAAATTATCCAATGGATTCCAGAGCATGGAAAATGCAATCTAGCATGGTAGTGGCGAACAAATAACTCTTAGTATAATTTTTATTGTTTACTATGATATAATGTCGTTAGATTATTTCCGGTGTACATGCTAACAATGTTAAAAAAATAGGGGACTAAAATTGCACGATGTTATGAGTAAGGCACCTATATGGATTTACTACTAATTTAATACATTCTACTAATTATCTACATCTTATAATTATTTTATTAGCTTATAGAAAATATTGAAAGCACAGTATGTTTCTCCATTGCTAATTTTATAAAAATAATATAATAAAATTATTTTAATTAAACATACATATTGTGCCAACATGCAAATCTCTCACATACACACTTAACATATATGTTTTTAAATTTTAATTAAAATGATTGACATATCTATATTGATAATATAACCACTACTACAAAAAATTTTGTTGGTAAAAAACATCTATAGAAGTGATGATATTATTACCCCCTCTATGAATTATAATTCACATTCATTTTTTTATTACATCTATTTTGTTATGCATCTCAATATAATAATATTTTCTAAATACATAGCAAAATATATGAACCAAGAAAGTCAGAATGACTTATCATTTAAACGAAGGTGTCCATATCTTCCCCATCATAATCTCACACCAAACTCCATCACTAATCTTAAGGGACATGATGTAGGGTTAAATTTTTGAAATGATATTTTCATATTTTATTAACTATCTGGACTTTTTTTTCAAAAATATTTTTGACACTGCTAATACACTGACATATTTAACTACCTATGTCATTATGATACCGAAAAGTAAATATTAATACAAATATTTACTCCTCAAGTTCTAACCCGTGCGAGGACATGGGTTGATGGACTAGTTTGGTCATAATTGGTTATTTCCTTGTTTGTTGTATTTGAAGCTCCAATCCACTTACGGTAGCTTATTTGAGTGGAATTGCAACATGAAATTTCTTTGCAGCCCCTTAGACTTTCATTATTTTTGCACTATCTTGTGTGTATGTGTATTTTTTATATTGCCTAGATTGTGTTGCTATAGGATTATGGGTCCACACATGTGCCACACCATGGTAACCTCCCACTTATTTCGGTTATCAGGAATTCCACATATCTACTGCTATATCTATTGCAACAATGGGTTGGTACATATATATAATCTATTTCTCTTATATGTTTGCTCTAAAATTTGTACCAAATTTGCCTCTAAAATATTTTATTTATTATTTTTTCCTCAGAACAGAGTTGTGTGAAGAAGAAAAAAAGTAAGACCCGCATGTTCAATAAAAAAGAACAAATAAACAGTTTATTTCTACCTAAATTATTGTCATATATTTTTTATGTATTATTGTCATATATTAAGTAGCCAACTCCTGCGTAAATACACATTTTTATATTACTACTATTTGGGATTCTTGTTATCTCTAATATGATTTTCTCTATTGTGCATTACTTTTCAAGAATGAACTATAGTTTGGGCACGTGCGGCACGTGCCTGTCTGCAAGTGTAATATAAACACATATTCCATACTAAAAGTAAAGGATTTGAATGAAATCGAAGGGTCGCGTTATCGTCCGAACCAAAAGAAAATTCCAGGCGCGTGCTCTTTAGGCAGAGTGAAAATAAAGACATAGTTTGGTTGAGCTAAATGCAATGTAATTGGATTGCAGAGAGGACCCGATGCCGATACAACTGTTTGGTTGGTCTTGGTCCAATATTAGGTAGCATGTAATCGGATAACGTTCTATTCACATCGCTAAGGGCGTCCCAAACAAAGGGCGACGTCGCCAGCTCAGTGACAAGGAGGCGAGATATAAGTAGACAACTTGCTGAAAGCTAGCTCGGTCCGACGTGGAGGCGAGATAAGTAGATAACTCGCTGAAAGCATCTCGCTAGCGACTCCGTCGTTGCTACACTCGCTCACGAATTGAGACGACGCGATCAGGATCTGCCGTATTTGGTCAGTACGCAGGTGAGAGAGAAAAGAAGCCGTGATCGAGTAAATAAAAATATTTATTTGTAGGGACCATGTAGTGAATTGGTTCCTAAATCTCCAGCTACTGAATATTACCGCTGAGGACGCCCTAATACCACCCTCCACATGCCTTTTCGGATTACGCTGCCGCCGCCCGCCGCACCCCATTCTCTTGCGCCTGTCTCGCACGCGATGTTCCTCCAGCCTCCTGCGCATGATAGCACTCTCGCCGGTAGTGTTCCTCATGCACTCGTTGGCAGCACCATGGACCCTTGCCGGTGACCCTCGGCCTCTCCTGTCTCTCCGATACGAATCTCTCCTGTCTCTCCCATACGAATCATCCACTACCGAATCACCCACTTGCCGAGTGGCAAACTTGGCAAAAACACCCTTTGCTGAGAGCCAAGCACAGCACTCGGTAAAGATTTATTTGCCGAGTGCCCGGCTCTCGGCGAAGCCCTGCACTCGGCAAACAAGACCTTTGCCAAGTGCTGCACACTCGGCAAAGCCAAGCATTCGACAAACCTTGATGGGATAAACGGCGTCCATTGCCGTCTCCTTTGCCGAGTGCTCTTTGTCGAGTGCCGAGCTAAGCACTCGGCAAAGACCCACGTGCCAGGTACTGGGCCTAGGCCGGCACATCTTTGCCGAGTGTCATGTCACAAGCACTCGGCAAAGACCCTATTTGCCGAGTGCCAGCTTTGGCACTCGGCAAAGTTTTTGTTTTTTAAATTTTGAGTTCAAAATTTTTCTAAAGCCCAAGCATATTGTATTGAAGCATATGTTCAAATTTGGGACCTTCTTATAACATTTTGCTATATTTTATTCATTTATTTCATTTACTTAAATTTTTTTGAATAATCCAAATTGGAACTATATGTGCATGAAATAATGAAACCTAGCCATTTCAAAAATAATATTCATGTTGGAGAGTGTATTTTGAGGCCATGTCCATAAACTCATCCAAAAGTTTGAATGCCTTGTCCACGAAACATGACCATCCAAGTGCGGTTGAAGTGTTTTTTAATTACATAAAATCCAAACGAAGTCCAAAATCATGAAACTTCTCTAGGTGTTATGTTATCGCATGTAGAGGCTATGATAAAAATTTAAGAATGTTTGAAGTAAGTTGCGATATTAGATGCCTAAAATCCAGACATCTCCACATATGATTGTAGTTGATCATATGTGTTTTACATATTTACCTTTACTTTTGCATTTTTTAAACCTTACGAGTATAATATTGCTGGCTCAGCTAGCCGAATTACAGGCTGAACGGTAGGAGATGGCGGAGGCCCAACAGCGGGAGCTGGCGGCCTAGAGGGAGCAGTCGGCGCGCGAGATGGAAGCAGTCCAGCGCACTCGGTGCGTCAGATGCAAGACATGGCCGGCTACTTTCAGGCCCTTCAGATCTCTGGTGTCACCCACCTCCGTTGCCTCCCTCGCTGTACGCTGTACCCCCGCCTTCTAGCCCTATAGGGACTCCGGTGAGTATATATGTTGGCCTATTGCTTTGGCTTGTGCGGCCATCCTGCAGGTACTAATGAGATCACTTCTTCTTTGTGCAGCCACAGTCGGTGGGTTCGAACCCGACTCCTTCACATGGCCCTTCTCCATGGCATGGGTGGGCGGTTGGCCTGGGTGCACAGTTGACGTGGCTAGGTGACGTTCCTCCTCCGCTTCCACGCACGGGCACTCCGTGTGGGCAAGCGGCCCTATGCTTCCGCCACCCGGGTGGATGTACCAGTACCAATCAGCGCCGCAGCTCGGGCGCTCCGGGTGCTGTTCGTGGCCAGGTGCTAACACTTCACACTCTGCAAGGCATGGGGACGTTGGGACGCAGCATGAGCAGTGATGGACTGCGATTGTTACGTTGAACTTGTTATGGACCATTAATGGATGTTGAACTTGTTGGATTTGTGACTATTTATGTTGGACTTGTGACTATTGTTAGATTCGTGACTATATATGTGGATCTGTGATATATATATATATGCGCATCCCGCTCAACCATCCACCCTCAGACCGAAGAATCCACACCCTCACCGGCACACTCCACTCACCACTCCGCTTTCACAATACACCATGAAGCCATGATCTTAGAAGCACTCTGAGAAACCATCCACCATAATAGTAACACCCCACTACCACTGTATTACTCCACTAGTGTTGTAAGTTAGAGAATAAGGAAGATCACCGACTTCTCGTGCTTGTAAGGTAATTAAGGTTTGTACTAAGTGCTTGGGGTTTTCCAAAAGGGAAAGCCGTATGTAAGCTTACCTTGTGAAAATAGATTAAGCTTTTCTGTTTTAATCCCGGTTGTCCTTTAAGCTTGTTCATAGGGGGCGATGTCTCTATGCTAGGGACCCTAGAGGAGAAACCTCTGCGTTGAGTTGTTCTCATGTTAGCCCATGTAGTGACGTTTTAGAGAACCGTGTGTCCGCAGAGAAGTGTTCCCTTCAGGTGGAACTGCCTGGGGAGACGATAGGGCCTGAGTCCTGTGTGTTCATGGTTGGGGATAGCGAGAGATGAGAACAGGTTAGCCTGGTTCTGTAGCAAGCTAGGTGATGCATACGGTGAGTACCGAGTAGGACAGACACAAGCATAGTCACACGACCGGCTAAAAGTTTGGTCTCGCCAGCCTTGCCAAGATCCTGAGAATATTAATTCTGCATACTCTGCATACACATATAATCACGCGCACATCGCTTTCAAATTTCGTTAATCACGCACGCACACTACACCCACAAGTGCCTTGCATAGTAGTTGAAATAGTGCTATGAATAGTTACGAATTTTTCAGTGCCTTCTTAATCCATTTTTACAGGGCAAGCATACATACAGCTTTCCCTTTGGGAAAACCCCAGGCACCTAGTACAAACCTTAATTACCTTACAAGCATGAAAAGTCGGTGATCTTCCTTATTCTCTAATTTACAACACTGGCAGAGTAATACAGTGGTAGTGGAGTGTTACTATTATAGTGGATGGTTTCTCAGAGTTCTTCTGAGATTATGGCTTCGTGGTGTATTGTGGAAGTGGAGTGTGCGGGTGAGGGTGTGGATTCTTTGGTCTGAGGACGGATGGTTGAGCGGATGTTTCGGTCTCAGGGCGAATGATCTGATGATATGGGAGCGGATATGTCTGTTGATGAGTCAATCTAAGGGCGGATGAGTCGATGCTAGGGACCCTAGAGGAGAAACCTCTGTATTGAGTTGTTCTCGTGTTAGCCCATGTAGCGGCATTGTAGAGAACCCTGTGTCCGCAGAGAAGTGTTTCCTTCGGGTGGAACTGCCTGGGGAGATGATAGGGCCTGAGTCCTGTGTGGTCATGGCTGGGGATAGCGAGGGAGAAGAACAGGTTAGCCTGGTTCTGTAGCAAGTTAGGTGATGCATACGGTGAGTACCGAGTAGGACAAACACAAGCATAGTCACACGACCGGCTGAAAGTTTGGTCTCGCCAGCCTTGCCAAGATCCTGAGAATATTAATTTCGCATACTCTGCATACACATATAATCACACGCACGTCGCTTTCATATTTCGTTAATCACGCACGCACACTACACCCACAAGTGCCTTGCATAGTAGCTGAAATAGTGATGTGAATAGTTAAGAATTTTTGAAGTGCCTGAGCCACTCACTCAGTAAAGTGCTCGTGTACTATTCATATTCCGAATTTGAATAGTGCTCAGTATTTTGAATAGTACCATGAATTTGAATAGTAACCGCTGAATTTGAATAGTAACATGAATAGTAACTAGTAAATTTTAAATTTGAATTTTAAATTCGAGGTTTTACCCTTGAATCCCGGATATCCATGTAGCCGTGGTATCAGAGCCTGATTAATAAAATTTGAATTTAAGGAATTTACTAAATAGTGAAAATTAAAAAGTTATATTATCTAAATTTAGAAGTTAATACAGGAAAGTCTGTCAAGACTAAAGAAAATATAAATATCAAGTGCAGACTAAATAGTTTCGAAGAACATATTTGGCATACTTCACACGGGCAGTTAAATTTAGTAGTAGACTTAATCATAACTTCTATATATCTTGGGGTAAAATACAAGACGATTTATAATTAAAATTTGAGTCTTTAAAAAGAGCATAAGAAATTAAAAGATTAATATTTAGCTATCAATAATAAGTTAGAAATAGCTTTGCAAGCCTTGAAAGAAAGCAAAGTTTCCCTAGGAAGAATTAGCCAAAATAGTGACTATATAAAAAAGGATATAATTTATCTAGACAAAAAATTTGAGAATACTAATATTGTTAGTCATAAAAAAAAATTGTGTTATCATCTGCAGAAATAGTTGAATTTAATAGATCATTAAATTTAGAAAAATGGCAGTATCTAAAGGCCACTCTAGGAGAGACAAGTCACTCTAAGTAGTGAATAGATACATAAGACCTTTAGGTTTAATGGATAAAATAAAAGGAGGATGTGATGATATAGAGACTCTGAAAGAAATGATAGATGTGGAAAGAGATTTTGAAAGATATCAAAAGATACTTTAAGAAAGATGATAAGACCCCAACAAATATATCAAATGGATTGGTTTGAAAATAAAAATGGATTATACAGAATATCTAGAGAAGTTGAATTAAGTGTTCTAGCTGATCCTGTTCAGCTAAGCATAGTCAATAAGAAAATTGAAAATGGGTTGAAATACTCTGGATATAAATATATACATCAAGAAATGTATATCATAGGAATTAAAGGTATGACAAGAAAGAAATTAGGAACAAAGGTCTTAATAACTTTATTAGATAAGAGATGGGACTAGATAAATAAAGCAGCATTAGAATTTTTAGAAGGAGATATGAATGATAATATGTTAATAACATACATAGCTCCAGACTTATTAATGCCAGTAAAAGAATTTATAGAAAAGACCCTATTTGCCGAATGCCAGCTTTGGCACTCGGCAAAGTTTTTGTTTATTAAATTTTGAGTTAAAAATTTTTCTGTAGCCCAAGCATATTGTATTGAAGCACATGTTCAAATTTGGGACCTTCTTATAACATTTTGCTATATTTCATTCATTTATTTTATTTACTTAAATTTTTTTGAATAATCCAAATTGGAACTGTAGGTGCATGAAATAATAAAACGTAGCCATTCCAAAAATAATATTCATGTTGGAGTGTATTTTGAGGCCGTGTCCATAAACTCATCCAAAAGTTTGAATGCTTTGTCCACGAAACATGACCATCCAAGTGCGGTTGAAGTGTTTTTTAATTATATAAAATCCAAACGAAGTCCGAAAATCATGAAACTTCTCTAGGTGTTATATTATCGCATGTAGAGGCTATGACAAAAATTTAAGAATGTTTGAAGCAAGTTGCGATATTAGACGCCTAAAATCCAGACATCTCCACATGTGATCATAGTTGATCACATGTGGTTTTACATATTTACCTTTACTTTTGCATTTTTGAAACCTTGCGGGTGTAATATTGCAGGCCCAGCTAGCTAAATTGCATGCTGAATGGTAGGAGATGGCGGAGGCCCAACAGCAGGGGCTGGCGGCCTAGAGGGAGCAGTCGGCGCGCGAGATGGAAGCTGTGCAGCGCACTCGGTGCGTCAGATGCAAGACATGGCCAGCTACTTTCAGGCCCTTCAGATCTCTGGTGTCACCCACCTCTATTGCCTCCCTCGCTGTACGCTCCACCCCTGCCTCCTAGCCCTATAGGGACTCCGGTGAGTATATATGTTGGCCTATTGCTTTGGCTTGTGCGGCCATCCTGCAGGTACTAATGAGATCGCTTCTCCTTTGTGCAGCCACAGTCGGCGGGTTGGAACCTGACTCCTCCACATGGCCCTTCTCCATGGCATGGGTGGCCGGTTAGCCCGGGTGCACATTTGGCGTGGCCAGGTGACGTTCCTCCTCCACCTCCGCCGCACGGGCACTCCGTGTGGGCAAGCGTTCCTATGCTTTCACCACCCGGGTGGACGTACCAGTACCAATCAGCGCCACAGCCCGGGTGGTGTTCGTGGCCAGGTACTAACTCTTCACACTCTGCAGGGCATGGGGACGTTGGGATGCAACACTAGCAGTGATGGACTACGGTTGTTACGTTGAACTTGTTATGGACCATTGATGGATGTTGAACTTGTTGGATTTGTGACTATTGATGTTGGATTTGTGACTATTGTTGGATTCGTGACTATATATGTGGATCTGTGATATATATATACCTGCATCCCGCTCAACCATCCGCCCTCAGACCGAAGAATCCACACCCTCACCCGCACACTCCACTCACCACTCCGCTTCCACAATACACCATAAAGCCATGATCTCAGAAGCACTCTGAGAAACCATCCACCATAATAGTAACACCCCACTACCACTGTATTACTCCACAGGTGTTGTAAATTAGAGAATAAGGAAGATCACTGACTTCCCGTCCTTGTAAGGTAATTAAGGTTTGTACTAAGTGCTTGGGGTTTCTCGAAAGGGAAAGACATATGTAATCTTGCCTTGTGAAAATGGATTAAGAAGGCACTTCAAAAATTCATAACTATTCACAACACTATTTTAGCTACTATGCAAGGCACTTATGGGTGTAGTGTGCATGCGTGATTAAAGAAATATGAAAGCGACATACGCATGATTATATGTGTATGCAGAGTATGCGGAATTAATATTCTCAGGATCTTGGCAAGGCTGGCGAGACCAAACTTTCAGCCGGTTGTGTGACTATGCTTGTGTCTGTCCTACTCGGTACTCACCGTACGCATCACCTAGCTTACTACAGGACCAGGCTAACCTGTTCTTCTCCCTTGCTATCCCCAGCCATGAACACAGAGGACTCAGGCCCTATCGTGTCCCCAGGCAGTTCCACCCAAAGGGAACACTTCTCTGCGGACACAGGGTTCTCTAAAACGCCACTACATGGGCTAATACAAGAACAACTCAACATAGAGGTTTATCCTCTAGGGTCCCTAGCATAGAGACATCGCCCCATATGAACAAGCTTAAAGGACAACCGGGGTTAAACGGAAAAGCTTAATCCATTTTCACAAGGCAAGCTTACATACGGCTTTCCCTTTCGGGAAACCCCAAGCACTTAGTACAAACCTTAATTACCTTACAAGCACAGGAAGTCGGTGATCTTCCTTATTCTCTAATTTATAACACTGGTGGAGTAATACAGTGGTAGTGAGGTGTTACTATTATGGCGGATGTTTCTCAGAGTGCTTCTGAGATCATGGCTTCATGGTGTATTGTGGAAGTGGAGTGGTGAGTGGAGATATGTGTGTGGGAGCGGATGGTTGAGCGGGTGTTTTGGTCTCAGGATGGATGATCTGATGATATGGGAGTGGATATGTCTACTGATGAGTCGATCTGAGGGCGGATGAGTCGATGCTGAATGCAAGCTCTCGGCATCTCCTTTTGAAGAGCTCAGAGAGCCTTCTAGAGCGTCCTTCGCGCTTATCTGGCTGTCCTTCGGGTTTATCATCTTCATAGCTGGATGGCGCACTGTCTTCAATTATCGGCTTCTACTGTTGTAGGATGGTGACCTGCTAACGTCGCATTGTCTTCTGAGGATAACGAACGCCTGCGTCTTCAATTATCTTCTGGCACTGTTGCATGACAATGACTTCGTCTTCGATAATTGATGCTTTCCTCTGATGGATAGGAGGGCATTCAGAATATTTTATTCTATTCACTGTATATTCCTTTTGCGTTGGCTGTTTTCACTCAAAAATATTCAAGGTTATGGATATAGTCTTCCACGCCCGAATGATTAATGTTGCAAACATTAATCAAAAACTCTAGCACGTGTGTACATTATTCTTCCCTGGGCTAAATTGTTGATAACACCTTATCAACATAGGGAATATATATTCTTATTATTTCATGATATTAAAGACTATTATTCTGATGGTTGCCCATGTCTACGGACATCCAACATGTTTTCATCTAGCATATCATTGATATCTTCATCAGATATATGTGCATTCATCTTGGAATCATAGTCTTTTTTATATATTCCTCGTAATCTTTCCTTATATTTTCTTCATAATCTTGATGTATGATTTGAAAATTCTCATTTATTTCATTCCTAATTTCCTGCAAGACTTCTTCTTTTATATTTTTCTTTAGTTGAGGAATAATTAAGTTAAGTTTTTCTTTTATTCTTTTATCAATATCATCTTCATTCGATATATCTGTTTTTACAACATCTTTATATGTGGGCATTTTTGATGAGCTTGCTTCTTGCATATTTATTCCTGGCATATTAATCTTCATATCTCTTGCCCTTTTATATTTTTGAATATAATCTTTTGCTTTTGGTTGAATGAAATAATTTATTCCTAAAAGACTTCATGCATATGAAAGAGCTTGGTCAACATCTAGTTATTTTTTGAATGATGGCTTACCCTTTCCTTCTCTTTCCATTTCTATCTGCTGAAATACAATTGATTCATATGTTAAGTAAACTCCTGGTACGATTCCTCTGTATAAACATATATGGGTTCCTTTTTATATATTCAGATGGTTTTTTGGCTGTATTTTCCCATTTATCATATTAAAATATTCGGGTAGGCTATTTAATATTGCTAACATATATCCTCTGTCTTCCCTCTTATTGTTATATTGAAACCTAAAGTTGTCTAAAATACATTCTTGAACACTATCTAGAACAATATGGTCTTTGGGTTTGAATTTATATATATTAGGAGGCAAAATTCTTAACTTATTCTCAGCTCCAAAATAGTAATTTTTATCTCCATTGGGGCTTGTTCTTTTCTTTATTCCTGCAAAACAGATGATCGTGAGAATATATCAGGAAAGGTATTATCTTTTCCTTTTATATATTCAAATATAACTTTATAACCATTTTCAGTGATAATATCTTCAAATAAAACTCATCTTCTAGTTAAACTTTTCTTACTGTTAACTTTATTATAATATCTGTATATAGCTTTACAGTCTGTTCTTACTATGAATTCTTTAAATCATAAATATAATTCTAAAAGTATTTATTACATTGACAACAGTTAAGATTTCTCTATCTATATTGTTTATTGCTTTTAACTTATATTTACCTGAAGCATATCTGCATATTTTTTCTTCTAATTTTAGAGAATATTTATGCGGTTTTTGTTTAAGTATTGCACCCCATCCTAATTCTGATGCATTTGTTTCTATAATGAAATAATTATCATCTAAAGGTAATTCTAAAGGTTTTAAATCTTTAACCTTTTCTTTTATGATTTTTACTAATTTTATACCTTCAGAATTAAAATACTTTTGTCCATTCTTTCTTAACTTCGCATATAATGGACCAGCTAGCTTTGCTAAATTTTCAATATAGTTTCTAGCATAATTCACTATCCCTAGAAATTGTTGTAAAGTCTTCTTATTATTCATAACATCAGAAAATTATAAAATTTTCTTTGCAATATGATCTTGCAAATGAATTTTTCCATCTCCTATTTCATGGCCTAAAAAATTTATCTTTTGTTTGCATATTTCCATTTTTTTAGAAAGTATTAACCCATGCTGCTCCACCTTTCTAAAAAATGTTTCTAAATGAGTTATGTGCTCTTTGTAGGATTTTAAAAAGATTAAATGATCATCAATATAAACTAGTATGAATTCTTAATTTTTATTAAAGATATTCTGCATCTTTCTTTGGAATAAAGCAGGGGCATTTTTTAAACCTAAAGGCATTACTATCCATTCAAAATGACTTTGAGGACATGTGAAAGCAGTCCATTCTATTGATTCTTCTGCCATTTTTACTTGCCAAAAACCAGCTTTTAGATCAAATTTTGAGAAATATTTACATCCTTGTATCCTATTTATCCATTCTTGCTTATTTGGAATATTATATGCATCATCTATAGTATTTTCATTTAGTTTTCTATAATTAATAACCATTCCTGATTTTCCTCTGGCTATTTCAGCATGATTTCTAACTACAAATTCTGCTGATCTGTGAGGACTTCGACTTTCTCTTATAGCTCCAAGTTTTAGCAATTCTTCTATATGCATTTTAAATTCTTCTATATCTTTAGGAGTTGCTTCTATAGGACTTATCTTAATTATATAGTCTGAATTTATTATGTTAATTTTACATACTATGCCATTCTTTTTCCAATGCTTTATTGGTATTTCTTCAATTATTTGAATATCTTCTAGTCTTTGAACTATTTTATCTATGTCTTTTTTAGACATTATGTCCCTATATCAGTTTGGTGCTAATGATTGTAAACTAATGCCTTCTATACTTGAATTTGCTACATGAAAATCTTCTATATTTTCGTCCAACTCTTCATTTCTATAATTATCAGACCCTTCAATTTTTATATTAGACCTATCTATATTAGAATTTATATTTCTTTGTATTTCTGTTATGTATGGAATATTATCTTGACGAGGAACAAAAGTAATTCCTTGCTCATGTATAATTGTTGTTTGTATTGAAAATTGTAAAAATCTTAAACCTAGCAACATATCAACACTTATCATAGATAAATCTCTTATTTTAATTTCATCTATTATATATTTTATATTATTTATTTGTATTTCTATATTATAAGCTAATTGATTATGAGGTCTTTGTGTTCCAGACATATCAGTAGATATTTCTGCTTTATTTTTATCTATTGTATGAACTATTTCTAGGCATCTTACAAAATATTTATCATGTATAATATTCTTTGTGCACCCAGTATCTATCAACGCTAATGTTTTATAAGAGATATTTGGAGTTAAGTTTAATTTTACCGGTATTCTTATTCCTACTATATCTTTGAATGGTAACCTAACTATATATTTGCTACCAAAATTTATTATGGCATCTTTCAATTGTGGAGCTTTATCATCTTTTCTATTTATTATAGTCTGCTCTTTTAACTCAGTACTAGTGATAATATTTCTATCATTCTTACATTCTTCATTAAGTTCTATTCTAACTCTTAATTCTTCTAATTCTGCTTCCAAAGTATTTACTCTATTTTCTAAATTTCTGACTCTACTTGTTAATATTTTATCTTCTTGTTCTAATTCTATCTCTTGTCTCCATTTCTGATTATTTTTCTTTAAACAAGAAACACATGCTTGTTTTAAACATTTACTACATGTAGCTCTATTTTTTTGACTAGGGTAGTATATGCAAAATATACATTTTATATTATAGTCACATCTTCTTTTTATCCAATCATGTTCACAACCATCTTGATCCATAAAATTCATATTTGCTTCTGTTGAATTTTTAGTATTATTAGATATAATATCTGGTCCTTCCATAGCATTATCTAAATTACATAATTCTTCGTAACTTAATGTGTCTATAAAATCTTTATAACTTTGAGCATTATCTTCATCTTTATCGTAGCTTTCTAATAAAAGCTGTTGATTAATATCCCACTGCTCATCTTCGTCTATATTATATTCAATATTATTACTCTGCACAGCTTCTTTAGTATCATGATTCTCTTTGTGTTTATTCAACATAATTTCTTTCACAACAGATGTTCTAAGATATTTATTTTCTAGTGCTCTTTCCTCCTTGATTTTATTAAGACAATAAATCTTCCTTCTAAAATAAATTTCTTTCTCTTATAGTATTCCATTCACTTATACTAATTGTGAAATATTCATCAGAAATTTTTCTAATATTTTGCTCATAAAATTTAATTTGGCTATCTATATCTTCCATTATCAAATTTTACTAATTTTAGTG
Organism: Bothriochloa decipiens; assembly: GCA_023333625.1. NCBI lineage: Eukaryota > Viridiplantae > Streptophyta > Magnoliopsida > Poales > Poaceae > Bothriochloa > Bothriochloa decipiens. Next base: position 43,049,501 of record CM041637.1, read on the forward strand.
AATCCCTTAAATTCAAATTTTATTAACCACGCTCTGATACCACGGCGGCAGGAATCACGGGGATTAAGACCCGAAACTCAAATTTGAAATTCAAATTTAAAATTCATGAGTTACTATTCATGTCACTATTCAAATTTAGCGGTTACTATTTAAATTCGTTGTACTATTTAAATTTGTGGTACTATTTAAATTTAGAATATGAATAGTGCACGAGCATTTCACTGAGTGAGTGGCTCAGGCACTTCAAAAATTCGTAACTATTCATAGCACTATTTCAGCTACTATGCAACGCACTTGTGGGTGTAGCGTGTGTGCGTGATTAACGAAATATGAAAACGACGTGCGCGTGATTATATGTGTATGCAGAGTATGCGGAATTAATATTCTCAGGATCTTGGCAAGGCTGGCGAGACCAAACTTTCAGCCGATCGTGTGACTATGCTTGTGTCTATCCTACTCGGTACTCACCTTATGCATCATCTAGCTTGCTACAGAACCAGGCTAACCTGTTCTTCTCTCTCGCTATCCCCAGCCATGAACACACAGGACTCAGGCCCTATCGTCTACCCAGGCAGTTCCACCCGAAGGAAACACTTCTCTGCGGACGCAGGGTTCTCTAAAACGCCGCTACATGGGCTAACACGAGAACAACTCAACGCAGAGGTTTCTCCTCTAGGGTCCCTTGCATAGAGACATCGCCCCATATGAACAAGCTTAAAGGACAACCGGGATTAAAACAGAAAATCTTAATCCATTTTGACAAGGCAAGCTTACATACGGCTTTCCCTTTCGGGAAACCCTAAGCACTTAGTACAAACCTTAATTACCTTACAAGCACGGGAAGTCAGTGATCTTCCTTATTCTCTAATTTACAATACTGGTGGAGTAATACAGTGGTAGTGGGGTGTTACTATTATGGTGGATGGTTTCTCAGAGTGCTTCTAAGATCATGGCTTTATGGTGTATTGTGGAAGCGGAGTGGTGAGTAAAATGTGCGGGTGAGGGTGTGGATTCTTCGGTTTGAGGGCGGATGATCTGATGATATGGGAGCGGATGATGAATGAGGATGCCCGGCTTCTCCTTTTAAAGAACTGAAGGAGGCTTCTAGAGTCCTTCGTGCTTATCGCCTGGCGTCCTTCGAGTTTATCATCTTCACAGCTGGATGGCGCACCGTCTTCAATTATCAGTGTGGTCTAATGTTGAAGGATAACGACACTTCGCGCTTATCGCCTGAAGTGGCATTGCTGTCTTCAATTATCTCATGATACTGTTGCTCGATAGCGACTTCTTGGATATTGTATTCACTGCATATTCCTTTTGCGTTAGCTATTGCGCTGACTGTTTTCACGTAAAAATATTCAAGGGTATGGATATAGTCTTCCACTCCCGAATAATTGATGTTTCAAACATCAATTACAGCACCCTGGCATGTGTATTGAATTCAGTGATAGTATATATATATGAAAAAACAAAAACAAAAAAATTCCAGCTTTGCCGTTAAACTGTCTACTGTGATATATATGTATTCAGATAACTGATGCCGTTAAACTTTGCCGATTGCTTACCTGGCACTCGCCAAAGCGTGGCAGTCAATAAAGATTTCTTTACCGTCAAATTCTTTGCCAACGAATCTTTGCCGACTGCCGACGTGAAAAACAGTCAGCAAAGACTTTACCGACTACTTTCAGGCCTTTATCAAGTGCTTCGGGCACTCGACAAAGACGCTGAATCCGGTAGTGATCGTATCGTTGAGCTGCTCCACATGATGCGGAGGCTCTGCACGTTTCCTGTATGCAGCCGAAGCCCGAAGCAACTCCGCCATACAGCAGTCGCCGGAATTGTGCGGTGCCGCGCTCACACTGTACAGTGTACACCCGCTGGCAACGTTGCATTTATCCTCGTACGTAGATCTTGTTCTCCATGGAAGTAAGTGATCTGATATTGACAACGTTACGGATGCTAAGCAAACAAAGCGATGTATCACTATTTACTGTTACGGCAACAAATACGTTGTGATTCGATTTCGTTTCCATTCGCATTACCAATTTAGCATTCTACCAAGAAAACAGCTTGAAAGTCGTTTCAGGTTCAGGGGATGAGATATTTTTACATGCAAATCATCCCGGCCTGGTCTTTTTCGTCAGATGTCATCAAGTCGCGACTCCCGAGGTAACATTTAATGGCACCACCTAAGCTTGCCGTCACCGCTTTCTTCCCTCGCTCCTCGCGCATCAGAAAGAGAGAGTCCCCCGCCGCGCATGTAGGCCGTCGGGCTGTAGGACATCATGGCGAACTGGCGAAGTCCGTCGAGCCAGACACCATCACGCTGCAAGACGCCGTGCCGAAGTCCGTGGAGGCATGTTCCATCACGCCGTAGGTCCTTGTCTCGCCAAACCCTAAACTCTAAACCCTAAACCCTAAATGTCTCATGCATACATCCATATTTGCCTTAGTACTAAAGAAGTCTAATCGTGAACTACTAATCAAGGTCTTCGTTAGAAAAAGGAATATAGTATTAATCGAGGTCTAGTTGTTCCATAAACCAAGTTTGGCCACAAAATTCGCGAACTGGGCTCCATCACCAACGGGCACAACGACTACACGTTCCATTAATTCCATGCTGTGCTAGTGAAAAGTGGTTTGCTTGATTTTCCATGTATATCAAAATCGACCATGGCGGTGGAGGCCGGACGCCTGCTGTTCTGTTGGATATAAGGATAAAATCGGTCGAAAATGATCGAAAAACTTTTTTATTGTTTTTTACTTTTATATTTAAATACGAACGCGAAAGCAAAAACGGTATAGCCGGAAATAAAAATAAAAAAGAACTTACGGTATTTTGAAATCAAACCAATTCAAGCGAAATTATGTTGAACACAGTGGGCGTATACGAAAATTCACTACGATATACTGAGCCACGGTGCATAACTTTAAACATGTGCATGACAAAACTAGCAAGTACATGATTTAGCTCAAGTGCACATACTCCCTCCGGGCAGCTTTGTAGGGTGTATTCTCATTTTTCATTCTTCGCAGTTTTGTAACACATGACGGCTAAAACGAGACCGTGTGGCCTCGACTTCCACAAGTTTAAATGCGTAATTGTTTTTAGCTATGCATCGTGCGGTGCCCAAGGGCGCTGGCCGCAGGGCAATTGGCCAATTCACTGGCAAAGAAATGGTTTTTGATTCAGATCTTTAGTCCAAGTCATTTTTTGGCCCGGCACAAAAAGCTTAATTGATTCTGGTTAGTGTTTTCAACCGGGACTAAAGCCCTTCCAAACGGCTTCAAACGTAACTTTTACAGGCGCGTAGTAGGGCGGGTAAGTTTAATCCCGGTTGGTTACTCGAACCGGGACTAGATCAGGGCCAATATTCTCGGTTGGTATAACTAACCGGGACTATGATTCCCTATATATATCCCTCTTACTGTTCCCCGCTCGAGACATCCCAAAATAATTCAAACGGCTACGTGCTCTTACTTGGGGGAGTAAGCTTTGCACCGTGCATCATCTTTTTTAAAAGGTTAGCAACTTTTATTCATATAATTTTAAATCTTTCAATGTAAATAATTATTTTATTTCATGGTTAAGTCAAGATGGTGAATTTATTTTTATTTTTTGTACATATATTTCTACGTGAATGTGAAGTCACGCGCTGAAATCGGTAAAGTCGTGAGGAAACTAATTCACTTCTCTTCGAACAATGGCTTCGGGATATTTCTTTGGTATATATACATATTTTTATATATTTTTTATTTCATTATTTAGGTTCATTTTACTTATTACTTGTTAAATTTTATCGATTATGTTTCAACATAGCACCTTCTCTACTGCTACCACAGGCACCGGGTTTCTACCCAGGAGATGAGCCATTTGCTCCAAATGTGCCCATTTCGCGATTCCCTCAGCCAGCTATTGTCTTAAAAATTTTCAACATCTATTATTTTTTATGCTAATATAAATAAGTATAATTAGTTTAATATGACTATTGCATTGTTTTTTATGTCGCAGTGGATGGAGCCAATGGCTACATGATGCACTTTCCTTGTTCCTTGCTGAGCACTTCGACATGGTCATGCTCCCTGTTCCCAATGCTCTGACCTGGCAGTGTGAAATTAGTTTTACCATCCTTTCGAGGTGTCGAGTCCCAAATGCTCCTGGGCACACTATCCGTCGGAGGAGGACACCGGGCGTATCCACGAGGAGCGCCCAACAATCTACAGTCATGCTCTGTTTGGACGCACTTCAACATATTGGATATAATGTGTGTGATTTCTCATACTACAAGGACATGGCTCTACGTTGCCTTGGTTACACTACTGTTACATTTAGCGAATGTAGCGCGTAAAAAACACTGTTGATATGGTAAAATCAGTTTACATTGATAATTCTGTCATGCATATTATTTGTTGTTTACTAACGTAATAATATTATCTTTATTTCTGCCACTTGCAGGTTACACTCCAGGATGTTACCCATTCTTCATGTGGCTTGATGGCCATTCTTAACCAGGCTACAGATTATTTCAACTATGATTGGGATTGGGTTGATACCACTGGCCAGGATACTATTGATGGCAAACAGTTTGGCATAAGGTTCACTCACCACAACAGTGAAGTTTCAGTAGGTTCTGTCTACGATTAATCATTCTCTTTGTCTTACGTGGCCCGAGAGAGTGCAATCATATGGGCATTGCACTATATCGATACTGAGAGGGGATACACGATCAAAGACCAAAACTGACACATATTTATAGATAGGTGGGTCGAAGTGAATGGCTCGATCTGCTAAAGATAGTGATTAGTGTTTAGTTTCTTTGGTTTACAAGGTTGTAGTTTAATCTGATTTTAATTATAACTTGTATTTGTTGTGTATTTTATTATTTAATTCGCTCCTAATGCTGAGTGCCGCAGCGATTCTTCGCCGCAACTATTGTAAGGTTCATGTTTTAATTTGGTTATGTAATAACTCAATTACTTCTATTTGTCTAAAGACGCTGAACCCGGTTTATGATGTAACACCTCTTTGTGCTATATATAAATTTTTACTTTAGTAGGATATCATGGTATGAATAATGAGTAATATAAATACATATAAATATCACAAAACTTAAAACTTTAATAAGATAAAATTTAAATACTAAAATAAATTCTTTATCAAAATTTATTCATAGTTTTCTATATTTATTTTGAAACTAAAAAATAAATCAATTTACACAAAAAACAAAATTGATGATTGGTGGGAGCAGTGTTTGTATGTTGGGTAGGTGGGAGCAGGGACTTTTAATCCCGGTTTGTAATACCAACCAGGATTAAATGTCCTTTAATCTCGGTTTTTATTTCAAACAAGGATTAAACGTTCCAGCACTGCTCCCACCTATCCCCACGGTTGCCACTCTTATAAATAGAGCCCCGATCTCTCCATCTTATTCCACAATACACCTTCAACATTTCACACACGCACTACTTCATTACACATATTCTGCTCATTTTACACACTCTACTTCACTACACGATCTTTCATTTCAAAAAAATCCACTCAAATAGGGTCTCTATAGGAGAAACCCCTACACATACAGATATCCTTGCCTATCCTAGTCCATGAAAATGGTGCATAGTGGAGGTGCTAGAAGAATGCTGCTGAAAATAGAGCTACGCCGAATGTTGGGGTCCCCACGAGGTTGACAGTGCCATACAAGGTTGTGCACTGTTGCCATTGTGGGGCGGTGTTGTACTGCATGGTGACGGCACCGAGCGAAATCCAATGGGCCCTAGATTCTGCTTGCAAATCCTAGAGACATTGGTTCATCGGAGGCTCATTTGCTGAAGAAGTCATGCAGTGTCCACCGTCCCCCAACAGCGAGAGCCCAAAGGCATAGGTTCATCGGGGCGCGCTCATGCATGAGTTTTTGTGGCCTCCTTGATCATCTCGAATCGGCATAGCTCATTACCGCCTGGCATTTCTGAGGTTCATGCGATGCTAGAAGAACGCTACTGAGGTGGTTAAATTTTAATATGTTTGTACACTTTGATTGTAACATTGACCTATATAGAAAAAGGCCTTTGTTATTTTATATGTAATTTTATTTTAAGGTCTTTATTATCGTATATTTCTCTTGTAAGAAATCTCAATAAATATAATATTTTAAGCTTTACCTAATTTTTTATGCTTTTTAAAATATTTTTATGCCTTATGTATAACTGAATAAATATGCATATATATTATGTCGAAATAAATATACTATATATAAATTAATATATTATTTGGATGCTTTATATATATTTACACTAAAAATAATGAAAACAATGGCGGAAAATGAAATTGGCCAAAACGGGCCTCTGTTGGCCCGGGTTGGGTTACCAACCGGGACTAAAGGCCTAACAATCCCGGTTGGAACCAAAACCCAGGATTAAAGGCCCATCCCTACCCTCTAACCCTCCTTCCTCCCCGTCGCCACCCATTCTCTCCTTCCAGCCAGCCACCAGCCCCCCACCACGTCGTCGACACCCTCCACCGGATCCGCCCGACGCGCCCGACGCCGCCACCCCGACGCTATCGACTCTGCCACCACGATGCGCCCGACGCCGATGCCCGACACCGCCATCCCAACGCGCCTGACTTCCCCGTCCCGATGCACCGACGTGCCTGACCTCCACCGTCTTTCCCGCCCCGAACGCACTGACGCGCCTGACCTCCACTGCTCCTGACCTTCAATGCGCCATCGACCTCCCCGCCCTGATGCACCAAATGCCGCCGCCCTGACTCGCCCGACTCCGCCACCCTGACGTCCGCCACCCAGCCGCCTGGGAGCCCTAGCTCCGACCTCCACCGCACCTAGACCTCCACCGCATCGTCGACTCCGCCACCCCTGTTGGCGGTCCTTAACTCAACTCTAACCCCGCCAACATTAGTATAGAATACACCAAAAACAATGTAGATAGGAGTTTTTAACTAATAAATTCCATAGTTTTGGTGTACACACTTGTTTTGCAGGTCATACATGAAAATACACAATATTGGGCCAATAATGAAGGAAAATAACAATAATTCAAACATCTCATTTCTTGGCACAAGGCAAGACAAGGAGAAATAGCAGAAGAAGGCTGAACCGAGACGTGTCAGCCCAAAACAACACCGAAGGCCAGGTCCAGACACAGCCCAGGGCTAACCAACCGAAGATGGGCACCAGAGCCACTCTGGGTGTGCCATCCGGCGCACCTGGGCTGGCCGGCGCACCGACTGAGCGGCCTAGCCCGATCTTCGATGAGGCAGTACAATCAATGCAGAGGACTGGTGGTGCGGGGGTGGTTTGGACATTTGGGCCCCGAAACCGACCTGCTCACTCACTATTTAAGGAGAGGCTCTCCACCTCCATTCCAGATCACACATAGATCAAATCCATCATACACACTCCATTCTTCTTCCTCTTCACACACACTCTAGCATAGTATAAAAGAGGGAGAGTAGAGCCACTACCTAGCTTCTAGCTAGCTCAAGTAGGGAGTGAGTGAAATCAATCTAGTGGAGCTTTATTTGGAGGTTCCCGGGAGCATCGTCTTCCTGGTGGAGGAGTGCCAGAGTTGTCGACTCCCTCCCCACTTGTACCTCAACGGGCGCTTTGCTACTTGAAGTAAGAAACCTATGTTTACCTTTTAGTTATATTCCATTTGGCAAGGTTATTCTTGTTCATTTCTATCTTACGGGTTCGTCATCCGCCCTATCGGTGGAAGCTCTAGTAGAGGACTCCTGATAAAGATGAAAGTTCCTATCCAACACTAGAGCTGTAATGAACAGTGTAGACGTGGTGTCTAAGCTAGGAGTTACCATCGTTTGCCTCGTTTCCCACGGTTGAGGGTTAGACGGCAGGTGGTGATAGCCCTATCTGTCCCTTGTAGTCCCCCATGTTTGGGTTCGGCGTCGAGCTACAGGCTGGTATTGAAGGGTTATGAGGATGCTACAGTAGCCAGAAAATAAAACTTTTTGACCTCATAAACTAGGATCTACTGCTAGTTACAGGTTACGGGATTACCACTAGACGCGCAGGTGCCGCGAAAGATGACTCGATGTAGTCATACATGTTGCAGCTGGTAGTGCAGTTGCATGGTCGTCCGTCACCTCAGTCCCCTCGCGGTTCATCCCAGTGCTCAAGATGCAGCACCTCCGAGGAATCCAACACATGCAGGGAAGAAGCGATGTGCCTCTGGACTGCTAGGTCCTCGAGGAGCAGAAGGCGCGATCATGAGGAGGGCGACGGCGGCTGCCAAAGACGTGTGTAAACCTGACCGTGCCCCTACCCCTTGCTTATATAGGCGTCCCTAATTAGAAACCCTAAGCCTTGTCTAATTCAGGTCCAACCCGAATTAGGCTTTCAGCCCCTTAAGCGTGTGACCCTATGGGTTCACGCACACATTGACATGGGCCAAGTACTCCTACTCGCCCAATAGTTGGCAGTGGCCTCTAGCAAGGCGTGACAACTCCTATGTGCACGCAAAGGTCATATCAGACGGACCACTATGACCACATACAAATTATTCCCTTTCCCACTCGATATATGGTTCAACTCATGGGTTAACACTTAACCCAAGCATGGCCATGTATTTGTTGATCCAATCACTTGAGTGATCCAGTGATATCTCTCTTGCGTAGAGAGGGGCAAATTCCATCTTGATTGTCTATGTCTCATAGCATGCTTCCCGACCACCCGAAGACCACCTTTATAACTACCTAGTTACGGAGCAGCGTTTGATAGTCCCTAAGTAGGCCATTTCACATCTTGAGTACATACCACAATCTTAGGTCTAAGGACATAACATACATGACATGAATAGAGACTTTCCCATATCAGGTCAGTCCAACCTACATGTCTCACATGTGCCCACATTATTAGTTTGACATCTCCATGTCCATGACTTGTGAAACATAGCCATCAACTAATACATGTGCTGGTCTAATATTCAAGTGTGTTCTCACAAGAACGCCGACCAGGGACAACTTTAGAATAACTATTCAAGTAATTGAGTTCCACAAACAATTCACATAATCGCCAATCAATATAAGTTATCTATAATGGATATTCAATGAACACTTTATTAATCATGGATATAATCAGAATATCATCATCTACATGATTAGCGTTAGGGCATATTCCCAACAGGTATCACCTGGCAGACTAGGTGCGCCCGGTGCCCAAAGTAAGATATTAGCGACTTGGATATCCTTCTTCAGGGAATCGACCATTAGAAAACCTCACTACCCAAGTTATCTATCTCTCTCCTCTGGGCAACTAGCTTAGTAACCTTCTGCACTATACCATTTTCTCGTGGAAATTATGATACCCTGTGGATCACCGGGTGAAGTGCTACAATGGTATTTCCATGCGCTTGTGGATTTTGCTACTTTTGCTAAGAAACACCAACAGCCCTGACATGCCCGACTCCGCCGCGGGTCGCTTGGGAGCCCAAGCTCCGACCTCCACCGTGTCCTTGGCCTCCATCGCGTCGTCGACCTGCACCGTGCCCTCGCTGGCCCCCTCCCCCACCGTCTCTGCGCGCCCTCGCCGCCACTCTGCAGCCGTAGGTGTGTTTTTGTCACGTTCATGTTCATCTTCTTTGGCTTGTTCCTTAATTATTGTTTGGTAGATTGGTAGCAATTTTGGGATGCAATGTTGGCTTAAATTTATTACTCTACTTTCACATAGCATCTTGGAGTTATTCTTAGCACTTGATATATATAATTTTATTTTGGTTAAGACTTATGAAAGTGAAACATGATATTATATGTTGGCTTAATTTGGTCACTGATTTTTTTACTTTGCATATATGAACATGATTACATTCAATAAATTTGACTTTAGTCAAAATTAAAGAAATGGCTGGACGTCGTCTCCCTACGCCGGAAGTCATTGGTTTCACCGGCTATGTACGCTCGAGGGGTTTCTATCCAACATTGCTGGAAGTGGAGCGGCTGCAACCCCACATAATAAGCAACTCTATCTATATGTTTGTAATAAATTTATCAATTTCATATATGTGTAGTTGATATATATATGATTCTTAAATGTACCGTAGAAGATTGACCCAATCATTTGGCTGAAAGAGACACTATCTTATTTTGGGGTTACAGAAGTGGATGTTCAAATCTATAATGTAGATGTGGTGCACTCTTGCAATGTCAAATCCACTTTGCAATTGGTCTTGGTCGTGGTCGTGGTCGCACACTTGTACAAATCTCAGAGGTAGGAGTAAAGGTACCTGATCGATTGGTTGCCGTAAAATATGCTATCAAATCATGTGCAACTAGGCTCGCTAGGATTGGGATCACCTTGCCTACTCTATGTTCAGTGAAGATTCAAGCTATAAAGCTCAACATGCATGACAAACTTATGGACTTGTGTGTACAGATGTCTCGAAACCTTCCAAATGATGTGGTAAACTCTTAGTTTCATAGCTTACATCTACTTTTTGTTGTTATAAGTTGTAAAGCTTGATTCTTATAATCATATTCTCTGCAACACATACAGATCGAGGAGTATGGAATGAGCTATGCAAGATGCAGTTTTGAAGCCATTTTAAACCAGGCCATGCATAGATTGGGTTATGAGTGGAAATATGCTCATGAAGACCCGATATTAACTACAAAAGGATATCAAGCAAAGGTGATAGCGACTAAGAGGGGAGAGCCATTCACTGTGGAACCACCGTTAATCGTTGTTAGTCGCCCTTGTTCTACTAGTCATCAGGCAACGGAGAGTGCACTAATTAATACTTTGGACTTCATCGATAGCATTATGAGATACAAGATCGGTGATCTACACTACGCAGATCTTGTATTGCGAGAGAGTGAAGTGCCCAGTCCTCGCTTTGGAGAGTAGTCGGACATATGTGTAATTAACTTTGTGGTTGAACATCTAGTTTATTTTAATTTTTAGTTAAGTTTTTATGAACATGATGAATGGCTAGTTGTAATTTATAAGATCCAAATTAACTTCTTAGTTTCAATCCTTAATGTTTGCGTATAATATTTAATGCAACAAACTATAAAACAAAAGAAAAGTAATGAAAACAAAAAAAATAAAATAAAATAAAACATTTAGTCCCGGTTTGTATTACCAACCGGGACAAGAGATGTGCAACATGGCAGCGCATGGTGCATGGTTGGCACAGCCTCTAGTCCGGTTGGTAACACAAACTGGGATTAGAGGGTACATTTTAATCCCGGTCCTGAGACCGGGACTAAAGGGGGGCCTTTAGTCCCGGATTCGCAACCCCGGTTGGCATACCAAGAATAGAGGGGGTTGCAAACCGGGACTAGAGGCCATATGTGCACTAGTGATTTAAGGTGGCCGTGTGGCCGGCATGCATGAAATCTAAGTTCCAATTAATCAATAGCTCACAAGTTTTACTCCCTTTCCTTGGTAGAATTCTCTCGTGGCTGGGTGGCGACCGGCGGGGTGGGAAATGGCGACGCAAGCACGACGCGAGCCTTGAAGTCAAGTCGTCGCCGTCCCGAGTCCCAACCTTCGATGCCTCACAGACTGGCGTCAGTGGAGTAGCAGCGCCGCCAGGAAGGTAGTCATGGTCACAGACTCACGGGAGCCTTTGTCGTTGCGGGTTGCGGTGCCGCAAGACAAAGGGAGTTAAGGGACTACGGGAACGGGAGTGGAGCTAGAGGCTTAGGGTTGTCAACTTGGGCTGGGCTGTAGTTTGGCTACTGGGCTTTGCGACCCGAATTTTGATTTCGGTTGCATATGGAATATAATATAGAAACATAGAAATCAGTCAAAAAAGGCTCAAACCAAACTTCGCTCTGTTTTTGAATTTTCTTTCCGAATTTCGTACTAAATTTGAATTTTTCCGAAAAAGCTGAAAATGATCGGATCAAATGTACAAAATCATGTGATTCGGTCGGGAAAGTTTTTTTTGTTTTCATCCTTAGTTGGATAGCCACCCACTAAGACAGCCTTGGTAACCCCTTCTGTGCCAATTCCTTCTGCAAAAGTATGCAAGAATCCCGGATAATTCACCTTGGCTCAGCAGTAGGCGACACCGCGCAATGTTGGCCTCTTGCAGCATGGGATCCTCACAACCCAGCTCAGAACTCAGCTTGCTTACGGCCGGCTTTCCAGCTGCATGGCCCGCCCAACGACGACATTCACATTTGTCTCCGGCTGCAACCTTTGGCGCATTGGTGGCGGGCCAGCTATCGCATGGCACCATGGCCAGTGCAGGCCCAGCTTTGTGACCGGCCGACTATCCCTAATCATGTACAAATCAGCGCTACTACAGGGGAGGGATTTAGTAACACCAACTTATGTGACTATAGGTTGGAAAAAGTGTCACTAGCTTTTTTAATAACACATTTATGTCTGTGTTCCAATAGGGCATGTTACTATAGACTAGTTTATAGTAACATATTTAATTGTCTATTGAAATATCAGTTCAGTGTTACAATGAATTTTGTTGTAACACTTTTTTTGCTATAGTAACACTTCATGCTACGGTAGAACACATAGTTTGTAACAAATTTATTGATCTATTGGAACACTTATCAACTGTTACAATGGTTGTCCATTGTAACACTTTTTTAGTTCTAGTAACACTTCTACATTATAGTAGAGCGTAGTATGGGACAAAGTAACACATGGTTTGTAACACTTTTTTATATGTATTGTAACATATTTATAAGGATTCGTCCCTGATGCAACAGCTATTGCAATATGCCAAATATGGTTGCAATAGACGAAATTGGTACACGAAAAATTGGTTGGAAAAAGGCTATTGCTATTGGAACACGGATTATTATAGTATCCAAAAAAAGACACTTTGTAAAATCACATAACTGACAAATTTCAACAATCATAGCAAGATCCACATAACATAGAATGGTTTCCAACATTGTTCTTGTTCAAATCAAATCATTGTATATGTACAAAAATATATATGGCTCTAGAGAGCAAACACGGATAGTCCATACTAGAAAGAAAATGTCAAGAACTAGCTAGGATTCATAAAGGCCATTGTTTCTTCTTCTTTCTTTCTTTGTACACATCTCGATGTGGGAATTCAGCCATTAATCATTTCAATCTGCAAAGAAAATGTAAGTTGTAATATTACAAATTAAGCCACATATATACATTGATGTGATGTTAGGAAAGCTAGTTTTGAACATACAAACATCGATGGCCAAGCAATTGAGACTCCTTTGGCGTGGGCATCACCAATATTGTTGCACCCAGGCATAGGCATCACTAATGGCTCATCTTTTGCTATAGGATGATTGATAAGCACTTTGTAGAATTGACTTTCTATCTTAATTCCACCAACAATGGCTTCTGGATCAGTGCTCATGAGAGTTGCATACGCCACATTAGACTTATTAGGATATTTTGAAGTCATTAGTAGCACTGTGGACCCAACCTACATCAATTTGACATAATCTCTTAGTGACCAACAACCCTTAGTTGTACATCATGATCATCCAATTAGAACAAATGATATTATGTTCATCTACCTTCATTAGAGAAAGTTGTTTAGGTTTTTGACGCTTGTAGCTTGCAGCCTTGTCATGAGCAACCTCCTGGTCTGCAATGGTTCTAGTCTCTCTAGGCCCTCCATGATGACCTTTGCACATGTTAAATGAAGTATGAAACAGTAAGAAAAAAATAAAAGTAGAAAATGACATCAGCAAGAATGAAGACCAATAGTGCAGTACTAAATGTATAGCATGTCAATTTAGGGAAGGCTACTTTCCAGGTACAATAATCTCTTGGGTAATAAAGTGAAGAGCTGAGAGGAAGTTTAGAATAATGACCATCACTAACATCTGCTCTTTTACTTTAGGATAGCAAACACACACTTGGATGCAATCATTTGGTAAACTAAGATGGGTGCGCTGCAATGTGTTTGCAGGCAATATGTACAAAGAAACAAAAGAAGGGATTCTCAAGTTCCACTATTCTTGGCCGAAGCTGCAGTACATTGCAATGTGCAACAGATAGATGGGGAGCAGGATCACTCATGAATGCAAGAACATCTGGTGCACAAAGGTAGAGAATGGGAAAGTCACCGGTGGCAAAGTATGCTCCATAGGTACCTGTTGTTTATTTGGAACTATTCTACTTGTGGCGGAACTCCTTTGACAAGAATCAAACTGAATTGGAGAGAAAGGCAATTGTTTTTATACATTGTCGCAATAATAAACGTCTTAAATAACTAGCATTACAAGTCTAATATATTTTATTCAACGGTACATTGAAATAGTGTACCTCTGTTGGTCTAGAATCATTATTGAGGTGCCGTTCAAATATTGCCTGTGCTTCTGCTTCTTCTACTTCATTGTCATTGTTGTCACTTTGGCACTGATTCCAATTCAAATTTATTGAAATAATAATTTGTAGGTAAAATATTTACATGTACTAAATTAAGAGTATATTGTTGTTCTTAAATACAAAAAATCAGTTGATAACCTTTTCTCCGGATAAAAGTGGATTGTCATCATCACCAAATTCAAACTCACCTGTTTCTTTATTCTAGTAAACATAAAAGATAGTAGCATTAGTTGTTATAAAAATTCTTTATGGATGCATAAGCATTAAATTCAAAAGCAAGGGTGACTTTACCAATTCATTCATGTGTTTGAGGAATCCCTCATTCTGGTTGGGTGCACCACATTGAACTCTCTAAAATTATGGAAGAATATTAAAGCCAAAATATTAGATTAGGTGAAAACATGGAAAATAGAGAAAATACCTTTCTTTTAGAATTCACCACTTGATTCTGAGAATTGTTCTGATCACTCTTAGCAAAATTTTCATAGAAAAGATATAAAGTTTGAGTAACGCATTTCAGTATGTAGTTACAAATTAAACTGTACTTTCTTACCATTGTTGCTTCTTGGTTCTCATTGTGCCTCTGATTGTTTTTTAGTTCTTCAATAACTTTGTCTTGCATTCTGGAATGCTCTTTGAGTTGCCTTAATTCCTCCAGCATGTGAGTCTCTACATCAGATGATGAGCCATCTAGTGAAACTATATTAATGTCCTTAAAATGGTGTGTTTTTCGACCATAAACTTGTTTAGGAACCGGAAACAATCCCATGCCGTGCACTTGTCCAGCCTTCTCTTCTCCCAACACCTGATGCAATGCGTCACCTTCCCATGCAACTCCTCCCTCACTATTATTAATAAGATAAATATTAATGAAAAATAATTTCTTAAAATGAGTATTATTAACCACAACTACACATTCGCTTATGGCTATACCGGTCCTCCTTCTCACCCCATCCAGCTCCATACGGCTTGCACAGCTTTCCTCTGCGTCTTATCCTCCTCACATCTTCCCCCACCACTAGCGCCAGTCATGCCCTGTCTACCTGCTCACCCTTTACAGCTTCATATTTATTTTGAGACCTTAACTCTTCAAGTACAAGTTGTTGTAGTACCAACTCACACCACCACAAACGCACACACACTGACAAACACACTTAGTGTGCAAGGTAGACCTACACATATACAAAGAGACTGCACGTGGCTAATAGGCATATGAAGTCATCACCCTGGCTTCGCACGTGACAGACTGTCACCCTGACTAATGTGGTGCATCCTCGTGTGAGGTAGCTAGGCCAGGACATAGCCTACACATTGTTGGGGGAAAAACCCTCGATGAGACACCAACGTCGATTTCGAGGATCGAACACCAGCAGGCATCAAGCAACCATGGGCTCTTCTATCCGAGCAACGCTTGGTTCTCTCTAGCTCCATATTTGGTGCCCCTAACCTTGCCCTCGCCTCCACCACCTCCGACCGCCAGCGACGACCACCTTCTACCCCTTCCCTCTCCCTCTCAATGCGGACATGGAGAACTACGACGATCTCCTCACAAGAACCCTAGGCGGCAACAATGCTTCTTCTCCGGTGGCAATGACAATACTTCTTCTCCGGCGGCGGTGGTGCTTCTTCTCCGGTGGCGCGAGCGAGTCAACGGCCAAGGAAAGCAGTAGCGAGTGGCAAATTCCTTGACTTACATATTTGTTTGACATCCGAAAGTTCTCAAATAATCGGATCAGATGAAAACAAAGTTTGGAATATTACGCTATAAATTTTCAAATTTGAGGGATTTAAAATAAAATTTGAATAATGTATTTTTAGAAATAATTATGCACTTAAAAACATTTTTCTTGATGTTAGCATAACTATTTGTGAAACCGACGACATTTTTTTACAAAAAGAAATGATATAAAAACTCACACGGACTGGACCAAAAGTGATGGAACAGAGAACGGTCCAGTATGGACCGTGACCATGGCTAGTGGCTGGTATTTGTTGAGTATTTTGGATTCTATTTTACAAAAGGGCCCCCTTGGCATATTCCCTTGAGTAAAATACCGGCCTTGTGAGCTTTGTCAACCCGCTATGATCTCTGGGAATTTTTTTATTAATAAACTTATTTTTTTAAAAAATTACAAAATTAGTCTCTTTTTTTAAAAAATTACAGAGATAGGCCACCAGTCGCCCGTCGGAAGGGCGAAGACGGGCCTTGTCGCCCGACTGGCGGGCTACCTGGGCCATGTTGCCCGACCAACAGGCGACGTGGAGCTCGTCGCCCGGCCGATGGGCGACGTGGAGCTCGTCGCCCGGCCGATGGGCGACGTGGCCCATGTCGCCCGACCAGGGGGCGACTTGGCCGTGCACGTGGCATGGCGGGCCCCACGTCGCCCGACCAGCGGGCGACTTTGGCCCCTGTCGCCCGAACACGGGGCGACGTGGCGGCTTTATATAAGGCGGCCGGCCGCTGCCGGCTGGCGCGGAAGGGGAGAAGAGAAGGAGAGGAAGAGAAGAGAAGAGAAGAGAAGGGAAGAGAAGAGAAGAGAAGAGGAGAGGAAGAGAAGAAGAGGAAGAGGAAGAAGAGAGGAAGAGAAAAATTTTCGGTAAGTAAAAAAATAATTTTATATATAATTATTTAATGTGTGTTATATTAATTGTTAGATAATCTAATGAGCAGTTGAGCGATTAATATTATATTTTGGTAGTATTACTTATATTCTTATTTTATATATATTGTTAAATTAAATAGTTATAGTTGAAATAATATTAGTAATATATTAGTGAAAAGGTATTTTAGCTGAAATTTTTAGATTACACAGATGTCGGAGAAGTTAGGATTTCAAATTTATTATGGAGAAGGAGAAATTATTCAAGGTGTACACGGGGTTGATCTGTCAGGATTTGCCTCAGTAAGTAGATGGGTGTCTAGGGCAAATGAGAGAACAATTAGTGGTGTGAAGAATTGGTTGATGTGAATATTTAGGCTTGACAACAACCAACATGACGTTAAGGTCATGGGTATCGTTAGTCGTGCTCGGGAGGGCACTTTTTGGGAGTTAGTACCGCTTAATGCAACATCAACATGGAGAAAATACGTCAACAAAGCTGTAGAACGTGGGTGGCCTCTAGTTCTTCTTGCTCAGGCATATACGAAGGAGGTTCATGAGGTACACGGTGTAGAAGAAGAAGGAGGTCCGAGCCATGACAATCACAATGATAATGAGGAAGATAATGAAGAGAGTGATCATCACCTGTCATCTATGGTACCGACGGGTGAAGCGGACGGAGGAGAGCGCATAGAGCATATAGTTCAAGAGATGGCGATGGAAGATATGGAGAATGAGAATATATCTGAAACTGACTCATCTGAAGATGAGAATGAAATTCCTGTCCCACTGGAGTGGAATAGTAACAGTTCGAAGAATTTGATAATCAACGAAGGAAATTCTGTGCCGTGGGAATATCATGAGAATGAACTAGTAGAGGGAGCTATGTACAAAGGCAAAGATAAAGTGATGAGTGCCGTGAAGTACTGGTCTCTGTTAATGAAGCAGTCTTTTGTAGTTGTTAAGTCCAACAAGAAAGTATATGATGTTAAATGTGTGTTTTCGGACTGTCCATTTAGGGTACATGCTTATGAGCAAAAATGGAGTACAATTTGGAAGTGCTCTATAGTAACAGAACATACATGTGAGTTACAAGAATTAGAGAAGTCCAATACAGCTCTTACATCGAGCTTCATTGCAGAGTACATGTATAATCGAATTGTTGATAATTTATGGTATGAGCCGAAATCTATAGTGAATACTATAGAGGAAGATTTTAAATACACCATCAGCTATTCGAAGGCGTGGCGAGCGAAACAGAAGGTCATTGAGAAGAGATTCGGTTTGTATGAAGCATCTTATGAGAACCTACCAAGATTGTTAGAAACCGTCAGACAAAGAAATATTGGTACATATTATGATATCATGGATGTGTCTGATCCAAAAGAGGCCAGAAAGTTAATACTTCGTCGAGCCTTTTTTGCACTAGGTCAATGTATAATGGCATTTCGTCATTGCAGACCTATTTTATGCATGGATGGTATATTTCTAACAGGAAAGTATAAAGGTCAGATTCTAACTGCTATTGGTGTTGATGGGAATAATCAAGTACTACCAGTTGCTTTTGCTTTTGTGGAAAGTGAGAACACAGATAGTTGGTATTGGTTTCTGGAGCGTGTGAAGTTAGCAGTGGTGCAAGGACGACCTAATGTTTGTGTCATACATGACCGACATGCCGGTTTGTTGAAGGCGATAACGGATATGCAATATGGTTCAGTGGAGCATGATCTTCCTCCTCGATGGTCGGACATACAATCAAGATGGTGCATGAGGCACTTGGGTGCAAATTTTTTCAGCCATTTCAAAAATAAACACCTTATGAATATGTTTAAGAGGTTGTGCAATCAGAACCAACAAAGAAAATTCAATGTAATGTGGACACGTCTTGATGAATTAACAACAAAGCAAACAGAAGAGTTAGCGACTCGTACGAATCAAGACCCGAATGATATATCTGTTCCTCTTTCAGGCCTCCCAACGGATGCCTTGAGGAACGTGGTTCGGAGGTCGGGGTCATCAATCAGGTGCTTCTCAGATTGGATTGAGTACGAGCCAAAGGAGAAGTGGTCATTATTATATGACACAGATGGGACGAGGTTTGGAATAATGACAACAAATTTGGCGGAGGTGTACAATTGGGTCATTTGAGGCATGAGAGGATTACCTCTTGTAGCAATCATAGAGGGTATTTTGCATGGAACATGCAAGTACTTCCGTGAAAGATATATGGTTGCTTTTAATGCGATGGCAGATAATACATTGATTTTTTCAACATTCATGACAAATTACATGAAAAAAAAGGTGGAGAAGGCAAGCTTGCATCGTGCACGTCCTATGGGCACAACAGAGAATCGCTTTGAAGTTCTGTGTAGGGATCGGGGCCGTCGTGGTGGCAATCAAGAGAGAATTGCACAAGAGTGTGTTATTCGTTATAACTCATGCAGCTGTTTGTGCATGAAACCAAAACTTCTACACAGGCCGTGCTCACATGTTATAGCAGCTTATTCACTTACTAATTTGTCCCTGAAGCCGTATGTCTCACATTATTTTATGAAGGAGGTAGTCATGACAACTTGGAATGCAGAGATTTATGGTTTCGCAATATTTGGTAGTTTTATAAACAATCGTGACAGTAACTACCTGCGGGGGCCTGATAAGGACAAATTAAGATAGAAGCCTAGTCGTCGTAAGACACGGCGCATTAGAAATGATATGGATGACTCAGAAGTGGGAAGACTGGAGCATCGGTGCACCAAGTGCAATGGCACAGGACATACTTATAAAAAGTGCACGCGTGCAACCACCACAGAGGGAGCTGCAGAAGCAGGACCTTCAGGGAATCCGCAAGATGGCCGGCGCCCTCGTGCACGTCGTGGATTGCGGAATTAAGGCGGAAATGCTCTTTAAAAACAATAGTATGTCTGCTTTTTTTTGATTTGTTGTGTCATAGTATTAATTATATTTGTGCATTATTTTTTTACATTATTAAGATATTTTAGGTATGGCGATGGATGAGGGACATTTGGAGTTGTTGGACGCACAGTTGGACCAGCGCCACCGGTCCTACTTGAGTGCTAGGACAGCTGCTGAGCTACCTGTTCTACGGCCTAGGGTACCTCAGGAGTTGTGGCGGCTGGACGAGCGATGGACGGTTCGCGACATCAGTTCGATTTTGGAGGTTCCTCTTCACACGCTGTACCCATGGTTCCAGGTATGACCTACTTTTAAGAGTTCGACATGTTATATATTAGTTTTACCATCAGCGTTATCATAACGTTGGTCTTATAAGTTTAGGGACGACCCGTTACGACTACGAGGGATCGGACATCTCTGAGCACGCTGACACTTTTCGTCAGCGATCCCCGTCACCCTTTGACCTTGACAGTTACCTGGAGCAGGAGCCGGCGGACGTACTTGCGTCATCGCAGTTACGTGAAGCACCACCACAGACACAGCCCTCACAGGACGAGTACGCGACACCAGCTGCTGCTGGAGGCCGTCCTGCACGTGTTATAGTTCTTCCTTTGTCGCTTACTTACTCAGCCGCCATGTGCGAGCGGGACGCAAAGCACCAAAACCTGGCACGATTAGGGGTGTTGCACCTAAGCATGGACGATATTAGTTTTATATGATTTGCCGCCGATGTTGTTTCTATGATATTGTACTGATACTATTTTAGTTTTTAGAACTTAATTAATGTTTCACTGTTGTATTTTTTTATCTATTAAGTTTGGGCAAGCACACGACAACGGCGTTTTCACACGCCCATTGCATGACTGCGTATTATTATTGCTAAATAAATATTATTTTAAAAAAAATCCGAAATTTTTTCTAAAATTTTCAAATAAATAAATATTATTTTAAAAAAAATCCAAAAAACCAGGTCGCCCGTTGGCGGGGTGAACATCGGGTCGCCCTTTGGCTGGACGACTAGCCTGGTCGCCCTTTGGCCGGGCGACGTGGGCCTGGTCGCCCTTTGGCCGGGCGACGTGGGCCTGGTCGCCCTTTCAACGGGCGATTCTCTCACGTCGCCCTTTCAACGGGCGACTGGTAGCCTATTCCTGTAATTTTTTAAAAACGGAGACTAATTTTGTAATTTTTTTAAAAATAAGTTTATTAATAAAAAAAATCCTCAAATGCTCCTAGTATGGACCCATCGTATGGACCGTGACCTCCTGGTGAATGGCTAGCGAATCGACCCGTGGCTCACCCACTCCCGCGTCCCATTCGCACCGATTCAGCCGCCGTGCGAATCCTGCTCTCTATCGCCGCCGCCGCAGAGTGTTCCCATCGCCTGAATCTGTTCTGCATTGACGCCGCCGTGGACTGCTGCTCTCGCCCAGACCCGCTCGCCATCAGCACCTCCGTGTGGACTGTTTGAGTACGTGACGGCGGAATGCCATCACCCCGTCGTCCTCCTCAAGCGCGGCCACAACATCCTCCACGATCCGCTGGTTCCTCATGACCCCCTGGTTCAACCACCAAAGGTGACAATCATTTCCACTGGCCCCTACCCCTCTCTCCACACTGATCCCCTCACAAATCCAACCAATCACTTGGAAGCATCAATCATTTTTTGTAACTGAAAAGAGTAAGTAGAATTTTGATGTGCCGTGGATGATATAGAGGTAGAAAATAGAGGAGTTCGATTCGCTCTGATCCTGTTGTTTGTTTAGATAGCCAACTTTGTATTCTTTGTCCAGATTTAATTTCGTGTCCTGCTACTCAGGCACTCGGCAGCGGTTCCTCTTTCATGAGCTTTCCAGTGCACTGAGTTTATCCTACTGACCAAATGCTTTTTTTTAATCCATGTGAAAATGCAAACCGGTGAATTAGTAGATCCGAATTTAAGTATGTAAACATCCATTGCCATGCCAATTTTATGCATATCCTAGTAAAAAAAGAAGGCAAGGCCAACTCCAGCATAATTGGAATATTCTTTTAAAAAAAGTAATCACCATGGTTTCAGTAGGAATTCAGATCCACTACATGAGGAAGTCCATCACATCGCTGTAGCCTGCTTCTTCAAGTGCCATGCCATAATGCCTTTGCATTGTTTCTTCTTAATCTTCTCAGAGCTGATGGATGTAACAAACGAAAAGGAAGCAAAAGTCCATGGATTTTTTTTACAATTAATTTCAGCATTGTACATCAGCAGATAGGATTCATTATAGTATCATGGAAAACATAGCTCAATTGTTTCCAAAAAAGAATAGCTGAATGCATATAATGATGCTTCCTGCAACTCTGAGCCATATATTTTCAGACTGACAACTAGAGCACATTTTATTTCAGTGAACCAAATCCAGAGGTCCAAGTTCAGAGAACCAAATTTGTAGAAACTATTACAAACATTTTGCAAGAGCATTTCCATGTGAGTGAAATCTGAAGTTTTTCCTGCACATGCTAAATTGGCAAAGTATTCTGATTCATTGTAATTCTTCTCCCAAACTTTTCTCTTTTAGCAGTTCTATGAAGAAATAGTCAAATTGTTTCATCATCACTGTGGTTATATTTCAAGGCTATTAGAATCATACCAGACAGTCCCATCGGAAGGCTATTGCGGTTCCTGAAGTTAAAACAAGGTGGATGATCCAAATCTATTTTCTTTGTTGCTACTATTATAGATTTTTCATCGCTCGTAACAAGGATAAATAAACTAATGCAGTGATAGTATTTCTTGTTTTCAGTGAATTAATGGACTTAAGTGCTATTAAGAGGTTGTTGCAATCAGAAAGACCAAGTGATGACTACATAGCTGGAGTAAAAGGTTTTATTAAGTTTGCCTAAAGTGGAAAAAGGTCTGATGCAAAGATTTAATGCCCGTTTGTCAAATGTGTCAACAGAAAGTTACAAATGCAAGAAACAGTGTATGAGCACTTAGTGTGTAATGGAATGCTGCGTGGATACAGTATATGGGGTTGTCATGGGGAAACAGCATCTTATATCTCTGCTAACAAAGATTCAGAGCCATGTTCAAAGAAAAACAAAGATTCAGAGCCAGCACATCCCAGTTTAAACACTAATATGCGGCAAGTAGTTCAAGAAGCCTTTGGATATGTAGATACTAGACATCATACAAATGGACCTCATGCATCTGGTTCCCCTGAAGATGGAACAGATGCGAAAGCAGAAGCTTTCTTTGATTTGCTTAGGGCTGCTGATGAACCATTATGGGAAGGATGTGAGCTTTCAAAACTCTCTTTCCTTGTCGTATTGTTACATGTGAAAACAACCAACAAGTGGAGCAATAAATCAATTAATGATCTACTTCAAATCTTATAGCTAGCTCTCCCAGAAAGTTCAAATATTCATACAACATTTGCGGAAGCTAAAAAGATCATTGCAAAGCTTGGCCTTAAATATGAGAAGATTCATGTATGCCCCAATAATTGTCCGCTCTATTAGAAAGACAAGAAAGATGATGACTTCTGTTCAAAATGCAAAGCTTCAAGATGGAAAAATAAGCCAAATGAAACATCATTAACAAAAAAGGAAAGAAGAAAGGCAACCCCAAATAAGGTATTGCATTACTTTCCAATCAAACCTAGACTGAAAAGGATTTTTATGAACAAGGAAACAGCCAAGTTAACTAGATGGCATGATGAGAAGCGTACAAGAGATGGTGCTTTGCGCCATCCTGCTGATTCACAGGTTTGGAAATTCACTAATTCTCGCCACCCTCACATCGCATCAGATTCTCAAAACATGAGGTTTGGACTAGCAACAGATGGTTTTAACCCATTTGGAAAGTGCAATTCTACCCATAGTTGTTGGCCAGTTGTATTAGCACCATACAACCTTCCACCTTGGTTATGCATGAAAGCTTCTTCTCTTATGCTCACTCTAATAATTCCTAGTTACCCAAGAAAGGACTTACATACATTTATGCAGCCAGTTTATGATGAGCTAAATGAGTTGTTTGATACTGGTATGTCTATATATGATGCATCTCGAGATGAGAGATTTCAACTTTATGCTACAGTATTGCATACTGTGAGTGACTACCTTGGGACAGGGATACTGGCACAGTATAGTGTTCTGGGACAGCTGGGTTGTGTGTCCTGTGATGATGAAATAAGTTCAATACGCTTGAAACATGGCTTCAAGCAATGTTTCATGGCACACCGATGATTTCTACTCGCTAGCCATGAGTTCCGTTATGATGCTAGTTCATTTGATGGAACCGAAGAGCATCGGTCTAGACCTATTTCTTATTCTGGAGAATCTCTTTTGGAAAAGAGAAAATTAATAAGTGACTTTGAGAAGTCCAAAACTTGGAAGGGTGTTAGTGGCCTATTTAGTTTGTCTTACTGGAAGTATAATTTGCTACGACACAATCTTGACTTTATGCACATAGAGAAGAATGTGTGTGAAAATATATTTGGGACACTTTTAGAAATGGATGGAAAATCAAAGGACAACCTACAGGCAAGGAAAGACTTGCAAGAAATGAACATCAGGCCAGATCTACATCCACAAAAAGGCTAATGGTAAGTATTACTAGCCTCCTGCTTTACACAACATGTCTAAAGTGGAGAAGCAACAATTCTTGTAAGTCCTTCATGACATAAAAGTTCCAGATGGTTATTCTAGTAACATCGCCAAATGTGTAAATGTTGATCAACAAAAAATTTCAGGCCTAAAGAGTCATGACTGCCACATACTAATGCAACAACTTATGCCACTTGCTTTGGGAGGTCTTCTTCCACATGAAGTTACATCTATCTTATTTGACCTGTGTGGATATTTTAGAGAACTGAATGCAAAAGTTCTTCACATAAATGAACTTGAGAAGTTAGAAGAACGAATCATACTGATGTTATGTCGAATGGAGATGGTATTCCCGCCTGGGTTTTTCACTACAATGTGCATCTTGTTCTTCACTTAGCAACAGAGGCAAAAATAGGTGGTCCTGTAGGTTATCGGTCAATGTATTTTGTGGAAAGGTATGTTCTCCTTATAAAAAAACTAAGAGCCATGTTTCGTACCTTCACTTTGCTTGCTAAATTATAGTTTTTATTAATTTATACTAGTTCGTGTAGCTACTTTGGTGTTTTGAAGTCAACTGTGAGAAATAAAGCTCGTCCAGAGGGTAGCATTGTAGAAGCGGTTCTAGCAAAAGAGTCTATGCACTTTTGTTCAACATTTCTTGATGGTTTTCAGACCCTGTCTAATAGGCTTTCACAGAATGACGAAAATGACGAGTCACTTGGATGCTCTGCTAGACATGTATCAACTCTTTTTCCTCATCCTGGGAAACCACTTGGAAAGCCAAGTAGTTATGTTCTGAGAGGTTTGGCTAAAGTACAAGCACATAGATATGTGCTATTCAATTGTTCTTATGTCGATCCATACCTTAGGTAATATCTCAAAATTGTAAACATAAATTTATTTTTTTGCCTCCTATAAATTTTCCTATATGTAAATTGCAGAGCTCATGCTGAAGAGATCATCAAAAAAGGCACTGGACATAGAGCCAGCCATAGAGATGTTGAGAAAATCCAAAATCAGAAGTTCCATGAATGCTTTAGAAGTCATGTAACTACCTTAACTCAAACTGCTTTACATGTGTATTAACATGCAAAACTAAATTAACATGTGTATAATTGTATAGATAATGCAGTTAGAGAGTGAAAATGGCATTCATGGTGTTAAAGATGACATTAGATGGCTAGCTCGTGGCCTAGTTGAAGCTGCAAAAAGGTACTGTGCTTTCAGCAGTCGAGGTTTCCGTTTTAGGCCTAAATGGTTGGATCGGGTTACACAAAATAGTGGTGTTGTGCTAACTGCAAAAACATCAAGTTATGCCAGTGTAAGTGATGGCAAACCAGTTTTAGGTGATATGACTTACTATGGGAGGATAATTGATATTATTGAGCTAAACTACTCTGAGAAATTTTCTGTGGTACTTTTCAAATGTGAATGGGTTGATGTTATTTCCAAAAGAGGAATAATGAAGGACAAGTATGGACATACACTTGTTAATTTCTCACACTTGATACATACAGGAGAAAAGATTGTTTATGAACCATACATTTTTTTCCTAACCAAGCTGACCATGTGTTTTATGCTAAAGATGAAGAAAACCCTAGGTGGTATGTAGTCAACAAGATGAAGCCAAGAGATATATATGACACAGGTTGTGATGAATGGTAAGATGATGTTGAAAATGAGCCATACCATGTCACACACCTTGGAAATATGTTTAATAATGCAAATGTAAGGTATCAATGGGCTAGGATAGATATTGAGGGAACCACAGTGGATGCTAGTGAAGCTGTGGATGCTAGTGGCAATGTATTGAATATTGAATGACCAATCTTAGTACATGAGGTGCAGTACATGACTCTTATTGTGCATGCTTGTTTCTTCAATGGTTCAGGAAGGGTCACTACAAGGTAACAAAATCAACAAATTTACTATGCAATAAATTTTACACTACTTCTAATTGTCGTACCAAACTTTTGTGCAGTTGGCTTTGCGTTCCTATTAGGAGAGAGCAACTCTTCAAAAACGGACACCACTAGTCCTGTGAGGATGTCTACTGCATCAGGACCAAAAAAGATGACACCAAAGAGATGGTTACATATTGGATAAATGATTTTATCAATGATGAGATGTATTCGGAATTTTTATTTGATATGTGATGCAACTCGTTTAGAACAAAATTATGGTTTCATGAGACAAACTTGTTTAGAATAATTCATGGATTTGTGAGATGAACGGATATGATTATGGTGCTTATTACTTTGTCATATGCCAAGGATTTTTATGCCCAGAATTTTTATTGTGTTCAATATTCCCCATATTTTATTTGCTCATTACTCCACAACTTTTATGCCCAACTGCGACGGCCAGCTTGCTCGCTATGAGCACAGGCAACGGAAACCAACTTATTTACCTGCTTGCCACTTACAAGCTACGTAACATGCAACTGAACGATTGGAACGTGCGAATGAATAGAAGTGTCAAAATATAAGGAGAATACTACAAAAGGAAAAATATAAATAATGGCAAAAAAATAAAGCGTCCAACATTTTGAGGCCTACTTTTTATGAAAGCAAGTTTCTCGTGCTGGGGAAAGCAAGCGAGCGAGAGCATGATTTGAGGACGTTTGGGTGCACTGCGAGGGGACACATGCACACGAGCGTGGGGAAGTGAAGAGTGTAGGGGACAATTGCTCTAAAAATCTTGGTAACATTTAGTTTGTAACATTATTTTATGTTATTACAGGATATGTATTTGTAACATATTTTATATGTTCCATTTATGTGTTACAATAGAGCGCACTTTTGTAACATTTTGCTAGTAACATTAATTTTGTGTTACTAAAATTATTGTTACTATCATAATTTATTTGTAACACTCTATTTTGTGTTACTATCAGATTTCATTGTAACACATTGATGAATATGTTACAAGGAAGTGTTACAATATCCTTGACTTGTAGTAGTGCAGGCAGTTAGTAATTGTTTCTCTCAAGTTTAACTGGACCATGTCATCCAAGAGAGTATTCTTCTGGCAATAATATAAAAAGTGAATAGATGATTTGATACAATCACAGAGAGGGGCTCTTCATAAATTTCTTACGTGTAATACAAGCACTTAAATAGATCTAAATGTGTTGGTGATAGTTTCTATGGAGGAACCCGCTATTACTAATCTTATGGAAGACACTGTTGACATTGACAACATGGATAAACATAATGTGAGTTATCAGAGCATGCATTTAATTCAAATGAAACAGAATTTATCTTCATGAGGATCCGATTTCTATTGATATTTATGATCCAATAAATTGAGATAAACTTGATAACAAGGCACCGGATACAATAGTCTATAAGAGAAGATAATCATGAATGCGGTGTGGATGAATGCCAACTATAGACCTATTTACTATTCAAAAATGAGAAATGGAGCAGTGTCGGTGTTTTGACCCTTGGGGGGTTAACTCCAACGAGTAATATTGGTAATTGCGTGCTCCCTTAATCCGGTGGGTGATGCAAGAAGGACACAGTGATTTATCCTGGTTCGGGCAAAGAAGGCCCTACGTCCAGCGGGGGGAGGATGATTCGTGTTATCTTGCACCGAAGTGCTAGTACAGAGGAAAATACAAGCAGGTGTGAGGAGCGCGTGTGGAGCTTGGGCGTTCGGACGCCTAGTTCTCAACCTTACGCTGTCTCACGGTGTCGTTCTGTGATCTAAAGACTTAGCGTTTCTGTGCTCTCGATCCTCTCCTTTCTCAGTCCGGTCCTGGCGCCTCCTTTTATAGATGAAGGAGGGGCACAGGGGTACATGTATTTCGAGTCCGCATAGCTAATGATGTACGACGTTGAGGCCGATCTCGTCAGTGCCACTGTAGTGATGTACGTCGGTATGGGAGGCCCTGCAGCCATCGCGTCGGGAGTTGTTGAAGTTCCGCTCGAGGGTTCGTTTGATGAAGTCGAGGGGCGACGGTCGAGGGTCTTGGCTGGAGTCGAGGGGGTCGTGCCGAGGAGGTCGAGCCTCGCCGGATAAGGCCGAATCCCGGAAAATGCGAGAAACGTGCTGGTTTATACGTCTCGAGGTGGTGCTGAACGGGGCACAGTGGTCGGCATGGTGCAACAGCGAAGTACGACTCGCAGGATTTCGGGGCATGGGCGGTAAAAGCCAGATTTGACAGCCACGCCTGCAACTGTTACCGTAACTGTGGCCATGCGGTTAGGCGGGGGTAGATAGATGGCATTGAATGCGCTCGGATTCGTAGGAGAGAGTTGGTAAACCGAGGGGTGTACTCCCCTCGAGGGCCGCCCATTCGCCCGAACGAAGTTCCGTCCTCGAGGGCAGGCTCGTTCGGCGGGCGAAGTTACGTCCTCGAGGGCAGGCTCGTTCGGCGGACGAAGTTCCGTCTTCGAGGGGGCGCCCGAATTATAACCTTCCGTGTATAGTACCAGTCCGTTCAGTAGCCTTTCGAGTGTACAGTACCAGTCCGTTCGGTAGCCTCTCGAGCAGACTTTGGCTTTGGGCCGTCATCGTTCGTTCGTGGGTCAGCCCGATATGTCTTTGCCTGCGGGCCTTCATACATTAGCGCGGGAGGTCACCGGAGGGGTCGAGTTGTTGATTTTGCGGGGTTTAGTTCGGTAAACCAGGGGTTTGGGGTACCCATTTCTCGGGTATCGACAAGCGGTTCATGATATATATAATGGTTTGTGTATTCCAAACTCTTTGGAGCATTTTGCTTCTTGTAAGCTTTTTAATTTGAACAAATGCCAGAGTGCATTGGGAAATAATGGGTTTAGAGCTTGGAGGAATGCCAATGAGAGGTTCAGGGAGCATAAAATTAGTGCTGAGCACACATGACCTATGAGTTTGTTTGCTTGATTTGAAGTCCAAGGAAGTAACCTAGCTCTCCAATCATAGATACTTTAAATTCATGAGCCATCACCTCTTCAAATTCTTCACAAAAATTCTTGGTCCAAGCACTTGTTTGGAGATTTTGGGAAACTTTTCTGAAGAAGTGATTGAATGTTCCGGTGAAGATTATCTACATCCTCCAACAACTAATGAAATGGAGAAAATCTTACAAGTAAACTAGGCTTGTGGTGTCCTTAGAATGTCGGGTAGCATCGATTGCATGCATTGGGCACGGAAGAATTGCCCGAAAGGTTGGACAAGCATGCTCACTTATGGTGAAAAAGGCGTACACGTGCTGTACATATGCTGCATTTTTCATTTTTTTCTTGTCATTTTGCGTTTTGATTTTCCAAAAGTTGAAGATAAAAGTTGTTATGTTACATATATGTATGGTGTTTTTGTTTTATCTTCTTTTTGTGTCACATGTGACGTGGTATAACACACTAGGCATGTGATTTACATATATATATTCATTTAATCGGAGAATCCTATATGTTTATGCTTCTTTGGTGGAACACACTAGGCATGTGATTTATATATATATTGTCGGACTTCTTAGTTGATCGTCCACCAAGAACACTCTTATTCTTTTCTTCAACATACACAAACTTCCAAAAAACCAATGGCGCCTGCAGGAAAGAATCTCTCTGTAGCCGTGTTCCTAATTGTCATGGTGGCCACCGGTATGTCTCTGCACATTTACTAACAGTAGGAGATTTAAGTGAATTAATTGTTCATGTCTCTCCTAACAGCTTATGTTTCGACATTGAATTGGCTAGTCATGCAACTAAATATGTTGTTTTGATTATTATTTCGGTAATTAACCAACGTTCTTGCATGTGCTAGTATGTTCAAAGTCTGCACGGAGTGAATGCGGGCACCTCAGCGGCGATTATAAGGGACCGTGTGTTACCAACCAGAGTTGCGATGTTATATGTAAAGGAGAAAGCATCGACAACACTTCTGGTGCTTGTGTCGACTCGGAATGCTACTGCTATACCCCATGCTCCTCTAATATTGTTGTTGTTACCGGCACTCCGATGCAGCCATGATGCATTGATCCGAGTCTAATGCTTCGTAAATAAAATAAATTATATCTTGTTGGCTCTAATGCAATAATAGATATATAGTGTTTTCTGAAAACAAGAGGCGAGGTTACAACTGCTATTTAAATCAAATATAGAGTAAAGTTTCTAAAACTTATATTACTAAATTGTCCAGGTCTCCAAACTTGCAAAATGTTCGTCCAGAGACCTAACAATATTTTGCTCTCACTATAGTTTTATCGTAGTCGGATTAATTTTCCTATGTCATTCGGGTCCAAACTATATAAAATGCTGACTCCTAAACACACCTGGTAAGTCAATTCCAGTTATCCTCTCTCTAGCTGTCTCTACCTTTAGACAAACTTTTATTTTTTTTACCTAGTTGATTGAGCACGGTGGACAGTCAGTTGCTAAAAGTTTTTACTGTTATGGACTGTCCTTTGCTAAAACTGCTAACAGACCGTCCGTTGCTAAATGATGGGGCAATGGTGGTAGACCGTCTTTTGCTAAAATAATGTGGCGATACGTGTTTTTATTTTGCGAGGGCGGCAGCGGGTGGATCACACTATAGCGGTTGACGACCGCATGAAGCAAAAAGTAAAATTTCTTTCC
This sequence comes from Bothriochloa decipiens, assembly GCA_023333625.1. Taxonomy (NCBI): domain Eukaryota; kingdom Viridiplantae; phylum Streptophyta; class Magnoliopsida; order Poales; family Poaceae; genus Bothriochloa; species Bothriochloa decipiens. The sequence goes on from CM041637.1 coordinate 43,080,482, forward strand.
AATATAAAACCTTCATTTGTTGCCACATACTGCCCCAACCGAACACTGTCTGTGTCCCAATCTCCGTCCTTTGTCGCGCAGTCCAGTGTCTTCAGAGTTTATGTCCAAAACCAAAACAGCTTCCAACTCATTAAGAAAAAAGAACATCGTCTATATCTATATATCATTTCTATGCCTAATAAATAAAAAATCATCGTGCCCAATCACCTACTTGGTTTCGGCCTAAACTTGATCAGACTCATATTTTTTTTGAGAGAACAGGAGAGGAGAGGCTCAGGAGCCTCTATTGGAAAATTATTAAAAACTGTAACCAAGAAGGTTGCAAAAGTCATATGGGAATTGAAACGAAGCAGGAAACACGACAGCTGGGAGAGGATTTGGGAAAAAAGGAGACAACAAAATTAGGGCAGACACAATTTGCTCTTGCCATAATTCAATCCAGGGGAACTATTTCTTTTTTTTTCTTTTCAAAGTAGGGGAATTATTTCTTCTTGGCTCGGTCTAAGTCTGTTCGGAGTCACAATCAGCCATAAGTTGCCAGTCTTTGTATTCTGCCTGCCCGCAGCACCCCATGCGCCGCTCCGTCCAGGGCATCACAAGTTCGTCTAATCAAATTTAATGAATAATCAAATAATTATAGAAGAGCAATCTACAATGGAAAGTGCTAATCTTAACTGCTGACCTGCCTATCCATCCTTGCATGACTTTTCAAACTACGCCGGATGCTTCCGTGAGCAGCTACGCTCTAAGCACCTCCCTCTAAGCGCCCACATTGTACGTGGCCTAAAACGAAAACATCTCGGATCACAAAACCCCTTTTCGACAATAAATCCTCCATTTTCCTTCCTATATATAGCAATACAATCTAAGGGAACTTTATTCTTTATTTAGTTTGGAGATGTAACCTCTCCTGTTTTTTCAGAAACACACAATATATACATTATTACATAAGATATAGTCCGGGATAATTTATTTATCTATATTTATCTATCTATCTATACTATAAAAGAGCGAAGGAATTAGAAAACATATAAGGGTAAAAATATAACGGAAGAAAAGTAACTGGCCATCCGTGTGCTCATAGGTATATACCATGTTATCCACAACCGCACCGAAGAAGTCAAAGAAAAAGTTTTACACAAAGACGTAATTTTATAAAATGTTTCTCTCTCATTTGACCGATTTAAGATAAAGTTGAAATAGTTGAAATAGTTGAAATAGATATTGTTGGATTTTGATCGCAAAAAAAGATATTGTTGGATTTATTAATGGTTAATGATTATTGTTAGAATGTAATTGGGCTCGTGGGCCTGTCTACCATGACTCCCCATCTAGCCTATATATGTACACTGGCTATATGTGAGTAATGTATTGAGTATCCCCTAAACACGAGAGGTTACGATCCCGTAACACCCGCTTCTGCCAAACCCTAACCTACCCACCGCCGCCGCCGCCGATCGGACGGCACTCGCCGACGCTAGGCATCCTGCTCGCCGGCCCCCATCCCCTGCACGCGCGCCCCCGTGTTGTGCCCTCCTCTACCACACGGCTGCCGCTGACTCCTCGCCGGCACGCACTACCTCGATCCGCTGCCGCCGCCTTGCCTCCTTCATCGACCGTACCCGTCCGAAGTCGAGGCAGGCCCGACCGCGTCGATCGCCAGCACGCCACCCCAGTCTCACCGTTCGTCTGCGATCCGCGACTTCGTCCGCACATCCGCGCTCGGCCAACCGACCCCCGATCCGTCGGTCATGGCCGAGACCAAGGAGGAGCGCTAGATGTGCGTCGCGCGCGAGCAGGCCATCACCGCTCGTACCGCTGTCCTCGACAAGTACGAGGCCGACCACGCTGACGTCCACACCGCCGCCATCACCATCCTCAACATCAAGGTGCTCGTTCCCGTGATCCTCAACCTCGCCTCCAACAACTACACCCGCTGGCGCGCCCTCTTCCTAGTCGTCTTTGGCAAATATGCCCTCATCGATCACGTTCTCACCGACGTGGTCAACGATGACCGACCAGCTTGGGTGCAGATGTACTGCACCGTCTTCACATGGATCTACGGCACGATCCACCCCGACTTGCAGCAATCAACGATGTTGAAGGAGCCAAATGCTCGCATCGCTTGGGTGCACCTCGAGGACGAATTCCTTGGACAGCGCGAGTCACGCGCCCTATGACTGTCCGTGGACTTTCGCACCGTCAAGCAAGGATCATCCTCGATCATGGACTTCTGCTACAAGCTCGAGACGATGGCCGCCGCGCTATGCGACTTCGGCGACTCGGTCGGTGACCCGGTCGGCGACCGCACCCTCGTCCTCATGCTCCTCCATGGCCTCAGTGAAAAGTTCCGCCCCATGGTTACGAACATCAAGCTGCGGTAGCCATTCCCCACCTTCGCGGAGGCCCGCACCCTTCTGCTGCTCGAGGAAATCGACCTCAACGACATCGCCGACGACACCAGCAGCGCTTCTACCACCACGCCGCCTCCTGCGCCCCCAGCTCTCCTCACTGGCTCATCATCCTCTAGTGCTGCCCCTGTAGGGTTATGAGGGTGCTACGCTAGCCAGAAAATAAAACTTTTTCACCTCATAAACCAGGATCTACTGCTAGTTACAGGTTACGGGATTACCACTAGATGCGCAGGTGCAGCGGATGACGACTCAATGTAGTCGTACGCGTCACAGCAGGCAGTGCAGCTGCGTGGTCGTCTGTCACCTCAATCCTCTCCCGCGGTTCGTCCTTGCGCTCCAAGAGCAACGCCTCCAAGGTATCCACACGTGCGGGGAAGAAGCGTCGCAACTTGGACTGCTAGGTCCGCGAGAGCAATAGGGAGACATCGGCGTGAGGTAGGCGGCGGCTGGTTTAGGGTTCACCTTGGGCGCCCCACCCCTTCTAGTTATATAGCCCTGCTAATGGGCTTTTCCCAGAAAAGGCCCATTAGCATCCCTCCTTTAGGGTTTTCACTAACGCCCAACATTTGGGCCCGTTAGCAGTATCTAGGGCATATCTCCAACAATCTCCCACTTACACTAGAGACAATCTCTAAGCCAAGTTTCATCCCGTTAAGTGTGTGACCCTATGGGTTCACGTGTAAGTAGACATGGTCCGAGTACTCTTACTCAACCAATAATTGATAGTGGCCTCTAGCAAGACATATCAACCCCTAAGTACACGTAAAGATCATATCTGACGAACCACCACAATGTTAAGTCCATGCTATTCCCTTTGCCTCATGATATTTGGTCTAGTTCCAAACCGACCACTCTTTCTCGATCTGTGACTCGGAATTCCAATTGGTTAACTCTTTAACCTTAGCACGGCCATGCATTTCTGGATCCGATCACTCGAGGGGCCTAGAGATATCTCTCTTGTGAATAGAGGGGCAAATTCCATCTTGACTAACCATTACTTACAGCATGCTTCCCATCAAACCCAAAAACTACCTTTATAACTATCCAGTTACAGAGTAGCGTTTGATAGTCCCTAAGTAAGATGTTTCACATCTCAAGCGCATGCGTCAGCCTCAGGTCTAAGGACATAGCATACACGTTTGTGTATTGTGAGAATACTTCACACCTTCTCATGGTTGGGTCAGTCTAGCACCATATCTCCATATGTGCCCACATTATTGATGACATCGCCATGACCTATGACGTGCAACATAGTCATCGACCAATACATGTGCTAGTCATTAATATCGACTAGGGACACTTCTAGAATAACCACACAAGTATGAGTTTCATAAATAATTCACATAATTGTTGATTAATACAAGTTGCCTTTCATAGGGATATTCAACTGCACAAAATGCTCAAGGCATAAATCATGAATACATAAATTAATCATCTCTATGATTGTAGGTATCTAATACCCATAGCCCTCATGTGTGCCTCATGCTTAGGCTGTGAAAGAGCCTTTGTCAAAGGATCTGCTACATTCAAATCCGTATGTATTTTTCACAATTTGATCTCTTCTCGTTTCACAAACTCTCGAATGAGATGAAACTTCTGGAGTACATGTTTGTTCTTCTGGTGATCCCTAGGCTGCTTAGCCTGTGCAATCTCCCCATTGTTATCACAATGTAAATTCAATGGGCCCGACACATTCAGAAACACACCAAGCTCAATGAGGAATCTCCTCAACCAAACACCTTCCTTTGCAGCGCCAGAAGCTGCAATGTACTCAGTTTCTGCTATAGAATCAGACACCGTCTCCTGCTTGGAACTTTTCCAGCTAACTGCACCACCATTTATTGTGAACACAAAACCTGATTGAGATAGTGAATCATCCCCATCGGTTTGGAAGCTAGCATCATTGTAACCGTTTACAACGAGCTCCTCCTCACCTCCATAGATTAGGAACACATCCTTAGTTCTTCGCAAGTACTTCAGGATCTTCTTAACAAGCGTCTAGTGAGGTTCACCAGGATTAGCTTGGTACCTGCTCACAACACTTAGAGCATATGAGACACCTGGGTGAGTACATATCATGGCTTACATGATGGAACCAACGGCCAAAGCATATGGAACCTTACTCATGCGGTTACGCTCTTCATCTGATGAAGGACATTGCTTGTCACTAAAGCACATACCATGTGACATAGGCAAGAACCCTTTCTTGGACTGTTCCATGTTGAACCGTTTCAACACCTTGTCAATGTACGTGTCTTGACTTAATCCTATTAGCCTTCTCGACCTATCTCTATAGATCTTAATTCCTAAGATGTATGCTGCTTCTCCTAAATCCTTCATAGAAAACTATTATTCAGTGAAGTCTTTATAGATTGCAACATAGGAATATCATTCCCAGTCAATAGTATGTCATCCACATACAAGATCAGAAACACAATAGCGCTCCCACTTACCTTCTGGTAAACACAAGGTTCTTCTTCATTCTGACGGAAGCCAAACCCTTTGACTACCTTAGCAAAATGAATATTCCAACTCTGAGATGCTTGCTTTAACCCATAAATAGATTTCTTAAGCTTGCATATCTTTCCAGCATTATTAGGATCAACAAAACCTTTGGGCTGTATCATATACACGTCCTCTTCTAAATACCCATTTAGAAAGGCTGTTTTAATATCCATCTGCCATATCTCATAATCAAAATATGCAATAATTTCTAGAATGATCCGAATAGATTTAAGCATCGCTACCAGCGAGAACGTCTCATCGTAGTCAATTCCTTGAACTTGCCAAAAACCTTTTGCGACAAGTCGAGCTTTATAGACGTGAACATTTCTGTCCATATCCTTCTTCTTATTAAAGATCCATTTGCTCTCTATGGGTCTAACCCCATCAGGTGGGTCAACCAAGTTCCAAACTTGATTGTCTCCCATGGAATCTATCTCGGATCTCATGGCACTTTGCCATTTCTCAGAATCTGGATCTATTACAGCTTCCGCATAATCCACAGGTTCGTCATCGTCTAACAATAACAAATCCCCATGCAATGCATAAAGTGTCGCTGATCTTCGTGGTTGTGGTGGTGTCTCCACTGCCATGGGTGTCTCAACTTGCTCTGCTACATTAGCATCACTCATAGAGTCAGTCGCTACTGGCTCATCTTGAATTTCTTCAAGATACACCTTTTGTCCATTCTTTTCTCTTTTGAGAAACTCTTTCTCTAAGAAAACATTGTTTCGAGTAACAAACACTTTGCCCTCTGACTGGTTATAGACATCATACCCTAAAGTTTTCTTCGGATATCCCATGAAAAAGCACTTGTCTGATTTGGGTGTTAGTTTATCTGATATAAGTCGTTTAACATAAACTTCACAACCCCAAATTTTTAGAAAAGACAAACTGGGACTCTTACTAGTCCACATCTCATATGGTGTCCTAACTACGGACTTAAATGGTACCCTATTCAATGTGAAAGCGGCTGTTTCTAGAGCATATCCCCAAAACGATAAAGGTAGGTCCGACTGCCTCATCATAAACCCAACCACGTCCAACAAGGTCCGATTACGCCGCTTAGACACGCCGTTTCTCTGAGGCGTTTCGGGTGACGTAAGCTGCAGAATAATTCCACATCTCTTAAGATGATTGCTAAACTCATGACTTAGATATTCGCCTCCACGATCTGATCGCAAGGGCTTGATCTTCTTGCCACGTTGATTCTCTACTTCATTCTGAAATTCTTTGAACTTTTCAAATGTTTCAGACTTATGCTTCATTAGGTAGACATATCCATATCTACTAAAGTCATCAGTAAAAGTTATGAAGTATTGAAATCCACCTCTAGCTGTCGTGCTCATTGGTCCACATACATCAGCATGTACAAGTTTCAACAAGTCAGATGCCCTCTCAGGAAATCCTTTGAATGGTGCCTTGGTCATCTTGCCTAGCAAGCAAACCTCACATGTCTCGCATGATTTAAAATCAAACGAAGTTAGAAGACCATCATCATGGATCCTATTCATGCAATTCTCACTTATATGACCCAAACGACAATGCTACATATAGGTAGGACTTAACTCATTAAGCCGAGGCCGTTTAGCACTAACATTACAGACAGGTGCATCATCAAGATTTAAAATAAATAACCCATTCACAATGGATGCAAAAGCCACAAACACATCATTCTTTTAGATCACACAACCATTGTATTTACTCGCAAATGAATAACCATCCTTCATCAAGCATGAAGGTGACAGAATGTTTTGACTTAAACTAGGAACAAAATAATAATTATTCAGTTCCAAAATAAATCCTGACAGCAAGGGAAGTTGTATCATCCTAACGTTCAATGCAGCAACTCTTGCATTATTGCCCACGCGAAAATCAACTTCTCCTTTCTCCACGCTTCTACTTCTTATCATTCCCTGCATCGTATTGCAAATATGAGCAACCGATCCGGTATCAAATACCCAAGAATTGATATAAGAGTTAGCGAGGAAAATGTCTATAACATGAACAACAAGAGTACAAGAAGTAGCAGTACCTTTACCGCCGCCATCCTTATCTAAGGACGCCAAGTACTCCTTGTAGTTTCTTTTCTAGTGACCTTTTCCCTTACAATAAAAGCAATCTGAATTTGCAGATGGTCCAGCCTTGGCAGCAGATGGGTTTGTCTTAGAGATATCATCTTTAGCCTTGCCCTTCTTCTTCCTCCAAGAATTGCCCTTCCTCTTAAAACGAGGTCGGTTCTAGATCGCCAACACTTGGCTACTGCCGGCACCTTTCTTGATGTCGGCCTCTGCTGTTTTCAGCATGCCACACTGTTCATTGAAGCCCCTCTCCGCTCCATGCATATGGTAGTTCGAGATGAAATTTCCATAGCTGGCCAGTAGCGATGCAAGAATGAAATCAGTAGCCAACTCTTGGCCAATTGGGAAGCCTAGCTTCTCCAACCTCTGAGTGTAACCAACCATCTTGATTACATGTGGACCAACAACTGCGCCCTCTGCTAGCTTGGTTTCTGCAAGCGCCTTAGAGACATTGAACCTTTTAGTCTGTGCTTGAGTTTGGAACATATCTTCAAGCGCCACGATCATATCGTTTGCTGAATGATTGTTGTCAAACTGCATCTACAGATCAGGTTCCATACAAGCAAGCATGAGGCAACTCACTTCAAGATCTGCATCACATGCTTTCTTGTAAGCATTTTTCTTAGCAGCAGTTGTATTTTCATTAGGCTATCTGGTAATGGGGTGTCTAGAATTTCTTCCTTTTTCTCAGCCCTGAGAACAATTCTCAGGTTGCGGATCCAATCCGCGTAATTTGTTCCATTCAACTTATCTTTCTCAAGGATTATACGCAAAAAAAATGGTTGATTGCGAGCGGCCATCTACAACAAAAATAACGCAAAATACTAAGACAATGTATTCATGATGGAGTAAATCACATTAACCATTTAACAAAATCTACTCCCACTAAAATCAATATCCCTCCATTGATACTTAGTGATTTAGGATCCACAACTACCAAGTCAACTAGTGAGCTTTAGCATCACCGCTAGACAACAAGGTAGATCGGTAGGCAACGCTTGCCAATCATATCACATATGATTCCTATTGTTGGGTGACATCTCTATGTCTCGGCGCCCAACCTCCATATCCCAAAGTCCTTAACTGTTAAGATGACTTTGTCTAAGTTAACCAAACCCTTTTGCGTGTAAGTGTCCGACACAAACTTGTCACGTCAAGGAAAACTAGTGGCACCCTAATTTTATAGACCTACCACTAATTGTACAGGACATGTGATAATGCTAGGTTTGGGAGGATATGTAAACTTAGATATTTATGAGGGATCGTTCTACTTCTGTCATCGCAAGCATGAATAGCAATAAATAAAAGTAGAACAAGTAATGAGAATCACATTCACACATAGTGACATGGTATGCCCCTTAATCAAATGGTGATCTCCATCTCCATCATCTTGTCCATCATGGTGATCTCCATCTCCATGATCTATGTGTGCCATCCTTCTTGTGATGAGTCCTCCAAGAACTATTTTATCGCAAGCTATACTAATTACATAGTCGCGTTATCACAAGATGGCGCGCAGGCCAATACATCAAATGGCAACACATATGGCTCCAGCCGTGTTGCTTACATGATACACAGGCCATGAATGAATTACATACATATACATGGGCCATACCATACACATCATACCCTGCAAAAACAAGTTAGGTGCAGAATGATTCTATGCGCGTACGACTGGTAGCAACGGCGGTCCTAAAAACTAAACGAGATTACACAGATCGCATCTATGGAATCGCTATGAAAATCTCATCAGATTGATCTCATCAACCTGACCAAACCATTCGGAGTCCCTCTATTTTCACTAGATCAATCCCATTGATCTATGCCCAACGTGTATGGTCTTACGTGTATCACTTAACTCAGGTGGCGGATTAAACCGACCGGTATGAGTAGATCGTTACACGACCACACATCAAGAGCACGAAAACAAATTGAGTTTCCATCTACCACCCCGTTTCACAGATTGATCTAATCAAACCGTGCAACCAAGACTAGCAGATCACATCTACTATCTCTGCATATCATCTATATGCCAAAATCCGAACCTATAATGAACAGCTACGGCTCTGATACCACTGTAGGGTATGAGGGTGCTACGCTAGCCAGAAAACAAAAATTTTTCACCTCATAAACCAGGATCTACTGCTAGTTACAGGTTGGGATTACCACTAGATGCGCAGGTGCAGTGAAAGATGACTCGATGTAGTCGTACACGTCACAGCAGGCAGTGCAGTTGCGTTGTCATCCGTCACCTCAATCCTCTCCCGCGGTTCGTCCTTGCACTCCAAGTGCAGCGCCTCCAAGGTATCCACACGTGCGGGGAAGAAGCGTCGCGCCTTGGACTGCTAGGTCCGCGAGAGCAACAGGGAGACGTCAGCGCGAGGTGGGCAGCGGCTGGTTTAGGGTTCACCTTGGGCGCCCCCACCCCTTCTGGTTATATAGCCCTGCTAATGGGCTTTTCCTAGAAAAGGCCCATTAGCATCCCTCCTTTAGGGTTTCCACTAACGCCCAACGTTTGGGCCCATTAGCAGTCTCTAGGGCATATCTCCAACAGCCCACCTCCTCGTGGTCGTGCCCCCGGTAGCCACTCTGCCCACGCCGGCCAAGGCGGTGGCCCGACAGGCAACCAGGGCCAAGGTCAACGATCTGGCCAGCGCCGTGGCCACAGCGGGAACAAGCAGCAGCAGCCACAGCACGGGCAGCATGCCCCTGGCGCACCTCGTCCCTCGCAGATGCTCTACAACCCATGTGTCAATGAAACCTCCTCGGCAGTCTACCACAGGATACCCTGAGGTAGTAGATTGCGATGAGGGCGCGCTAAGATCTACGCTCTAGATGTGAGATGCAAGACAAACAACCAGAACAACTAGGGTTTATCTAGGTTCAGGTCACTCAGAAGCATAATACCCTATGTCATGTGTCTCTGCTGCTATATTGATGAGTACCAGAGTACAATGAGATGAGTGCAGGTCTAGGAAGGTTAGATGCGTTCTAGGGGGTCCTTGTTTGCCTTATATAGTTGGGGGACAAGGTTACATATCTAGGGTTTCCCTATGGTCAGTTACATTGCGCCGTATCCTTGGAGTACACGAACAAATCTAACCGACTAAGACTCCTTGCATGCCAATAAGCCTTTAGCACCCGTGTGGCCCACTGACCTAGGCGATAGCAGACCATAGCCTCTGCCTTGTCATCCGACCCATCAATTAGGATGATGACAGACCAGCCTTCATCTTCTGGTCCAGGCCGTCTGGACCGAGCAGCCCAAAGTCTAGCCGTGAGGGTATATGGGGTCTATACCCCCACACCTTGGGTGGGCACAGTGCAGTTTTGGCCGCACCCCCTACCCTTCTCTGGAGCCCAAGGTGCACCCTACCGCCCTCCTCTGGCGGCCTTCATGGCTGTACCTCAGCCGCCGTAGGGCTACGGCTTCGGCGCGCCTCCAGGTTTTGGCACAGGGTACAGCTATGGGCAGCTGACCCACTATGCCATGCCACCGCCACAGCAGCAAGCCTGAAACCCCATGAACGGGAGGAGCTTTGACACTTCCACCCTCTCCAGCAACTTTAGCACCATGACGCTCACTCCTCTCGGGTCCGGCGAATGGTATGCTGATTCGGGTGTTGGCTCCCACATGGTCAACAACGCTGGTATACTCTCCACCTCTCACCATCCTTTGTCATCGCATCCTTCATCTATCATTGTCAGTAACGGGGATTTACTTCCTGTTACTTTCGTTGGATCACACTCTTTTTCCACATCGAATCATCCGCTAGTTCTTTCTAATGTTTTAGTTTCACCAAACATTATTAAGAATCTAATTTCCATTCATCGCTTTACTACCGATAACAATTGTTCTATCGAGTTTGATCCTTTTGGCCTTTCTATGAAGGACCTGCAGACACGGAGCATGATCGCCAGGTGCAATAGCATGGGTGATTTATACTCGTTCTTCCCACCAGCGCCACCCAGCACCACCACCCTCACTGCTGCTGCATCCTCCACCACCCTATGGCACAGTCGTCTTGGTCATGTTGGTCATGAGGCTCTGTCCAAGCTCATTAGTTCCAATGCTATCTCATGTAATAAGCACCATGATAGCCATGTTTGCCATGCTTGTCAGCTTGGCTGCCACGTGCGCCTTCCTTTTACCTTGTCAAACTCTCGTGTGCCAAACACTTTTGATTTAATACATTGTGATTTTTGGATGCCCCAGTGGTTAGTGTGTCCAGTTACAAATACTATCTTGTTATTTTGGATGATTGCACACACTACACATGGATTTTTCCTTTATGCCTCAATTCCGACACCTTTGGTGTCCTTACTCACTTTTTCTCGTATGTGCACACCCAGTTCGATTCCTCCATCAAGGAAATCCAGTGCGATAACGGGCATGAACTTGACCACTCCTCGGCCCGCACGTTCTTCCTCACTCATGGAGTCATTCTTCGCATGTCGTGCCCATACACCTCACAGCAAAATAGGCGGGTGAAGCGCACTCTTTGCACTATTAATAACATTGTGCGCTCCATTTTATTCTAGGCTAGTCTTCCTCTGGTTTATTGGGACAGCCACCTACCTTGTCAATCGTCACCCACAAAAACCTTAGACGGCCGCACCCCCTACTTTGCTCTATACAACACACAGCCCTCCTATGATCTCTTTGTGTCTTCGGCTGCGCCTGCTACCCTAATTTATCATCCACAGCTCCACATAAACTTTCTCCTTGCTCTCTCTGTGCGTGTTCCTAGGGTATTCTTCCAAACACAAGGGCTATCGGTGTCTTGACCTACACTCCAACCGGATCATCGTCTCCTGTCATGTCATTTTGGATGAGATGGTGTTTCCTTTTGCCGATATGTCTACTTCGCCCCAGGATCCCACCACACTTGATTTTTTGGATGTTGCTGATCGCCCATTGGGTCAAGAGCTGCACTTGCAGGTACATGCCTTCCCGGTGACATGGATGCCACCCCAAGAGCTCTGGTGGCCACAGTCCCACTGGCTAGGGCAGCACTGCTGGCCACAGCCCCGGCAGCACTACCGACTACGGCGCGGGCAGCACTGCTGGCTCCAGCCCGCCCTACCACCTGGCCACGGGCGGCACTGCTGATCGCCTAGGTTGTTGCCAGCGGCGCCAGACGTCTCACTGGCTATACCACCGCCACGGCGCCCCAGCCAACCACGCCTGTTGTCAATGTGCATAGCATGCGCACACGCGGCAAGGATGGCATCCGCCACCCCGTCAACCGTCTGAACCTCCACGCAGTGACGCTTTCTCCGGTGCCCACATCTGTCCGCACCGCCCTCGCTGACCCTGCCTAGCGCCTTGCCATGCAGGCAGAGTTTGATGCTTTGCAGGACAACAACACCTGGACTCTGGTGCCCCGACCACCTAGAGTCAACCTTGTTACTGGCAAATGGGTGTTTCATCATAGGCTCAAGTCTGATGGCTCTCTTGACCGCTACAAAGCTCGGTGGGTGCTTCGCGGTTTTACACAACGTCCAGGCATTGACTATGATGAAACCTTTAGTCCTATGGTCAAACCAGCAACCATTCAGGCAGTTCTTACTCTGGCACTCTCTCGTTCATGGCCTATCCATCAACTTGATGTGAAGAATGCATTTCTACATGGCACCTTGACCGAGAGAGTGTATTGTGCTCAGCTGACTGGATTTGTTAACTCCTCCAGACCAGATCATGTGTGCCGTCTGAACAAATCTCTCTATGGATTGAAGCAAGCTCCACGGGCCTAGCATAGTCGGTTTGCCTCTCATATCACCTCTCTCAGTTTTATTGAGGCTAAGTCTGACACTTCACTATTTATTTATTGTCGAGGCTCTGATGTGTCCTTCCTGCTCCTATATGTTGATGATATTATTCTAACTGCCTCCTCAAAGAGTCTTCTTCAGCGGATCATCACTGCTCTTCGCCAAGAATTCTCCATGACAGACATGGGAGCTCTCCACCACTTCTTTGGAGTAAGTGTGCAGCGCCAGAATGACAGTTTTTTCTCTCGCAGCGTCAATATATGTTGGATATCCTGGAATGTGCTGGTATGCTCAATTGCAAGCCGTGCAGCACCCCTGTGGATACTCATGCCAAGCTCTCTGCTGATGATGTCACCATCGCCGACCCCTCACACTATCACAGTATTTCATAGTATTGCTGGTGCTCTTCAGTATCTCACTTTCACTCGTCCAGATATTGCGTATGCTGTTTAGCAGGTCTGCCTCTACATGCATGACCCTCGGGAGCCACATCTGGGCACTATGAAGCGCATTCTGCGCTATTTTTAGGGTACTTTGGACCTCGGTCTCCATCTTCACCGAACCTCACCAGCTGATCTGACTGTCTACACAGATGCTGATTGGGCGGGATGTCCTGACACGCGCAAGTCTACCTTTGGCTATGCGATGTTCCTCGGGGACAATCTCATCTCCTGGTCGTCTAAATGTCAGCCTACAGTGTCCATGTCCAGTGGTTAGGCGGAGTATCGGGCTGTGGCAAATGGTGTTGCTGAGGCCTGCTGGTTACGACAGCTTCTGCGAGAGCTTCACCATCCTCTTCGCCACGCCACTATGGTCTATTGTGATAACGTCAATGCCGTCTACCTCTCCACCAACCCGGTTCAGCATCAGCGAACCAAGCATATAGAGATTGATTTACACTTCATCAGAGAGCGAGTCGCCCTCGGTGAAGTCCGCGTTCTGCACGTTCCCACTACGTCCTAGTACGCCGACATATTCACCAAAGGTCTGCCGACGTCAGTCTTTACGGAGTTTAGGTCCAGTTTTAATGTTCGCGTTGCTCTCAGTTCCGACTGTGGGAGAGTGTTAGAATGTAATTGGGCTCGTGGGCCTTTCTACCATGACTCCCCACCTAGCCTATATATGTACACTGACTATGACTAAGCAATATATTGAGTATTCCTCTAAATATACTCTTTCAATTATTTACGTTAATAATCTGTACTTTCCAAACTATATATATATAATAAGTCATTCTTCCTTTGATAGATAAGAGATTAAAATCCCAATTACTTAATTTTCTCTAACCCATAAGTCATACTCATACGAGTTAGACAGCATATGTCCGACCAACCTATGGAGTCTAATTCTAAAAAGGTATTAGAACAAATGACATAAATTATAAATTTCGTTGCAACGCCGACGGTCATGTTTGCTAGAATATTAAAATCACCACTTCGCGGGGGTCGTCGCCCAGAGCAGGGTCTCTCGCCGAGGATCTTTAATTTAGATCCCAGCCCTTGACCACGGATACGAAACTTAATTAAACTGAAACACATACAACAATTTTTTTCTGGAAACAGTAGTGTGTGTGATTCGATATTCCTAGTGAAAACGATCGAGTGTATAAGTAGACAAGGTACGTACCTTAGTACGAATGCAACTTGGTGTCATGTTTTCTCTAGTATATTAAGTTATGCTAACCTGCCTTTCAGTCCACATCTGTCATCAAATGTTGACAATTATATAATGTGGATAATGGACTCGATAATACCCATGTATATATGCTACTGCAGTGGAACACACGAGGTATGTGATTTATACATACTAGTTGATCAACCCGTGCTCATGCACAGGTTAAAATTTCTTATATTAAGTATTTTTCTCTATACTAACACTCTAAAATAATTTATATTTAATAAGTATTCTATGATCTATATTCAGTTTTCATAATCTATCAATTATTGGTTTATATGTATTTTTCAACCATATTCATAGATCTATTTTGAATTTACTTGACAATTATGTGTTTCTCCAAAATATATATACATTTAGTTGACACATTTGGTTCTTTCACAAAAAAAAGCTTGAAACATTTGCTTAAACTTTTATGGCTTTTGCTATTATCTATATTTTGACAACATGGACCAAAATTTTCATTCTACTTTCTCAAATTTATTATTATCTATATTTTAACGATATGAACCTAAATATATGCCGCATTCCCAAATTTATTGCTTACTAATTGCTCAGATTTGTATAGATTTTTTTACATGGCAACTATGTGTTTCTCCAAAATATATATACATTTAGTTGAATATTTTTTTCTTTTCAAAAAAAGCTTGGAACATTTGCTTAAACTTTACCATCTATATTTTGACAACACATGAACCTAAATTTTATTCTTCTCAAATTTATTATTATTTATTATCTATATTATGACGATATGAACCATATTCATTCAACTTTCACAAATTTATTCCTTACTAATTGCTCAAATTTGATTATAGTATTAACGATTTGATTTACCTTTTTTGTGTTTCTCCTAGCACCATTTGTATTTAGTTGAAACATAAACCTAAAGTATACAAACTCTTATTTCATCCTTTTATGTAAAAAAAATCATCAAAATCTATATTTGAACTTTTAGCTTTTAATCTAGTTATAATTTTTCATGCATAATTATTGTATTGTTTATCCAAAAGTTTTATTTTATTTTATTAAAAAATATTATATGTCTTAGGCTTACCCCATTAGTTCTTACGGGTGCATAAATAGTTGTCCATAATGCAACATGGTTCTCAAGATGTTGAATTTATTATATCATTTTATGATTATATTCTATTAAACAAATTATGTTTACAATTAAGTTACTAATATTCATATGATAATGTTTTAATGAAAAATGATTATACTTTTTTCAAGATAATGACTTAAAAAATGAATTATAAATGTTAATATAACTTAAAGTGAGTTGTAAGTATTCGTGGCTTGCTAAGTATATTTTTCCTTGCTTGGTAAGCTTATAAATTAAATATTCCTAATGTGTAAATGCTCTTTGGTCTATGCAGAGGAACATGTCTTTGTTCATATTTTTAATTTAATTAGTGGTGGAAAATCATATATCTTGAATCTATGTATAGGTGCAAATTATATAGGTATATGTTGTGTTACCTTATCTTCTATAATGATAGAGTTGGATAATTTAGAGTAAATTATCATGGGATCAGTTTAATTGTCTTTATAATTTGGATTGATAGTCCCCATTTTTTTATTTTATAGTATTAATGGTCTTTTATAGTTTATAGTTATCATTGTCCCCTGATTTTTTTAGAATCATTAGCATGAAGTAATCCAATGACATTACTATTAAAGTGGCCAAAAAATTATACATGATAGTCAATATAAAGATTATATAAGACTTATTTTTTTTGACGTAATCCAAGAACCTTGAAATGAAAAATATATCTAATGCACTAAGGATCATGTCATGATTTTTTTTTTTTGTTTCCGAGGGTCAAGTAAGATTACATCCCATACACTAGTGATTGTTGCTTTCATTTGTCATAATTTGTTACGTCTAATGTCATAGTATTAAATTAGTACGACGCAGCATGGTTTTTTGCAGCTGATAAGTTGGTTGATGTTGTTTTATTGTAAGATAGAAACATTGTTCTATGGCTGATAATTTCAAACGAATAGGGCTTGCAATTACTTGGGGCGCTCATTTTTCGAGATCCCATGGTCTAATTCCTGAATAAAAATAGATGGTGTCCCTGACGGAGGATCAAAAAACTAAAACACACACATACAACAATATTATTCTTTCTTCTGAACACAATATCGAGGTTAATTAGTACTGATGTATGCGCTCGTGCCACACTCGACTCCGGTACAGCACGGATTCCTGGCCGTTCGTGTATCCTTCCCAAGCGTGCTGGTTCGGCTGGATGCTCCGCGCCGAGACATCGGGTCTCAGTCGTGCGGATCATGCGCTTGCGGAACCATCGAAAATTTGATTGGACGGCATCCGATTCGTGCTGTACAGGAGACGGGATGCATCACGATTGCAGATAATTTGTTTTTGGTTAGTACCAATGCAAACTTGGTGTCATGTTTAATTTGACATATTTAATCTGTCCTTCAGTCCACATCTAATGGAGGACCTGGTCATCAAATGCTGACGATAATTTGGTTGAGGGACGTCATGCATGAAACTTTGGTTGTGAATGAAACAATGCTGAATACAAATATGTTTCCGGACTCTTGTGCTTTTGTTGGAAAACACTAGGAGGCAGTAACCGAAAATCCCGTATGTTAAAACTTCTATGGTGGAACACACAAGGCATGTAAGTTATATATGTTGTTAGACTTCTGACTCGATCGGCCACCAACAACCTGCTCGCTCATTCTTTTCTTCAACGTATAGAAACTTCAAAAAAAAGACAACCAATGGCGCCTTCAGGAAAGAAACTCTCTGCAGTTGTGCTACTAATTGGCATCGTGGCCACGGGTATGTACGCGTACATTATGAACTGTTGGATATATAAGTGTATCTCCTGAAAACTTAATTAAGTTTTGGCGTTGAATTGGTTGGTGTAGGTAACTTAATATATTTTTTCTGATTAATCATTTTTTTTGAAAGATGTTGTTTTGATTGATCTTTCCTCTAATTGACCACGTTCTTGCATAT
The DNA here is from genome assembly GCA_023333625.1 of Bothriochloa decipiens. Lineage (NCBI taxonomy): Eukaryota > Viridiplantae > Streptophyta > Magnoliopsida > Poales > Poaceae > Bothriochloa > Bothriochloa decipiens. The sequence continues at coordinate 43,097,923 of CM041637.1, forward strand.
CCTAGCATGTCCACTGTGTTCAGTCATGGCAGCTGGATGCTATCAGAGCGAATGTCGGCACCTGAGTGGCAATTATCATGGACCATGCTTTGGCTTTACTTGGGATCCTTGCAATAAAGTATGTAGAGCTGAAAGCTCTGAGAACTCGTATGGAGAATGTGGCTGCGACTTTAAATGCTGGTGCTATACATGTATGTCTTAGATTGTTGCTGTTGCTAGCGCTTCGATACACGCATGATCCCAGCATGACATTTCTTAAAAATAAAATATCACTTTCTGGCTCTTATGTAATATACTACATATACTCACTCCATATGCTCAAAAATAAGAAATTTGAAGATCTAACGGAGGAGATGAATGAATCTTGAAGCAAGATCAAAGGATTACATTATTGCTTCAACCAAAGAGAAAATTCCAGGCGCCTGCTCTTTATGAAGAATGAAAAAAAATAAAGATGGTGTTTGGTTGAGCTAAATGTAAGAGCATCTCCAAGTGTTTGCTAAATTAACTTGCCATCCATCTATTTTTCGCAAAACATGAAAAATTGGTCTCCAACAGTTTGGCAAAAGGACTTGCCATCCATCGCAACTTGCCATCTCTCCCCACCGCACGCGCATATTGCGCGTGCATACTCAGGTTGCTATCGCGGCTTCGCCTCACTTCCCGCGCATGCGTGGACTTCTCCTCTCCTTCCCGGACATAGCCCTTCCTCTTCCTTTTTCTCTGGGACACGCCGCCGCCAGTCTTTGTTTGCCTTCGACGTGAGCAGATCCCTTCGTGGATGCCGACGGCTGCTAGGGCAAGGCAAGGCTTCTTGTTCCCCTGCCGGTTCTCGTGATCATAGATCAATGCCGGCACATGCTAGGGCATGGCAAGGCCGCCGCTGTGGGGTAGACATCGCGCATCTTTTTTTCTCCTTGGCCGGTGATGGTTCTGTTTGCTGGTTCCCTTGATCTTGATGCTGATGGTCGCGCTAGACAAGTCGATGTGGAAGTGCAGGCAAAGAAGTTCAACATGTCCTTCCTTCCTTTAGTTTGATTAATTGTTTTTATTCATCGGAACCTTTATTATTCATTCAGCACAAACATTTATCGTTCATGTACGCTTCAGTATTCAACGTGCATGGTCCTGTTGCTTTGCTTTGCTTTCCGTATGTGCATGGTCCTGTTCCTTGGATGGGATGGTGAAGATTGTGTGCATGTAGTCGGCAGATTGTGCTACTGAACCTGCACATTCCCTAGCGTTGCCTGGACGTGCTGGTGTCCTTGTGATTGGATGTGGAAGATCCTGTGCTGCACATTCCCTGGTGCTTGGTGTAGTGGCCGGCAGATTGTCCTCGTGGAGAAGTTGGGCGGCAGAGGGAGAGGTCTGGCGACGTGAGAAGTCGCGGTGGCGGAGTCCTTGCCTTCGCGTGTGTGAGAGAAGCTGTTGCGGCCGGTAAAAAAGAATTGCATGTGGGCCTCCTATTTTGGTTATAGCAAATCAAAAATAGCAAACTAGTGGAGATGACATGCTTTTTTACTTGTCAAATTATTTTAGGAGTTGACAAAATATAATATTTGTTAAGTAAAATTTGATAAACTCTTAAAGATGCTCTAACATAATTAGATCACCGAGGGGACCCGATGCTAATACAGTTGTTTGGTTGGCTCGTTCCGTTATTAGGTAGCGTGTATAATTGGATACGCCCTATTTTCATCGCTAATACCGCACCATTCCAGGCCTTTTCGGATTACGCTGTCGCCGCCAACCGCCTCACCGCTCGATCGTCTCTATTGCCTCTCCCTCTCGCGCGCGGTGTTCCTCCGGCTACTGTGCACGATAGTTCTCTCGCCGGTGATGTTCCTGCTGCGCCCGGCGGAAGCCCCATCTATCCTTTCTCTCTGGATGCAGCCGAACGAACTCCAGCACGCAATCGTCTTAATTGATTGCGTGCCTCGGCGGTTTTTCCATGGCATCCGGCTTTGGTTGGATTCATCCTCGCAAATCTTGTTTTCCATGGAAGGAGGTGATCTGAAAACGTTACGGGGGAGCCGAACCAAACAAAGCAAGGTATCACCATTCACTGTTATAGTGTTATGCAAATATGCTGTGATCCGATTTTATTTCTGTAACAGAACCGCTCAATTTATATAAGCTTAAGTCCGAATTAACCTGCCGAGACCGCTTAAGTTGCTCCTAAGCCCATATAAACGTGGTAGTTCGTAAAATCACAAAGAATTTCGAACCAACTTATAACCAAGATCGTACATAGTTCAGCAACTACAGTCCACATGTTACATAAACTTCGCACGTAGCTCAATTACATCGGAGTTTACAAACGATTATTACAACACCTTTTTGAATAAAGTATAGCGGAGGCAAATTAATTTAAAACACCCACACTCATATTTTATTTAAATACGGTGCCAGCTCATAGTCAAATCCAACAAAAGCATCAGAGATAAGATATAAGGAATGACCATGCCCAAGGTCTGATTATCTCCCATAGCGGAAAAGAAACCCATCTTACAGCCACAGCAACCTAGACGAATACCTGCAACAAGTGGTAATAAAACCCTGAGTACGAGCTAGACTTACCCGTTATAAACTAAAAATAAATTAACTCCGAGAAGTATGTAAGGCTTTATAAGTGGGGTAGCTGACTTATATATATTTGCAGAAAAAAGCTTCAGCTTATTAACAACAATTATTATAAACTTCTAGCTTTGTATTTTAAACTCATTAACCTGATCGTGCTAGATTAGCACCTGAACTAAACAAGTATGGTATAATTATCAAGCAAGAACAGTAACCATTTCTGGTTGTGTATCTTTCAGCATCAACAACGTAACCATCTCATCTCTTTATTCAAGTTTTTACTACGATGCTGCTGCTCAAGTCAAGTGTTCACTGTCCAGGAGTGATGGCGATTCGAATCGATTACTAACCAGCTGGCGATTTATTCTCCATACAAACCCAGGCAACCTATTCCTTGGTCGCCTTAGGTCACTAACCATCCATTCGGGTAAAGTCGTGGGTTCAACAGGTACCATCGTACTCGGAGACCGCCCGGCTGCTAGCAGGGCGCACCATACTCTATTCAGGACTTACCACCGCGCGCCCGTGGCCCCCAATCATCTCCAATATGATGCGTATAACAGGTCGATTCCCGGCCCAAACAAACTTATGGCTTCGCGGTCAGAACGACTTATCCTTCCAGCTAAAAGTGGCGCATGCGTTCAATATGACTTGAGGATATACAACGAACAGGGCCCTAATTCGACACAGACGGGATAAATAACATAGAACCTCCAGTCCACAGCACCAATCCTGCCCGGTCTCGATTTATTACTCCACATGGTTATTCCAAGATAACATTGTAGCCAACCATCTCTGAGTCACCACCTATAACTCACGGATGACAGAAAATCACCCGACTTCTACCAATTTAATTTAAGCAGGGCTAAGTAGATAGATTGATCCTGAACCTAACAGGGTATAAAGTATATATCAAGGTAGACAAGGAATATAAGTAATGCATCAATGGTTTCACACAACGCCTATAGCTTAATGCATCAAACAAGTAAAGGACACAACCTAGATATTTGCAAACCACAGAGAGAAATGCTCTGGGGCTTGCCTTCCACAGAAGAGCTAGATTGATTCTCCAGGCACCCGAACAACTCCACATCTGGCTCCTTGTTCCTCATCACCTCCTGTGCGGGAACTTCTCCTTCTAGCTCCTCGTCTTTACGACTAGTGTCCTCTCATGCGATCCTGTATCATGCGTGCGCATATGAACACAAGGAATGCACATGGAATGGATATGGAATATGATGATGATCATGAATGCTTGCACATGACTTCTACAAAGTAGTCAACATTATCCAAAAACATATACTATAAGCACATATCATCTACTGCATTCTCTTCTACAACAACTACTCCACAAGCATTAAAATGAAACATCATACAACCAGCACATCATCCATTCTAACATATAAATATCATCTACTTATTATAAGCATCAACCATAAAAAATGATGCATATATATACCCATAAACACCACATATGAGTTGCACACATAGAGCAATTATAAAGCATCAATATATTCTAAACATCAAACTAAACCTAACAATAGCTCTAACAGATTATATACTTTGTAAGAGTATAAAGAAACATTATAGATACCATAAAATGATAAAGCAAAGCACTAACAAGCACATATATAATTAAGGACAGAACTGCATCATATATTTATATTGCACAAAAAATTCGATAGAATTTACAGCATCTTAAGCATCTCTATTAGAATCTACCATAAAATTTTCAACCCAAAATGATAAGGCAAACACCCTACACAAAAATGCCAAGGAGCCTGATAGAATGACACCTAAAAAATATTTTGTACTACCAAGCATGCCAAACCTCAGGTTTCATCATATCCAGGCCTATATAATTTATTTATGAATTACTCCAAGAATAGCCTTTTATTGCACTTGAACTACAACTTCACATTTTTACACAGGAAGTAAGCCACATACATTTTGCATAGATAGCTTAAGGCATAAGAAGACTAATAAAACAAGAACCATATTTTTCTGAGCAACATATGATTTACTATGCATTTCTTAAAACATAAGTATTTATTTAGAATAAATAAATCTACACAGAAAAGTATCACAAAACTTGCATTTCATATTTTTCATGAATAGACCACAACACCAGAAAAAAATATAGCAAATTAAACCACCTCATTTGGACCATTATTCACGGAGTTATGAATTTAACAAGATTAAACAGCATTTCTGAAAATCATTTTCTAATAAAACCAAAAATTCATATAGGACAGGCACTTTGCAGAAAAGCCCCTAGACTTTCCTTAAATTAGTTGAGCCCAGATCTGAACTTCCTTCTCTCTGGCGTACTTGCACCAGCACCCTTACCCTTCTTCAAATTCACAAACGACGTCCTTCCGCGGATGGAGAGCAGAGAAGGTGCGGGGACAGCCGGTGGTGGCTCGTTGGCGGCAAAGGAGAGGCGGCGGAGCGTTGGAAGACCCCCGCGCACCCACTGGTGGCCTTGGTCTGCCCCACCGGCGGCTCGCGGTGTCCTGGCCTTCGAAATGAAGGGGATGGCATCGGGGAGGCCCGCCCACGCGTTCAAGTCGGCCTGAGGCACCCAGGAGGCGAGTGCCACGCAGTCGGCACATGCTGCCGCGGTCGGCCACGGCCGATTTGGAATCCAAGGATTTCCCTGACGGCCATGGCAGAGCCGTCACAGAAAAACTATATCCATTTTTCAAAATGTTTTCTCCCTTGCCCTGTATCTACCAAAATAAGCCAAATTAGACCAAGTTATATTGAATGAAATGTAGCCCATGAAAAGTAGAACATTTCATCCTTGATAAGCATGGCCAGATTCTGCATAGATTTTAAAATACAAAATTCTAATTTAAAATACCTCATAAAATCACTTTAATTAGAAAATAGCCCCCAAACCTGACCTTTTCACCCTTTTCGAGCATTTTTCAATCATTTTCATGAAAAGTGACAATCAAAACTTGTGTTCCATACAAAATTATCTACAAACTGTGTTAAGGTGCACACACATGCAAACACTCTAACTATCCATTCAAAGTAGGTCAAACCAAATCACTTCAAGGTCAATTCTAGTCAAACCAACCATGCAAGCTTAATTAGCCAAAGTCATTAACATAAACCTAGGTTCATTTGGTGCCCTGGGCATGTCTAAGTTCTTCTAGTGAACAATCATCAAGCACTTGGACATTATTATCATGTTTTCACAAAAGAAAAGCATCAACCCTAATAATTCTATCATCATAGGCAATGATAACTTAATTTAAGTTAATGCATATGCAAATGATGTTTATGCTAATGCAATGCGAGTGAGTGTGCATGCTTAACACCAGGGATGTTACAGCCCTTCCCTCCTTATAGAAATCTTGCCCCGAGATTTGTGTTACTAGCTTTTGTTTTTTTTGAAAATCGATAAACCTCACACATGTACTTTTCCGTCTCGCAAATGGCATCTCTTCTATCATGATGGTTCTCAACACTTGGTCCCACTTTTATGAATCGATTTCAAGTCACTCTGTCTGTTATCCAAAATCCAAAATGGTTCCTCTTGGTATTGTGCAGCTGATCTGATATCGGGTCCACATGACTCAATCCTTTCTTTCGAGACACGCCAGCATTCTGTAGCTATGACATATGAGACACGAAAAGATTTGTGCTCATTCTAGAGGTAGCCACAAGTTGTAAACCACTTTAACTCTCTTTGCAAGATTTGGTATGGTCCAATCATATCTTGGTGTGAGTTTTCTCTTCACTCTGAACCGTTGAACACTCTGTTGCAGACGTTTGAAAAATTGAGTTGTAATGGTGGTCACGACGATCTTCGAAATACTGTACAATCGAACAATCCTCTCGATATGTACCATTCATCATGTTGAGGTGGTCGATCCTACTAGCTTTAGCAGGTAGGAAGTGAGCAGACTTGGTAAGGCGATCACCAACCCAAAACATATCTTGTTTGCTTATCCCAAAAGATGCTTAGTTGGCTCCATAGGCATTTTCTTCTTAATATAAGAATATTCCTTTGTCGGCCTTTCGGCCTTCCATATTTTTACTTTTCAAGAGAAAATGCTCTCAACATTCTAAAGCACTTTAGGACACATCAAAAGAAACTATCTCCAATTATAGTTGCATGATATTGCAATGCAGCTTTTGATTCAAGGTTTCTGTAATCACATTTGCCTTTTCTGAATGATAGTGCACTTTCACATTACAATCCTTGATTCGTTCAAACCATCTTTTTTGCCTCATATTCAGCTTTAGTTGGGTGAAAATATACTTGAGATGCTTATGATCCTTATTGACATTGTACATGTTTCCAAGCAAGTGGTGCCTCTTTATCTTCAAAGCATGTACAACAACTATTAATTCCAAGGCATATATTGGGTAATGGGCCTCATGCATTCCCAGTTAGCATGAGACATAAGCAATTACCCATCCAACATGTATAAGGACATATCCAAAACCAATCTTGGATGCATTAAAGAATAAATCAAAAGGTTCCTTTATATCCCATTGTGTGAGACAAAAGTAGTTGTCAGCAAGTTTCGCATGATCGAAAAGCTACTTCACACTTTTCTGTCTCCACACATTTAGTTAGATAAGACTCTTGTCCAATAGTACCTTAGTTGAACCTTAAAACATGTAACTTCGTTGGGTGGCATTCAATACAACCTTCTTGAAATTAGTGCAACCCCAGACTTTGCTCAATAGCAAATTTCCAAGCCTCTTATTGAAAAGAAAACCTAGAATTTCGCTAGGCGACCACTCTATGAACTTGCATCTCACTTGAAGTGATAACCAAGGATACATAAATCCACCCATCACGGAAGTTAATTAGCTAAAACAATCTTTCTAATGTTGTATCTCTTCATAAAGTCTTAGTCTGATGATTTTGTTTCCTTGACTCTCATGAAGCCATGTTATTTTGGGAGTAATCCAAGAAATCGGTCTCCCAAGTACCAATTCTTGTGACAAGGGAGGTTTGCTTGGAGCACAACATACCAACTCCATCGTATGTAGGCACAACAGGTCTCACTTTATCACCCAATTGAAATCATGAATAGGACAAATATCCACTAAGGCAGTGAGAATCAGTCCATTTCACAAGTGCTACATATATTTGTCATCGCTTGTACAAACACTAATTAGGTACCAACCAATGGCAAACTACACAAGACTCCATGTGTGTAGCTCTCTTTCTGTGATGGCAACACTGCATTATCGGATTCCCTTAGTATGTGGTGACTTGCAATCTAACTTCACTAATCATTACTCTTAAAAATCCTTATCCAGGGGTGATAATATTCTTGATTGAATCCAATGCAATCTCTTGGGTAAAAACATCAATTAGCACAACCATACACCACTGCTCAGATTGAGTATAGTTTCTTTATGATGTAATTACACAAGAGTTAAGTCAATTCTTATGAAGCAAAACTAGCATTGTTGGATTACTTTTGGCATTGAGGCTTCCCTCCTTATAAAAGAAGCGAGTCCCCAAAACCAAGGACGCAATCCCAGTAGCTTTTGTAATGCATCATGAGAGTAAGGAGTCTATTTGTTTGCATATAAGGATATACCAGGAACAAAATATATATTATACTCACCCATCCTTACGCTGGTACATACACCGCCATCCAACATGAGGAACGATATTAATATTGCAGATTTTCTCCCTCTTGGGAAACTACTCTTTATTCTCAAATGGAAGCTCCATTATACCTCAAACTAGGTGGACGCGTAGATCCATAAGTCCTTTAATTACCGGCCAAACGTCAGCTCAAATGGACCACTTTTGGGGTGCTTAAATAATACATGTACCAAAACTATTCTACTTTGGAATTTCAGCAACCTTCATGGACAAACTCTTCTCATAACCAACACTTCGCTTAACAAGTCCTCCAACCAACTAGGCCCTTGGAAGTACTCAAATGAAGGAGTGAGTTCACAAAGCTTGGCACCATTCCAATAATGTTTGAGCCACTTCATATAGTCTTCTCATAGGTAACTACTCAGTTGTCTCTCAACACTAAAAGTTCCAAGGCTTCAACTTTTGCAGCCAACAATTACAGTGTTGCTAGTGCAGATGACCATTCTTGAAGTCAACCGAAAGGAGTCACACCTAAAAGGGCTAACTTTTTTAAATGATCACTATACATGCAATGATTTAGGACTAAGTAAAGGATCATGAGAATAAGGGATAGCCTATGGAAAACATAGATCTCCCTTGATCCTCATCCATCTGATGGCTTGTCCAACTTTGAGTTTTGCGTGCCACCTTTTTGTCCAATAGGGATGACACATATCCAATAGAAGGTAGCATTACTCATAAAAAAAGGTTAGCAACATCACTTGTCTACCCTCTCTTGTAGTCTTCTAACATTTATGTTAGTGACTTGTTCTTCCAAAGATCATCTTCCTTGCAACTTCAGAAGAAAGCTTCATCACAAATGATCTGATAAGGATCTACCGAAAGGAAAAAGAGGGATAACCAAGGAAGAGTTCATGCAAAGATAACACATTGGTGTAGTTTCCATAATGGATCATAACTAAAACCATGATACCATCACATGCCGAGCAGCACAAGCATGTGTGCGCACCCACGGGTGCTCTCGGTTTCATTGCGGCACCATGAGTTATTAATCAAGACACCATTATAGATTTTTACAACCAACATGAACTCCCATATGACACAAAAAGATCTTCCATGGATAAGCATCATGTGCAAGACAAAAGTTAAGCAAACAATGGTGATTCCAAGGTTAAGTGATAACAAGGAGGGGATAAAAGAAAGAAACATGGCACAAGGCAAACGAATACGTCTTGTGCCTACCAAGATGATTACCAAATATAAAGCCATTTGGAAAATTTAGTCTAGCAAAGCGACATCATAGAACCAAGGTCAACCAACCTTTCAAGGATAGAGAGGGAATGGCAAAGATTTAAGGATGAGACCAAACATGAATAATCCTAAAAGAAATTCAAGATTATGGCATAAAACATTAACATGGTATGGACTTCAAGGATAGACCATACAAGAAAAGTACATCACCAGCAGTACACACTATAAGTGATTCATTAAGGTTACACGCCATACGTAAAGCAACTACAAAAGCAACATCGATGAGAGATACATCTACTAAAAAAACTCCTCGTGGTCATTATCAGCAATAGAGATGTTATCATCCTCGTTATTTCCATTGGGGACCACTTACAGCAGGCACGTCCTGCGAATCTACACCGATCTCCACATCATCATTGGCAGGGACAACTTCAAGCTCCATCTCACCATCATCATAAAAGTCAACGGGGTTAAGTTGGTCCTTCAGCACATGCAAGCCTTCATGTAAAACATCATTGTGGTTCTTTCTCACAAACAATTGACCGCTAAGATCAGCTTCCATGTTCCAGGATTCATTCCTTTGTTGCAGCACTAGGTTAAGCACTGCGGATAGTGGATAACCACAGTAACCAACTCTCCAATCTGACCCTGCAAACCAAGGATTTCCTATGCAACTACTGCCTCTCTCTCTCTAACTGGATCCCTAGCAATTGTCACCTGTGTAAGCTGCTCCATTGTCCGATTCAACTCTTATCAATTTCCTTCTGCATCTCACGCCTCTAAACAGAAGCGTGATGGAGAGTGATGTCCATTTGGTTAACCACGCCCTCCATGCAGGAGTAAGTTAGCATCAAGGCAAACATAGCACTAGTGTCTGGATCATTGCTACTCTTAGCCTTATCTACATCTTGCACTAGTGTTGTTCCATTAAGCTAACGTCACTCCATGTGGTATGGGTCACCCTTCGAAAACATATAGCACAAGCAACCTCTTCTAGACACTGTTTTAGGAGGTCTCTCAGAGATTTGTAGGCTACCTCATTGGAAAATTCCCATGTTGTCAGGCCTTGTGCCATAAAGAGTCTGCCATACTAGACATGCTCATGCTCCTCTCTTGCTGGGACCACAACCTCAATTATGACCAACTCTGGTTCTCAATCTCTTATTGGTTGCTCTATTGATAGCGAGGTTTTCTACCCTCTGGGTATCCCATAGAGTGCAAAACCCTCTATAGCAGTGAAGGCATGCCAAACTCCTTCTAGAACTTCTTAGTATTATGTGACTCTCTAATGACAAGCTGGTGACGTGGAACTCTTCTGCTTGTGGACTTGCGAGGAGTGTGCTTCATGTGAGCCATCTATACAGGGTTGTGACTCTCTTGAGAACGGATATTAAGTGGGTGCATTTTATCAAATAGAGATAATCAATTATTAAGGAGAGAGACAATGCAATAACATGAGATGAACATGCAACATGATGCATGCACGTTCTATTCGTCCTCACGACTTAATAAATCTAACGTGCTATGCGGTGGCATACAGCGCACTCTCATTATACGCAATTAATTCGTTCTACTCGTTTGCGTGGTTAGTGTACCTATAGAAAAATACATTTCAGCCCAAGTTCCACATGAATGCAATTCAATGTAAAAATTCCACGCACCTTCTGAACAAGGTGAAAACACCGATTACTCACACCCCCCGCCATCTATGTATATCCCCAAATATACATACATGTAGCTGCACGCTACCCTAATCATCGTCAGAAGATGGCATCATCAGAAGACAAAAAACCCACACATCGGGTACCTTCATATAAACATGTGTGAAACATGTAAATACTTCAGTACCATATAAGCACTCCCCTAAACCGGCTGTGTATCTGATCATGCTCTCACATCTCACACTTACCTTGTTATCGAAACAACCTTACCTTAGCGTAGAGGTACGAACGATCCATACATTACCATTCAAGCGAATGGCACCCATACGAATCCATCATTGTATGGGCAATGGCAAACGAAAAATATGATGCAATCCCCCAAGTTAGTACATAACTAAGCCACCTGAAATCCTATTGGGCATAAAGGATATGACAATTAGCACACTCTTAAGTTTTAAATCATAGATTTAAACACCTCTATATATAGCTATAAGTTAGAAATTAGCTTTGTAACACAAAACCCTTTTGTTTAAAATACACATATGAATAGTAGTATACTGAACCTTGCTCCGATGTCAGCTGTAACAGAACCGCCCAATTTACATAAGCTTAAGTCCAAATTAACCTGCCGAGACAGCTTAAGTTCACATGTTATATAGTCCATAGTTCGGCAACTATAGTCCACATGTTATATAAACTTCGCACATAGCTCAATTACATCGGAGTTTACAAACGATTATTACAACACATTTCTGAATAAAGTATAGCGGAAGCAAATTACTTTGAAACACCCACACTCACATTTTATTTAAATAAGGTGCCAGCTCATAGTCAAATCCAACAAAAGCATTTGAGATAAGATATAAGGAATGACCATAAGGTCTGATTATCTGCCATAGCGTGAGAAACCCATCATGCAGCCACAGCAACCTAGATGCATACCTGCAACAAGTGAAAATAAAACTCTGAGTACGAAAATGTACTCAACTAGACTTACCCGTCATAAACCAAAAATAAATTGACTCCAAGGAGTATGCAAGGCTTTATAAGTGGGGTAGCTGACTTATATATATTTGCAGAAAAAGCTTGAGCTTATTAAGAACTATTATTATAACCTTCTAGCTTTGCATTTTAAACTCATTAACCTGATCATGCTAGATTAGCACCTGAACTAAATAAGCATGGTGTAATTATCAAGCAAGAATAGTAACCATTTCTGGTTGAGCATCTTTCAGCATCAACAACGTAATCCTCTCATCTCTTTGTTTAAGTTTTTACTATGATGCCGCTGCTCAGGTCAAGTGTTCACTGTCCACGAACAATGGCAATTCGAATCGCTAACCAGCTGGCGATTTATTCCCCACACAAACCCAGGCAACCTATTCCTTGGTCACCTTAGGTCACCGACCGTCCATTCGGGTAAAGTCACGGGTTCAACAGGTACCATCATACCCAGGGACCACCCGGCTGCCAGCAGGGCGCACCATACTCTATTCAGGACTCACCACCGCGCCCCCGTGGCCCCCCATCATCTCTAATACGATGCGTACAACAGGTCGATTCCTGGCCCAAACAAACTTATGGCTTCGTAGTCGGAATAACTTATCCTTTCAGCTAAATGTGGGGCATGCGTTCAATATGACTTGAGAACGTACAATGAATGGGGCCCTAGTTCGACACAGACGGGATAAACAACACAGAACCTCTAGTTCTATCCACAGCATCAATCCCGCTCGGTCTTGATTTATTACTCCATATGGTTATTCCAAGATAACAGTGTAGCCAACCATCTCTGAGTCACCACCTATAACTCACGAATAACAGGAAATCACCGGACTTCTACCGATCTAATTTAACAGGGCCAAGCAGATAGATCGATCCTAAACCTAACAGGGTATAAAGTATATATCAATGTAGACAAGGGGTATAAGTAATGCATCAACGGTTTCACACAACGCCTATAACTTAATGCATTAAATGAGTAAAGGACACAAGTTAGATATTTGCAAACCACAAGGAGAAATGCTCCGGGGCTTTCCTTCCTCAGAAGAGCTAGGTTGATTCTCCGGGCACCCGTACAACTCCACATCTGGCTCCTTGTTCGTGATCACCTCCTATGCGGGAACTTCTCCTTCTAGCTCCTCGGCTTTACGACTGGTGTCCTCTCATGCGATCCTGTATGATGCGTATGCGCATATGAATACGAGGAATGCACATGGAATGGATATGGAGTATGATGACGATCATGAATGCTTGCACATGACTTCTACAAAGTAGTCAACATCATCAAAGAACATATACTATAAGCACATGTCATCTATTGTATTCTCTTATACAACAACTACTCCACAAGCATTAAAATGAAACATCATACAACAAGCACATCATCCATTCTAACATATCAATATCATCCACTTATTATAAGCATCAACCATAAACAATGATGCATATATATACCCATAAACACCACACATGAGTTGCACACTTAGAGCAATTATAAAGCATCAATATATTCTAAACATCAAACTGAACCTAATAATAGCTCTAACAGATTATATACTTTGCAAGAGTATAAAGAAGCATTATAGATACCATGAAATGATAAAGCAAAGCACTAATAAGCACATATATAATTAAGGATAGAATTGCATCATATATTAATAATACACAAAAAATTCTATAGAATTTACAGCATCTTAAGCATCTCTATGAGAGTCTACCATAAAAATTTCAACCCAAAATGATAAGGTAAACACCCTACACAAAAATGCCAAGGATCCCAATAGAATGGCACCTAAAAGATACTTTGTACTACCAAGTATGTCAAACCTCAGGTTTCATCATATTCAGAGGTACACTATAGTATATAAAGGGCCTACAAAAATTATCAACCTCAAACTAGGCCTATATAATTCATTTACGAATTATTCCATGAATAGCCTTTTTATTGCACTTAAACTACAACTTTAATTTTTTTACACAAGAAGTAAGCTACATACATTTTGTATAGATAGCTTAAGGCATAAGAAGACTAATAAAATAATAACCATATTTTTCTGAACAACATATGATTTACTATGCATTTCTTAAGACATAAGTATTTATTAAGAATAAATAAATCTACATAAAAAAGTATCACAAAAATTGCATTTCATATTTGTCATGCATAGATCAGAGCACCAGAAAAATATAGCAACTTGAACCACCTCATTTGGACCATTATTCAAGGGGTTATGAATTTAACAAGATTAAGAAACTTTCTAAAAATCATTTTCTAGTAAAACCGAAAATCCATATAGTACAGACACTTTGCAGAAAATCTCCTGGACTTTTCTTAAATTAACCGAGCCCGGACCTGAACTTCCTTCTCTCTGGCGTACTTGCACCAGCACCCTTACCCTTCTTCAAATTCACAAACGATGTCCTTCCGCGGATGGAGAGCAGAGAAGGCGCGGGGACAGCCGGTGGACGCTCACCGGCGGCGAAGGAGAGGCGGCGTAGCATTGGGAGACCCCCGCGCACCCACTGGTGGCCCTGGTCTGCCCCGCGGCGCTCGCTATGTCCTGGCCGTGGACATACGCGACGGCGGCGGCGAGTTGGCGATGCATGGCCGCGACGGCGCCGTTCCTGGCCATGGCAAGGCGAGGCGAGGAGGTCGGCGGCTGCATGGGCACGAGGCGGAGCCAGGTTTATGGTTTTTGCATTGGAAAGCCATGGCGATGGACCTCGACCGCATGCATGGCCCGCCAGTGGCGAGCATGACTACGGCAAGCCGTCGATTCGCCCAAACCTAACCCTAATTGACCAAGCTGATGTTGCTATCTCGATCGACATGATTTGGCAGCCACGATGCACACGATAGGAGGAGGAAACTAGGACAGGGTGGTGCTAGCCACGGCACACCGCGAACTTTGTCCATGGCCGACAGGAAGGAAAAGGGCCGATTCGGCCATTACCTCCCATGATTCGAGCTGCTGGCTGGCTCAAATGACGGCGCAGAGGATGGCGAGTTTGGACACAAGCTAGAGTGGCTAACGGCATAGCGGCGGGGCGACTGTGTCAGCGGGAAGCAGCGGCGGCGTTGCTGTTCGCCTACGGTGAGGAAGAAGAAAGGTGGGGAGCAGCAGGGAGAGGGGGAAATGAGGCTGGCGCGGTGGAAATGAAGGGGATGGCATCGGGGAAGCCCGCCCACGCGTTCAAGTCGGCTTGAGGCACGCAGGAGGCGGGTGCCATGCGGCCGGCGCATGCTGCCACGGTCGGCCATGGCCGATTTGGAATCCAAGGATTTCCTAGACAGCCAAGGCAGAGCCGTCACAGAAATACTATATCCATTTTTCAAAATGTTTTCTCCCTTGCCCTGTATCTACCAAAATATGCCGAATTAGACCAAGTAATATTGAATGAAATGTAGCCCATGAAGAGTATAACATTTCATCCTTCATAAGTAGGGCCAGATTTTGCATAGATTTTGAAATACAAAATTCTAATTTAAAATACCTCATAAAATCACTTTAATTGGAAAACAGCCCCCAAACCTGACTTTTTTACCCTTTTCGAACATTTTCCAATCATTTTCATGAAAAGTGAGAATTACAACTTTTGTTCCATACAAAATTCTCTACAAACTTTGTTAACGGTGCACATACATGCAAACACTCTAACTATCCATTCAAAGTAGGTCAAACCAAATCACTTCAAGTTCAATTCTAGTCAAACCAACCATGCAAGCTTAATTAGCCAAAGTCATTAACATAAACCTAGGTTCATTTAGTGCCCTGAGCATGTCTAAGTTGTTTTAGTGAATAATCATCAAGCACTTGGACATTATTATCATGTTTTCACAAAAGAAAAGCATCAACCCTAATAATTCTATCATCACAGGCAATGGTAACTTAATTTAAGTTAATACTTATGCAAATGATGCCTATGCTAGTGCAATGCGAGTGAGTATGCATGCTTAATATCAGGGGTATTACAATTTCCATCTGCATTGCCATTCTACGAACAAAACAGAGCATGGAAGTCGTTTCCCGGCTCTATGCCGAGTACTAGGGCAAAGCTCTATTCTTTGCCGAGGGCCCAACGGCAGGCACTCGGCAAAGGTGACGGCCATGGACGATGTTTTCCCTGGCACACTTTGTCGAGTGTCTATCTTCATCGAGAGTCGAGTACTGTCTTTGCCGAGTGCTGGGCTTGGCACTCGATAAAGATCCTCTTTGACGAGTGCCCGTGTTTTACCACTCGGCAAACCGACAGGCACTCGGCAAAGTCCCAGTTTCCTATAACGTGTAAGCTGTCATCAAGCCCCAAGGTAACATTTAATCGCGCCACCGTAACTAGCTTGCCGTCGTCGCTTGCTTCGCTCGATGAGAAAGTTAAATCTGCTCCCAAGAACACATGCTCTTACGCATGGAGCCGTTAGATATACTATATCGAGATTCGTGCTACCTTTACATCAATTGGAATACAGATGGATTTAATTCCAAATACGCTGTGACATACGTATGCACAAGTACCCACACGCATTATTATTTGGTGGCCGAGTGGTGTGACGTGCGACCTGGCAGCCACCTGCATTATTGGCGTTACCCTCTCCCTATTTGTTTCCTCACTTCCCTTCGGTTCCTGTCGTCGTCTCCGGCTCCGATGCCGACGTCAACGTTCCGCTGGCCTCCTCTGCAGGCCTCAGCAGCCACCTCTAACTGTTCGCCACCCCACCTCGCGCGCCGTCTGTCCAACTCGCCTTGCCGTCGCAGCAACTACTAGCCGTGCCGCTGCTCCATCGCAGGCGAGGTGTGCCTCCTCCTCTTTTTCCTTGGACTCCTAGGGGATCTCCATGCTAGGTTCTGGATAGCTCTCCCTGTCATATTCCCCAACTCCAGCGAGTTCCAAAATTTATGTTTTATTTCATATTAGAGTTTGGTTGCATCTTTTTTTCTTTGATCATGCTTTCTGAATCAGTTTCCAGTTGCAATAAAACCTATTTAACCACGTAGATTCCCCATGCATTGTTGTAGGTATTTGAGGAAAAAATTAAGTTGCGCCGAGGACTAAGCACCTAAACGAACAACATAAATTAAAGGGTTGTAATCAATTGTAATGACTAATTATAATTTCGAAAGCTTTGATCATTTGATTGTAGTATTTTAGAGAAAAAGAAACCAAACATGTTTGAATGGTACTCTACGTGTCTAAATTGAATATATAAATTGAATATATCCGAGTCATTTTGTTCTTGATATCTTGATGTCTCGTAAAAAGATCCAATTATCTTCTTTGTAGGTTTCATGATTATCCTTCAAAATAAAAATTAATGGCAAAGTCAGGGTCGGCATTAGCAACCAAGTGATGAAAGGGACAAAATCTTACAAGTAAACGAGGCTCGTGGTTTCTCTAGAATGTTTTTTTTTTTTTTTTTGAGATTTGGTTTCTCTAGAATGTTGGGTAGCATCGATTTGCATGCATTTGATTAATATGAAAGAATTGCCGAAAGGTTGGGCAGACATGTTCACTCGTGGTGACAAAGAGTCGTACACATCGTGGACACATGTGCTGTCATTTTTTATATGTTTTCCTTGTCATTCCAGATTTTGATTTTCTAAAAGTGGGACAACAAACATAAAAATCTTCGAGAAGATGTTATCTGATATATATATATGCGTTTTTTTGTTTTATCGTTTTTTGTGTCACATGTGATGTGGCATAACATACTAGGCATGTGATTATATATTCGTTTTATCGGAGAATCTCATATGTTTATGCTCTACGGTGGAACACCCTAGGCATGTGATCTATATATATACTGTTGGATTTCTCCTCACTAGATCATCCACCAACACTCTCACATATTCTTTTCTTCTACATACACAAACTTCCAAGAAAATAACAAATGGTGGCTCCAGGAAAGAATCTCTCTATAGCTGTGTTCCTAATTGTCATCGTGGTCGTCGGTATGTCCCTGCACATCTACGAATAGTTGGAAACATAACTGAATTAATTGCTCATATTTCTCCTAATAACAACTTAAGTTTTGGCATTGAATTGGCTAGTGTATACAACAAAATATGTTGTTTTTATTAATTTTTTGGATAATTAACCAACATTCTTGCATTTGCTAGTATGTTCAATGCTTGCTTACACACAGAGTGAATGCGGGCACCTTAGCGGCAATTATGACGGACCGTGTGTTACTGACCAGAGTTGTGATGTTATACGCAAAGAGAAAGCTGGGACTACATTTCTGGTGCTTGTGACAACTGGAAATGCTACTGCTATACCCCATGCTCCTCTGATATTGTTGTTGTTGCTGGTGCTCCGCTCCAGCCATATATAATGCAATGTCTCAGCCTGTCGTTTCTTACATTAAAAAAACTATCCCTTGCTGGCTCATATGTAATAATACATATATAGTGTTTTCTTAAAACAAGAGGCGAGTTACCTCTGCTAGTTAAATTAAATAAATTATCTCGGTCTCCAAACCTGCAAAACGTTCGTCTAGAGACCTAAACAATGTTGGGGTCTCACTACAGTTTTATCGTCCTCGAATTAATTTTCCTTTGTCCTTTTGATCCAGACTATATCAAAACAATCACCCTTGGTCACATCTGGTCCGTCAATTCCAGTGATTCTCTCTTTGTCCGTATCTCTGCCTTCCCTTGGTGCATACTCCCTCCGTCTCATTGAAGATGTCGTCCGGGAAGCGTGTCTGTGAGAGGGGCACGGATTTCCAACTACATCTTCAATGGGACGGAGGGAGTATCGTCGAGGCTCTAGGCCATTGGTGACCGTGGCCTCCTCCCCCAACCACACTTCGAAGGACTCCTTGGACGCTCTCGCGTGCATCCTTGGTGACGGGCGCTCTGTCTTGCTTTCAGCAGCGATGTCCTACGACCCTGTGGCCACGCTCCCTAATAACATCGACGTTGCCACCACCGTGACAGGCTCGACGCCGGTAATGACAACCTCTATCACTTTAAGATCTACTGTGCATCGCTGCGCTTGGTGCTGACGCTAGTTGTAACACCCCGGCTTAGGGCTTAATAGAATTAATAAGATACTCGTACCAATAAGTTGTAACTTCTTTTTCGAAAGCTCGTCACTAAAGAACTCCGAGGTTAAGCGTGCTTGGTCTGGAGCAATGTAGGGATGGGTGACCGACCGGGAAGTCTTCCTGGGTGCGCATGAGTAAGGACAAAGTGCGCAGAAAAAAGTAGTGTTGGTCTGTGAGGATAGTCTATATCCTAGATAAGTGACCGGATGTAAGCGGGTCTGGCCTCGAGGAGGCGGGACGTTACAAATGGTATCAGAGCCTGGGGGTAGTATATATTCTAGATAAGCGGCCGGATGTAAGCGGGCCTGGCCTCGAGGAGGCGGGACGTTACAAATGCGTACCAACAAGTTGCAACTTCTTTTCCAAAAACTCATCACTAAAGAACTCCGAGGTTAAGCGTGCTTGGCCTGGAGCAATTTAGGGATGGATAACCGACCAGAAAGTCTTCCTAGGTGCGCACGAGTGAGGACAAAGGGCGTAAAAAAGATTAGTGTTGGTCTATAGAGTAGTCTATATCCTTGATAAGTGGCCGGATATAAACGGACCTGGCCTCGAGGAGGCGGGACGTTACACTAGCCCGGGTGTACCCCGTGCCACGCCATGTCCTGAAGCAGGGGCAATAAGTAGCTCGCCAGCTGGGTTCTTGGCCGTGTTCGTGTTACAGTCAAGCACCATCGATGTGGACGATGGCCTGGCCTGCGGGACTCGATCGGTCACTTGGGAGACAAGTGA
This sequence comes from Bothriochloa decipiens, assembly GCA_023333625.1. Lineage (NCBI taxonomy): Eukaryota > Viridiplantae > Streptophyta > Magnoliopsida > Poales > Poaceae > Bothriochloa > Bothriochloa decipiens. The sequence continues at coordinate 43,117,790 of CM041637.1, forward strand.
ACTGATGACGAATGCCAGCCATTGTATTCATGCGCAAGGAAGCTCCATCGCTCGATCGCCCGTCCCTTTACGTGTTTGTTATTGACAAACTTCTTCCCGGAAATGAACACCGAAGCTTTGCGATTTAATTGTCTCAGCAGTAGACGACTCCACAATGTTGGCTTCTAGCAGCACGGAATCCTCAACATCCTCGCCCAGCGGCATTCAAATTTGTCTCCAGCTGCAATGTTTGGCGCGTTGGTGGCGGGCCAGCTCCAGTGCAGGCCCAGCTTAGCGACCGGCTGGATACAACGCGCCAAGCGGAGCCAGAGCTGAGAAACGTGATTTCGATCAGCCCCAATCTATCCATGGCCGATGATCACAACCTCTACATATGCCAATCCCTAAGTTTTCTAAAAAGCCGCTCTTGATCAGTCATAGAATAGAAGCCTCACATCTGAAATTGGCGCCCTACGATCCTCCTAGAATTCCTGGGCCCGTTCCCCGGAGTCAAGATAGTCGGTGACAACACCTGAATCCTCGCTGAGGCCTCCACCCAAAGCGCTGGTGGAACCCCAAAGGGGCTTTCGGGTCGCTCATTTTTTGAGATCCCATGGTTTTATTCCCGAATAAAAATAGATCCCCTCAGCCCCTAACGGATCGGAGGATTAGAAACACAAACACAAACATACAACCATATTCGATATTCATTCATACAGTGGAAACGAGTGTATCAGCTGGCAAGGTAGCTAGGTTAGTAATAGTACCAATGCGATTTGGTGTCATGTTTACTTAGGCATATTTAACCTGTCCTGCAGTCCACATTCAATAGAGGACCTGCTTATCAAATGCTGACGACAATGTGGTTGACGGACGTCATCATGCACAAAATTTTAGTCATCAACACTACTGAATGCAATCATGTTTCCGGACTCCTTTGCTATGTTGGAAAATACAAGGTGAATAGGACCACTACGGGAAGGAGACAATTCGCCGAGTGCCCATTACACTTGGCGAAGACGGAATCCCACTCGGCGAAGCCTTCGCCAAGAGCTGCCCTCGGCGAAGAGGTCTCGGCGAATCACCTGTCGGCGAAGCTCTCTTGGCCGAGAGCCGAGACTTGGGCGCTTGGCGAACTCTTCGCCGGGTGTCACACGGCACTCGGCAAAGTATTTGCGCCGTCAAGCCCCAGCGCCGTTAACGACGGAATTCGCCGAGAGCTGCGCTCGGCGAAGACAAATTCTTCGCCGAGAGGCGCTCTCGGCGAAGACTGCTTCTTCACCGAGAGCCGACGCCTGGCACTAGGCAAAGGGTGGTTCTTCGCCGAGAGCCTACACCTGGCACTAGGCAAAGACTGGTTCTTCACTGAGTGCTTTGTTGAAATGCACTCGGCGAAATCTTTTTTAAAAATAAAAAAATAAATTCTTCGCCGAGTGCTTTGGTAAATTGCACTCGGTGAAGAGGTCCAAAAATTCAATTTTTTTTGTTTTTGCATTTACTTGTAAACAGAAATATATCACAAATATATATATCAAAATCATATATATAACACAATATATATAGCACAAATATATCATAATCAGCCACCAACACAAATATCACAAGTCCAAATTCCGAATTACAAAGTCCAAAGTGCATAGTTCACAAGTTCAATATAACACAACCAACACAAATATCACAAGTCTAAAGTCCAAATTCCGAATTACAAAGTCCTGGGTTGGGATGGCCCAACGGGCGATCCCGGCGACGGTCTGGGTTGGGATTGCCCAACGTGCGATCCTGGCGACCCTTCGAGGTGGTTCGATGCCGCCGCAGATTCATGCTGCACAAAAGAGAAGAGATTACGCATAAGACAAGATTAACACGTAAAAACTTTGAAGATATGACGAAAAGTGTTATTACTAACGCTAACCACCAACACCACATCACCACCGCCAACACCACCACCACATCACCATCGCCATCATCACCACCACCACCACCACCACCATGCCCACCACCACCACATCAGCATAACCGTCACATTTATAGTCCACTATGTTAAACTAGGTTTTACTAGGTTTGATCCTAAGCATGAGCATAGAAAGTAGATAAACTAGGTTTTACTAGGTTTGATCCTAAGCATGAGCATAGAAAGTAGAACATTCGTAGCCATACTCACCGTAGTAGAATGAGGTGGAGTTGGAGCCAACAGCTATAGTGGCAACTCTAAGCCATTTTGCTGCCCAAGTTGCATCATGAACTTGATCACCTCTGCCATCTGAGCCTGCGTTGCATGCAGCTTCTGTCGGTCAGCCTCCTTCTCGGCCCGCAGCTGCTTCACCTCGGCCTGCAACATTTGACCCCAATGTTTCAATAGTGCAGAGCTTTGGAACATAAAAGGCAAAGAACAATGGATGAAACTGGATTACTTACCTGGAGTTCACCCACCACGGTCGGCCGTTGGCGTATGGGCACGCTAGAGCTTGTGCTCGCTGCTCGGATGCGGTTGAGAGGAGGAGTAGAGGCCGTGTCGAGGACGCTGTCACCAATCCAGAACCGCCCATGCTTCTTACCTTGCCCCACCCTCATCATCGTCTCTGCATGAAGGTGCTCCTCGGTCCTCGGATCGTAGGACGGCCCAAGGACTAACCTACGCGCCTCCGTGTACGCGGAGAGTTTGGTGTGGACGCTGGAGTTGGTGTACGCCTCGGACAGAGCATTCGGGTCATACCGGATGTCGGCCGTCGCCTTGCCCGTGTTTCAGCTCTTGGCGAAGCCTGAGGCGCTCAGTGAATTGTCTGTTTCCCGTAGTGGACGGAGAATCCTGTATGTTTACGCTTTATTTTACGGTGGAATACACTAGGTATGTGATTTATATATATTGTAGGACTACTCCTCACTCGATGGGCCACTAATAACCAGCTCGCTCATTCTTTTCTTCAGCGTACAAGAGTTTGCCCGAAAAAACAACCAATGGTGCCTTCACGAAAGAATCCCTTTGCAGCTGTGCTTCTAATTGTCATCGTGGCCGCCAGTACGTACGTGCACACATATGAATTGATGAAAATATTAGTTGTTTCGATGTTGAATTGCCGGGTGCAGTCAACTTATATTAATATGTTGTTTTAATTTATCTTTGGCTAATTATAAAGCATTGCATGCAGTAGTATATGTTCAATGCCTGAATGTATGCGCCAGAGCGACAACGGCAACGGTTGCAATTTGTATGCCAAGCTAAAAGCTCCGATAACTTTTTTAGCACTTGTGGCCAAGACTACTGCTACACCAACTGCTCCTCTAAGATTGTTGTGGGTGCAAGCAATCCGATCCAGCCATGATATGCAATGATCCTAGCCTGTCATGCATTTCGTAAATATAAAATACATTATGACATCCTTACTCTTATGTAATACATACATAGTGCTTTTTTAAGGAGTTACCCCTGCTAGTGAAATATATTAAAATTAAAGAGAAGAATGTAATACAAGCATCAAGAAACAACAATAAAAGAGACAAAGAAGATCATAAGTACCATGATCGGAGGAGCTGACAGTTTTCCACTAGCTCGGTCCCTTACAATGCTATGCCATAAGACGATTTCGAATGACCGCAAAAAAGTGAGCAAGGACACCGCTAAGGACATGAGCCGTCACCCTAATCTACCGATCAGGAGGGCACGACTGTCGGTTGAAGACAGATTTCTAGTAGAAAGACTAAAGCATCCATACATAACCGGCCCTATAGCATCTACACGTGGAAACATCACGAATGCAACAGGCCATAGCATCCACCTGCGTGGCTGCCCTCTGCCACGCATGCAACAACAGTTCTGTGATGGTCATTTTTTCGTCACGGGCCGTCAATCCGGCCACTTCTATGACCAATAGCTCGGTTCATCACAACGCAACCAATATGACGCGCGCTTTTTGACGAACGGCGGCGGAGGAGGAGCCCCGAGTTGTGTTGGAGAGCTACCTACTAAGACAGGCTTGGTACCCACTCACTGCCTGCACCGATTCCTTCTGCAAAAACAATGCAAGGATCCGATCCCTCCACTCCATTTTGCTTTGGCTCAGCAGTAGTCGACGCCACACCACAATCTTGTTGGCTCAAAACAACTCAGCGTGCATACGGCTTCCAGCTCCATGGCTCGCCCAGGGGCCAGCAGTCAAATTTGTCTCCTGCTGCAGCCATTGGCGTGCTGCTGGGCTAGCTTTTTGCGGCGGCTGGCCAATGTTGGAAACACTAGAGTTCTGGGGCCAGCTTTTGCGGCCGGCCGGCCGGTCAGCTTCTGTTGGAAACACTAGGGGTAGGATCGTATCGTATGTTTAGGGAGCAATAGCCAAAGAACTCCAGCTCGATTGGTTAGAGTTTTTCAGTGGCACCCCTCAGGTCGTGATTTTGAATTTTATTGGGAGTCAAATTTAGGCTATGGGTAAAAAAGATCCCCTCAGTGTAGCTAATAAGGTTCGGGTGTTGTTCTGTAATTAGAAAGAATATTATTTTTTTCTTAATGAAATACAGGTGCGGGGCCTCTCTCTCCCTCTGTGGCCATGCATGCTGCTAAATGTCATCTTGGCCGCCGATATGATCATGCATGAACTGCTGGAAATATAAGCGTCTCTTCTAATAACATAAATTTGAACGTTGAATTGGTTGGTGTATGCAAGTTAATATGTTGTTTTAGCTAATTAACCACGTTCTTGCATGTGCTAGTATGTCCGGTGTGTTCAATGGCGAGGGATTATTGCAAGTAGAGTGATTGTCGTCACTTGAGTGCCAATTATGGAGGACCGTGCCTTGGCCTTATTGGCAACCATTGCAGTGATGTATGCCGAGCTGAAAGCTCGTATGTCTTAGAATGTTGTTGTTGCTAGTGCTCCGATACAGTGATGATGTAGTGATAGACGTTTCTTAAATATAATAATTTCATGTCCTTACTCTCTGCATCCCTATTTAATTGTCGTCATTGGTGTGTGCCACAAATTTGACTCGATTTGTAAAAAATATGTACAATATTTATATCTTCAAATAAATTTATTAAAAAAACTAGATTCAAAGATCTTTCTAATGATACTAATTATGTAATATAAATATTAATAGTTTTTGATATATAATTACCGGTAATTATTTTTTAGAAAACGTAAGCGACGATTAAAAAGAGACGGAATGAGTATGTATTAATACATAGCACTTCCTCCGTACTAAAAGATAAAGTCGTTTCATGTCTCCGCACTAAAAAATAAAGTTGTTTCATGTGGTGAGATTGTTTTCAAATATGAAATCATTTTACATGCACAAACCGTATTCTGGATGAGATTACCTGCCGACCCGATCGTTCTGTAGTATCCTCAAGTCCCGAGGTAACATTTAATCGTGCCTCCTCCGCGCATCCGATAGAGAGAGTCCCTCGCACCGCGTGTATGCAGGCCAGGAAGCAACGCACGGTGGCCGTTGTGCCATAGGACATCATGGCAAAGTCCGTTGGGCCTGATTCCATAGCGCTGCAGGACCAATAAAAAAACAGAGTATCCCTGCCACACGGACAACTCCAATGTTGACTTTAAGATAAGAACTACTCCCTCCATCTCAAGTATCGTTTTGGATTTTCGTGTCACAAGTTTAACTCGATTTATAAAAAATATGTATAATATTTATATTTTTAAATAAATTTGTTAAAAAAACTAGACGAAAAGATCTTTTCGATGATACTAATTATTTAGCATAAATATTTATATATTTTAATATATAATTACCGACGTTTGTTTACGAAAAAATGAGAATGACACTTATTCTGAAACAGAGGGAGTACGTATTTTTGTTGGTTCACAGTGAAGCAGCGCCGACGGGCTGATGCCCATGGTGACGAGTCTGAGGACATCCACCCCGTGTGTCTTACCTGGACGCCGCTAGTTGCGCGGTGAAGCCGGTAGTACTGTGACCCTGCCGAGTGGTTAGACACAATGTTGATGCAGCGTAGCAGAGGCTGCCTGGCATAGGACTAGGCAAAGACGGCCAAAGCGCAGCCGGCAATATCTGCAGCTGGTCTATGGCATGCCTGCTCGCCTGGTGAAGGGCCGCATCTCTTTCGTCCAATGTCTCGGCCAAAGCGCAGCCGGCAATATCTGCAGCTGGTCTATGGCATGCCTGCTCGCCTGGTGAAGGGCCGCATCTCTTTCGTCCAATGTCTCGGCCGCCGTGCTGGCGGGTCTCCGCCCCCAACACTGATGGGTGGTGGGAGCTGTCTTGCCGGAGCCTCACCATGGAACGAAGCAGCCTCAGCACGCTAGGAGGATCCTTGCAGAGCTTCTTCACCGATGCTTCAACTGCCTTTCCTACTCACACCGAGTGGCGACCTGCCGGTTGCCGCGTGCTGCCTGCGCTGCCACGAGTTCCGTCACCTCTCTTGGGACTGCAAGCGGCCAAGCGTGTTGTGACGTTGGTGGCGAACGTCCTGCCACGACCCTCAGCTTGTGGTGGCAACTCACTGGCTTCCCAGCACATGATTCGCGGTCCTTCGACCTCGAAGGTGGCCGTGCAGGATGCCACGGGGCACGGGGGGTGCCAGCACAACCCGATGGCGATGATGTAGGCGGTGGCAACGCTGGAGGTTGCCGGTGCAGGGAGACGCGCCAGAAAACTGTGACGGCAAAGCCACGACTTCTTCCACTAAGGTTGCATGCTGCTTCTGGCGGTGGAGTTGCGAGTATGTGAGGGGCCATCTGCGTGGGTTTACCCTATGCTGGAGGAGCATTCTGCCTCTTGTTGGCCCCCCACTATGTGTTCGTAGATCAACACTCGGGGCCGGCTGTTCTCTCGCCTCAGCCATTGACACAGGAGCTGATGCAGCTCACGCTTCCTCGGGAGCCACCTGACGTCGAGGCTAACGATGTAGCCACCCCCACGGAGTCCACGCAGCCGCCTCCATTACGGCTTTCTCCTCGCCTCAGTCGTCGACACACGAGTTGGCACAGCTCACACCTCTTTGGGTTGGTCAACCCAACGTTGAGCTTGGCAACAAGATGCTCACGAGTCACGCCGTGCAGGCCGCTCGGCTCCTTGCACTGTTCTTGGACGAGGTGCATGTCTAGCAGGAGCCGCCCTTGATTGCCTCTTCACCACGACAGAGGGCGAGAATCGGGAAGCCGCTGCATATCAGGTGCAGGATCAGAAGGATAGCGGCCCAACCGTTGGCTCACATACCGGCCTCCAAGTTGTGCGCGGTACTCCTCGAGTAGTGGTTCGGCATCGCGCCGCCGGCCAATCTGGGTTCACCTGCGTCCAAGAGTATACCGACGCATTTTGGCCGTTCCTTTTACGTAATATTGAATCGTGAAGCATTTTACTAGGTTGGTCCGGTTGTTATCGTTTGACCACATAGAGCGCTAGAGGCGCATCGTTGTATTGAAAAATCTTTTCTTCTTAATAGCAATGATACGCAAATCTTTTGCGTATTCAAGAAAAAACAATGAAAGTCATGAAAGAAAAAACACTAAAAGTCACAAAGCTCAATATTTAATGGTAGTGACACATGGATAATATAATAATTAAAGTTATGATATATTTATGTCTAAATATTTGTGCTTTGCAATGAGGGATAAAAAATCTATCAAGGTTTTTTACTAGCCCAATATTAAAGAGCTTAAATTTTATCCTGTTTTTTCATCCACTTTCCCTTAATTCTCCGGATAGTGAAGAGTTTCTTTTCTCCTGTTTTTTTTATTTGATTTGATGACCCATACTTATAACTCATATGAGTTAGAAAATAGCTCACGTTCAGTAATTGATGAATACAAGATCTAAATCCAATACCTATCGGATGGCACCTTGCTATCTGGTATATGACATGGACTCATGACTCATGTTAATACAAGGTAGAAGAAATCGTGTATAGAATAATAATATGATGTTTGATTCCTATACATATATTAGATTCCTTTGCAACGCATGAGCATGTTTTCTGGTTGAGGATTGTGAACCGACACTGATGTCTAATTCTGCAGTAGGGTCTCCCAAGCTAAATTAATTATTTGTTAACATGGTGTACAAGTATACTGTTACTCTACGGTTGGCCTGAGGTGATTACCTGCCTACCTGGTTATCGTTCGGTGTGACCACGAGCAGGCGCGTATGGAAGGAAGCTGCTGCTGGGCTGCAAAGACAGCAACACACAGGAGGAGGAGATTCCCGAGCTTCTTCGGCTCAAGACTCCACCCGCAGATTACTTGGTTTTTCTTTGATGGAACCGCAGATTACTCGGTGGAAACCATAGATGGAATTACGTGGAACGACTCAGCATATATGCCTCAAACTTGTCCAAAGGTCTGCATCGAAATTCTTAAAAAATTGTGAGGTCCAAATATCTCCGTGATATCATTTGGTCATCAACAAGTAGGCGACACCACAATGTGGCATCTAGCAGCATACGATCCTCATGATCCAGTTCACTAGTAAAACACCCTCATTTTCTGTGAGGCTATGATTTTGAAACTCCAGTGTTTTTGAAGCTGAACGGCTAAGCTGCATATTTACAGTGCAGCAAAGAATTGGAACGTACTTTTAGAAAGGTAATGAACCGTACAATGGAATAATGTTACTCTCAAGTCTCAATTGGTGCCTATAGATGTTTATTTCTGTTTGCTGGAGCATCACCATTTTCTACGTTTACAACAATATTTTTTTTTCTAAACACAGTAATGTGATTCGGTATTCATATCTACAGTGGAAATGATCGGGGTGTATCAGCGGGCACGGTAGGTTAGTACCAATGCAAAACTTGCATTGGCTTCCTGTTTACTTGGCAAATTAAGCTATGTTAACAGTCCACATCCAACGGAGGACCTGCTCATCAAATGCTGACGACAATGTGGTTGATGGACGTCATGCATGAAACTTTGGTTGTGAATAAAACACAAGAATACAAACATGTCTCGGGACTGTTGTGCTTCTGTTGTAAAACACTAGGGGATCCTTATGTTTGTACTTCTACGGCGGAACACACTAGGTATGTGATTGATGACTTGATGAGTTATATATATTGTCGGACTTCGCTCTTCACTCTATCGTGCACCAATCTGCATGCTAATTTTCTTCTTCGACGTAAGCTTCCACAAAAAGAAAAACCAATGGTGCCTTTAGGAAAGAATTTCTCTGCAGTCGTGCTCCTAATTTTCATCATGCCAGCAGGTATATCCTTGCACATGTATGAACTATTGAAAATATAAACTTAATTTGTGATTATACATAATTAATATTTTGGCTAATTAGCCATGTTTTTGTATGTGCTAGTATGTTCAATGAAGACATGTGAGACGGCGTGTACACTGGGCGATGATCTTTGCGGGCACCCAAGCGGCAGTTATCATGGATTGTGTTTTAACGAATACGGTTGCAACGAAGTATGCAGACAAGAAAGCATCCACAACGTTTGCGGCCATTGTGACGATTTTAAGTGCGTCTGCTATACCGTATGCTCCTCTGATATTGTAGATGTTGCTAGCGCTCCGATCCAGCCATGATACAATGAGCCTAGCCCGGTGTTTCTTAAATATAGTATAAATTATCCTCTTCGGGACTCTTATGTAATAGTAATATATGGTGTTTTTTTAAGAAACAGGTGGGGTTACCCTGCTACTTACATATATATTGAGTTAAAAGGAGAATGATGTAATACAAACATAAAAAAAGACAGAAGATCATAAGGATTGCAAAAACGCTGCTAGTCATTGCTCAATGAGTGAAAAGTAACCTTTCTTTAAAACAACCAAGGAGTTTTTTTTCCCCTTGAAAACTGCCAAATTAACTCATCTTCAAAAATTCATTCATTACTTTGTGTTTGTGAAGAACCGAAAATGGTGACTAGATGGGGTAAATGGGAGCTGTAAATTTTATTTAAATAATTAGAAATAACACCAAAATCAAAGACCATAATGTCCATGACCCAGTTGATTAGGTAGATATTTCCTAGAATCGTAAGGAGGACACCGCAAACAAAACGGACTGCAAAGCACTCACACCGAATCGAGGGACCTCTAGGATACTCAACTACTAATGAGAAGAAGTGAGTTCTTGAATCTGAAATATCAAAACCAACTAATGACTAGAATATCTAGATAATTCCGGCAGAAACCCAATGTAAAAGAGGAACTCAATTCAGAGCCCAAACGCACGAACCACGCACCAAATGAGGATGCTGGAATTATAGACCGGAAATTGAAGAAGCTTCAACCAGAAATTCCGGGCGCTACAGGGAAAGAAAGGGGCCGGACAGCACACCCGCTGCGCAGACAAACGATCCAGAAAAGAAAACTGGAAGCAGTCGCACAATGCCCCCCTCGGCGCTGCGAGCAGCATGGAATGGAACGACAACCGAGAGTGCTACTCAAGCAATAGGAATTAAGAAATCAAGCAACAGTTAACTTGAGAGAAGAAACTTCTTTTTCGCGATTAAACTTGAGAAGAAACTAAATATATATTCTAAACGCTTGATTTAGACATCTCCAAAAGCTTTGTCAGTTCACGTGAACTGCTCCTGCTCGGAGTGCTACTGCTTGAACTGCAACAGGTGGACAGAAATCAGAAACAAGATCGCACGCAGGAATTTGCACAAGGGCGGCGTGTCTGCGACTCCGAAAAACGACGGAACAGAGAGAGAAGTCGCAGGCACAGGCGTCGGTCTGCTCGCGCCCTGTACAGTGTGCACCAACAGAGCTTGATGCTTCACCGCTCGGCTCACAGAGGAACACGGCCAGAGGGGAACGAGCAGGGGCTGCACTGCATCGTTCCACCACGCGCCGGAGGCAGCCGGTCCAAGACTCGGGCGGTCGGCCTGGCACCCACAAGCGACGAACAGAAGGGCGACGGGCTCGAGCAGAAACAAGACGCAGCCAAAATTAGGCCGAAAAACAGACCAGATCAAAAAGTTATCGCTCCCAACCTTTGCACAGCGATTCACCATGGAGATGGGAAAGCTACCCCTAAGACTCCGCGCAGATAAGATTGCTAGGTGGAACCACAGATGGAATTACCTGGAACCGCTGGACAGGCCGGGCAGACAAGATCTCCAAAGGCACAGACAAAAACCTCGGTAGCTCCCTGGAAAGTGCAGACAACAAGCCACACATTCTAAATATTTTGTCTGCCTTATACAGGGACTCGGTATATACGCCTCAACTTGTCTAAAGTTCTGCATCGAACTTGTCAACAAATTGTGACTTGTGAGGTCTAAGTATCTTCGTGATACCGTGATATCATTTGGCCATCAACAAGTTGGCGACACCACAATGTTGGCCTCTAGCAGCATGGGACACTCGATCACGATCCAGCTTAGAACGAGTCAGCTTGGTTATTGCTGGCTTCCAGCTCCGTAGCTCGCCCAGAGCGGCATTGAAATTTGTCTCCTGCTGCAGCCTTTGGCGCATCGGTGGCGGGCCAGCTAGCGCCTGGCACCATGGCTGGCCAGCGCAAGCCCAGCTTTATTTTCCTTTTCTCTTTCTTTTCAGAGTCACATGTGACATGATGTTTTATATATATGGTCAGACTTCTCGTGGATTGTTCACCAAACCTACTTACTTATTCTTTTCTTCGACCGACATAAACTACTACAAAGAATCTCTCTGCAGTATGTGCAAATGTATGAACTGTTGGAAATCTGTGTCTCTCCAAACAACTTAAGTTTTGTGTTGAATTGGTTGGTCTACGAAACTTAATTGTTTTAATTAACCTTTCTTCAAATTAACCATGTTCTTGCATGTGCTTTTTAAATTCTAGTCTCTTTAATGCATGCATGCATGCAGAGTGAATAATGTCACCTGAGCTGTACTTATAAGAGATAGGCTAATAACAAAGCCCGATTGCTGACTATAAGTTCTTTATAGCCTGCTGTCAGTCCAACCTATTGTTGTTAATACTTCACAATTAATAATGGAGTCACTGGTCTGTCTCACACGATCTCTTGGTTCTTATGCCCAAAGCCAGCATTAAGCTTACAACTTGCTTCCCCTCTCTCTTTTCTCTTCTCTCCTCTACATCGGCATTTAGCCGTCTTACAGTCTGCTATTATACTTGCTCTAAGGGACTCTGCTTCGTTGACCATAGTTGCAGTGATGCATGCTCTAGTGAAAACCACTTCTACCTTTACGGCAATTGTGATGACAACTATAATAAATGCTACTGATATACAAGCTTCTCTAAGATTCCTGTTGTTGCTAGCACTCTGATGATCCAACCATGATACGATGATCCTAGCCTGACGTTTGGTAAATATAAAAATAGAATAAAGTGGACCGTCGGTCCTTGTACTTTCATCTCTTTGTCATTCTGGTCTCCGAACTTGCAAAAAAAAAATTCCAGATAACTAAATAATGTATGTCCGGATCTCACTGCCATTTTGTGCATGATAATTGTGTAGAATAATGAGATCCGACAAAATGA
>CM041637.1:43135182-43193873 GCA_023333625.1 Bothriochloa decipiens
AACCGAGAGTGCTACTCAAGCAATAGGAATTAAGAAATCAAGCAACAATTAACTTGAGAAGAAACTAAATATATATTCTAAACGCTTGATTTAGACATCTCCAAAAGCTTTGTCAGTTCACGTGAACTGCTCCTGCTCGGAGTGCTACTGCTTGAACTGCAACAGGTGGACAGAAATCAGAAACAAGATCGCAGGCAGGAATTTGCACAAGGGCGGCGTGTCTGCGACTCCGAAAAACGACGGAACAGAGAGAGAAGTCGCAGGCACAGGCGTCGGTCTGCTCGCGCCCTGTGCAGTGTGCACCAACAGAGCTTGATGCTTCACCGCTCGGCTCACAGAGGAACACGGCCGCAGGGGAACGAGCAGGGGCTGCACTGCGTCGTTCCACCACGCGCCGGAGGCAGCCGGTCCAAGACTCGAGCGGTCGGCCTGGCACCCACAAGCGACGAACAGAAGGGCGACGGGCTCGAGCAGAAACAAGACGCAGCCAAAATTAGGCCGCAAAACAGACCAGATCAAAAAGTTATCGCTCCCAACCTTTGCACAGCGATTCACCATGGAGATGGGAAAGCTACCCCTAAGAGATTGCTCAATTTAAACTCAGTCTATGGGAAACGAAGAAATTGCGAAAATATTACAAAAACGAAATCTGCTTGATCTTGATGTACGAGTGGAATTAGCTCAATTCACTTGGTAATCTTGTTCATCACTTGACAAAGCATAAATAGGACCAAACAAATCCCAATAGAATGGGATCCATAAAAGAATAGCTTGCCAAATCTCAATTCCCGGCATACATAATTCGCCCTGACTCCCAAACAGACAATAGCCTGACGGTGAACAGTAACGGCGTTCCTAGCCACTCGTCCTCAGAGCCTTCCTCTCAACGGGAAGCTGCTGCTGGGCCGAACAGACGGCAACGCACAGGAGGAGGTGGTCCGGGGGCTTCTTGGGCTCAAGACTCCGCGCAGATAAGATTGCTAGGTGGAACCACAGATGGAATTACCTGGAACCGCTGGACAGGCCGGGCAGACCAGATCTCCAAAGGCACGGACAAAAACCTCGGTAGCTCCCTGGAAAGTGCAGACAACAAGCCACACATTCTAAATATTTTGTCTGCCTTATACAGGGACTCGGTATATACGCCTCAACTTGTCCAATGTTCTGCATCGAACTTGTCAACAAATTGTGACTCGTGAGGTCTAAGTGTCTTCGTGATACCGTGATATCATTTGGCCATCAACAAGTTGGCGACACCACAATGTTGGCCTCTAGCAGCATGGGACACTCGATCACGATCCAGCTTAGAACGAGTCAGCTTGGTTATTGCTGGCTTCCAGCTCCGTAGCTCGCCCAGAGCGGCATTGGAATTTGTCTCCTGCTGCAGCCTTTTGCGCATTGGTGGCGGGCCAGCTAGCGCCTGGCACCATGGCTGGCCAGCGCAAGCCCAGCTTTATTTTCCTTTTCTCTTTCTTTTCAGCGTCACTTGTGACATGATGTTTTATATATATGGTCAGACTTCTCGTGGATTGTTCACCAAACCTAATTGCTTATTCTTTTCTTCGACCGACATAAACTTCTACAAAGAATCTCTCTGCAGTATGTGCAAATGTATCAACTATTGGAAATACGTGTCTCTCCAAACAACTTAAGTTTTATGTTGAATTGGTTAGTGTACGAAACTTAATTGTTTTAATTAATCTTTCTTCAAATTAACCATGTTCTTGCATGTGCTTTTTAAATTCTAGTCTCTTTAATGCATGCATGCAGAGTGAATGTCACCTCAGCTGCACTTATAAGAGATAGGCTAATAACAAAGCCCGATTGCTGACTATAAGGTTTTTTACAGCCTACTCTCAGCCCAACCTATTGTTGTTAACACTTCACAATTAATAATGGAGTCACTGGTCTCTCTCACACGATCTCTTGGTTCTTGTGCCCAAAGCCAGCATTAAGCTTATAACTTGCTTCCCTTCTCTCTCTTCTCTTCTCTCCTCTACATCGGCATTTGGCCGTCTTACAGTCTGCTATTATATTTGCTGTAAGGGACTCAGCTTTGTTGACCATAGTTGCAGTGATGCATGCTCTAATGAAAACCACTTCTACCTTTATGGCAATTGTGGTGACAACTATAATAAATGCTACTGATATACAAGCTTCTCTAAGATTCCTGTTGTTGCTAGCACTCCGATGATCCAACCATGATACAATGATCCTAGCCTGACGTTTGGTAAATATAAAAATAGAATAAAGTGGACCGTAGGTCCTTGTACTTTCATCTCTTTGTCATTCTGGTCTCCGAACTTGCAAAATTTTTTTTCCAGATAACTAAATAATGTATGTCCGGATCTTACTGCCATTTTGTGCATGATAATTGTGTAGAATAATGAGACCCGACAAAATGACAGTGAGATCCGACAAATTGTGTAGAATAATGAGACCCGACAAAACTTATTATAACACAATCCATGATAATTGCCGCTTGGGTGCCCGCAAAGATAATTGCCGACAAAATGGCAGTGAGATCCGACCATGATACAATTTATTTTGTCAGGTCTCATTATTCTACACATTTTGTCGGGTCCATTACAACGCACGAGCACATTTACCGCAAAGCTTGCTACGATGAGTCAGATTCATATACATATTAGATTCCTATACATATTAGTTGCTACCCAAGGCAAGCCCTGGTGCATATAATTCCTATTTTTTGGCACTTATTATGTTTATTTGTGCATTAAGTTTTTGAGTAGAAAAATTTAGACCATCTGATGTAGTTTTGGATAAGAAAAAAAAACTTTTACTTAGACCATCTGATATAGACCATCTTGGGCGGATTATTGTGTAATGAAATCTAAAAAATGTATTTATGTAATTTCTAATAAGAGCTGCCATGTGAAAAATCTAGAAAGGTTTGCCATCGTAATCTTTGGCGGACAGCCTAATCCTGACACATGGACAAAAAAAGTTAGGAAGGCTGATATGATGTGTCAAAAAAAGCTACAGAAAGGTCCATATTGTGTCACACCTGAGTAATATGAAAAAGCTGCAAAGTTATGACACATTTATATCTAAATAATTATGTGACTGGCAATTGAAGGCAAAAATATACTAAAGTGTATTTTAATTCAATACATGTTTCATTAGACGCTATTTATTGTCAACACTAACTTATATTATAGATAAAATAAATTATAAAAGTATCAAACATAAGTAGGTATATATCATTCATGTTATCATTTTGCATGAATATTTTCTCTCGTTGCAACACACAGACATATTTATTAGTAAACTATATATATGAGATATTGTATAAAGCAAAAATTTAAAAAGGCCCGCAAACTAGACTGCCCGCGGAGAAACACCATTCCTATCGGCCCAATTTGCCTATACTTCACTCAGGCTCTCACCTCGATCCCCACACCATGGCCGATGACGGCTTCCAGATCATCAATGACCCATAAGCTCCTCTCTGGACGCAGAATAGAAACCTCACCTCCCTGGATACTCCCAACGACCAAGCGTGCCTGCTCCCTGGAGTTAGGCTTGGCCGCGACGAAACACCCACGCCCTCGCTGAGGCAGTCAGGCCTCCTGCCCCGGTGGCGGCGTGACCCAAAAGGATGGTGGGGGTCGTCGCCCACAGCAGGGTCAATCGGGCGCTCATTTTTCGAGATCCCATGGTTTAATTGCTGAATAAAGAGAAATAGATCGCTGCTCCTGACGGAGGATCAGAAACTACAATCCGGAACACATACATACAAGAATATTCTTTTTTTCTAAATACAGTAAGAGTGTGATTCGGTATTCATACAATGGAAACGATCGACTGTATCAGCGATAAGGTATATATGTTAATTAGTACCAATGCAACTCCACGTCCTGTTTACTTTGGCATATATGTTAACAATCCACATCCAATGGAGGATCTGCTCATCAAATGCTGACGACCATGTGGTTGATGGACGTCATGCATGAAACTTTGGCTGTGAATTAAACACTGCTGAATACAAAATGTCTCCAGACTGTTGTGCCTCTGTTGGAAAACACTAGGGGATCCCTTGTGTTTATGTTTCTACAGGGGAACAAACTAGGCCTGTGATGAGTTATATGTATTGCCGGACTTCCCTCACTCTATCGTCCACCATCCTGCTCGCTCATTCTCCATCAACCTGCTCTCGTTCATTCTTTTCTTCAACGTAAGCTTCCACAAAAAAATCTATGGCGGCTTTAGGAAAGAATTTCTCTGCAGTCGTACTCCAAATTGTCATCGTGGTCGCAGGTATATGTCCTTGCACATGTATGATCTGTTGAAAATATAAAACTTATATATATAGAGAGAGAAATTTTACAATGGTTGTCGAAATTTGGACGGCTCACAGCGCTCGATCCAACGGCTAAAAAGACATAGTAACCAGGAGGAACTAATTTGACAAATATCGGGTGGGCAGCAGATGCATATTAAATGGTGGGCCCATACGCACCAGGTGCATATTAAAATTGGTGAGATCGGTGGCTACATTCAGGCTATACTACTTCAATCATTTCGAAATTTTTTAATTTATTTAGGGATAGTATGGTAAATGTATAATAGAAATATAATGTTTAGAGTACCATACGGATGATTGAAGCAGTATAGCCTGAATGTATTTCTCCTGTCCCTACCCACTCGGTCCATGTTCTTCCTTCTTGATCTGTTCGTGCTGCGGCGGCGCCGGCGGCCAGAGCGGGGTCGAGGGCCTAGGCGAGCCGGGGCACAACATAGATCCGAGCCGCTCCCCTGCGCGGCGGCAGTGTCCGTTCCCGCTGCCGGGGTGGTGTGGGCCGCGATGTGGTCGAGTACACGCACGGCGGTTCAATCTGGGAGCTTCGGAAGGTGGCGATGCGGCCGCGGATTCTCGTCTAGGAGTGGTGCGGGGGATGCGGTTTGCCCCTGTGAGTCTAGAGAAGGAAGCGGTGACGGCAGAGGCAGCTGGAGTGGAAAGATCACGAGCTCGCTTTGGGGTTGGTAATGGCGGCGGCGGCGGCCATTGGAGGCGTTTGGTGAGGCGTCGCCGAGCGTGCGGGCGATGCCGGAACTACGCAGCCCATGTCATCGGCTCGTACACCATCCGCTCCTCTGGGCACGACGAGCTCGCCATCGTGGCCGGGGCTGTGCGCCCGCTGCTTGCCCTAATCGGCGGCGGGTTGAGATGGAGTTGGGAGGGGGAGGGGCGTGGTCCTCGCTGTGCGCCCGCTGCTTGCCCTAATCGTACGCGCTCCCCATCGCGGCGGCTGTCATGGAGGCGAGGTCCGGGCCCGGCGTCGTACGCGCTCCCCATCGCAGCGGCGGTGGCCGTCCCCGATGCCGAGAGGGTGCGGGCGGCGATGGCACTGGCGGATACTACAGTCTGAGGTGGCAAAGCTGGCCGCAGCCTCGCCGTCCCCGGTTCCCGCTCGGCGTACCTCTCCCCTTGTCGTACTCCGTTCCACCTCGCCTGGCGCTGCCAGCCCGCCCACAGGCTCAGCGCAGGCTACCTGTTCGATGATTTGCCCAGCCCACGACCGCAGTTTCACCAACGTCCCCGTTGGTGCGTTCTGGGAGGAGATGGTCATTACCTTCGTCTCGCTGGATTTAGGTACGTTTCCTTTGGCTGCCTAGGATGAATTTTCAGTAATGCTTCACAAGTCCATTACTTGATCAGAAATGATTCTGTTTGCTTTCTTCATTTGGGCAAACTTGATTGAGATTTTTGTGTCACACGGTGAATGCAGCAGTGCTTAATAGAGGATTTCCAACAAAATTGTACTTTTGTTAGCTTTTTCTGAACTAGCTGTTGCTAATGTGCAAACCTGTTGGCCTGTGGTAATTGGTTAAATGACTCCCTCCATGTGAATGAGTGCATCATACAAGAAACTGTAATTTTTTTCGTTTGCTTGTGAAACATGCATGTGAGCCCTGTGGGCATGAGTATGAAACTAATTTCTCGACCCGAATCATAGCACTGTTAAATACTTCTCATATTTGATCACGGCCTTCTCTATTTTCTACAGGCATGGACTGTCTGGCAACGGCAGACTTCAGCAGGGATAGCTAAGGGGGCGGACAGGAGATGAGGCAGTTGTCAGAACCTGATGCAGAATTTGCGTCTGAAAGCTCTCGTAAATTTGTATATAAGTTGGAAAGTCATGCATAAGGCGCCTGTGGTTATTATGCATTCTGGTTTCATTCTTCCTTTAATCTCCCGGGTGTTGGATTTTGTGTTTGTATGATGCTAAGATATTATACCTCTGCCAATTTTGTTCACCTGTGTTGGATTGTGACAACTGAAGTTTCAGTAGCTGAACTCTGGTGCCCAACAGAGTCCCTTTGCAGTGTTGGTTTTTTTGAACTTTTGGGTCATTTGCTTGGGTAATCAAGTTTCATTTTGTCTTCGATGATATCATGATGTTCAAAAATCTGACATAGAATGTCAGTTCGATGCCTAAAGCTATGTTCTTCGTATCTTTCTTTATATTCTTCTGTTAACTGAATGCGAGCTAGGGACAGTGACCTGGACGACGCTGGCAACTCTCGAGGCAGACCTTAAGGCGAGTCTAGAGGTGCATGAGTTTCTCGGAGTCGCTTTAGCTCTCGTAAATTTGTATATAAGTTGGAAAGTCATGCATAAGGCCGGTGGTTATTGTGCATTCAAGTTTCATTCTCGTAAATAATATGGGTCAGTACAATTGGTTTGCTACTTCCCATAGTGAGCTTATACCTGTGCTATGCAAATTTGAGATACGACTTATACTTGTGCTATGCAAATTTGAGATACGCCATGGTTGGGACACTGCATAATGGCCGTTCAACTCATAATGAACACTGCATAACGGCCGTTCAACTCGTAATGAACACTGCAAACCATGTCTATTAGATTGCATAGTTAGCACTAACAAATTTGGCTCTGAAGAGCAGAGAACCCATCATAGTAGCCTTTGATCCTAACCAAATCTATTTAGAACTTGATGAGAATAAACGCAGCGATAGTTGGACCAATAGGCACGACAGGACAGATTCAAATCAATCAGCACACACTAAAGCAGGGGGAAAATGGACATGATGGACTGAATAAATGGTCACAAAATAACTAGTCACAAAATAACTAACATAATAGATGTTGCTCTGATTATGCATGAGACGATACAAAATAACTAACTATTTAGACTTTAAAAAACTAATGGTGTCATGCACTACTTGCAACCAACGAACTTTCTATGTAACAAAATCAAGTTTCTTTGTTTTTCCTAGCAAAATACTTTATTCCATCTCTCACAAAAAACTACAGCCATACCAAGTGTCAAAGTGGCTCCTAATTGTGTTATTGCAACTACAGTATAACTTTAAAAAAATGGTATATACATGAAACCTTTTGCATACAGGCTGCTAGTAATAATTTCACACAAACTATACAAAGCAGTGCCGTTCAAAAAAACCCAAGCAGACCAGGGTTGATGCTAGACATGATCAAACCCGAGACCTAAACCAACAAGATTAGTAAAGATCAGAGGGAAACATCGTACATTTCATATAAAACTCAAATCCTTCTTCACTAGCAAAAGTCTTCCTGACAATGTCATTGTATTCCAGCAAAGACTCAAGATCCGACATTTTCTCCTGTATCCATCAACAACACTGTATCAGGGAACAAATAAGCTAGCTAATGTGTTACTAGCACTTGCTTAGGAAGCCCAAATACGTGACTTGCAAAGATGAAGAATAAAACCAAAAGTGCAACACGACAACCAACAGAAAAGATAGCACCCGAACTAAATATTTCCTGAAGGTTATACCCAAATTTCAAAAATTCGTCTAATGGTTCCAGATATCATATTAGATGGCAGCTCTTGCACCGGCCAGACAAAACGTACAAAGGCATATGCACAGTTTCCACACAGCATGCGACATGATCTAAATTACCAGATAATAGCTCGAGGACGAAGTAAGTGATCTAACGAGATATATTATGATTAGAATACACCAACTCTGCCCCAGCCGTTAGAAGCAGAACAAAATATTTTTAACAAGACTAGGACATTGAATTTACAACTAGTAAAAGATAGACCTCATTTCATAAATCACAAATAAATAGGTTAGGGGGGATCTGCAAACCATGAAGCAATTCTCCACCACAAACAATGAGAAACAGAGGTGAAGCAATTCCATGCATAAATACTTCTTGTCATGCATTGTTCCCATTACTAAACAATTTCGTGCCCCGATCAAAAGCTTGCAGAATGACACTAGTGAAGGAACAAACATAACCATGCTAAGCAACTGATTCTAATTGACCATATGTTTCTGTGGGTTATTACTAAGCAACTAACTCAAGTCATACCAATCCCAATTCAGTAGCAGTAAAATCATGGCAAAAAGTAACAATTCTAATTGGGACATCCACATTAAAGCCATTTAGTTTATGTAAGGCAGAACATGTCCAACAGAACCAATCACATTGTTTCTTTTGCTAAAGATGTTGCCCTCCAAACAACAAAAATTATGAGCCTGTGCAATGCCCACTTAAAACCAACGAAAAAACATCATGAGTAAACAAGAAAACAATATTAGCAGTAGCTTGAAATGGCCAAAAAGAATACAAGAGAGGGTAACACAATATACCATATGCCATGTTACCAAATTGATTAAGCTTCTGTTCTTAAAACCAATATGGAGAAGGATACAAAGCAGTGTACTTTCTACTAGCTGATGGTGTCACTGAGATAACTACGGTAGCACAGACCTAAATTTCAACTACAAGACAAGGACAACTAACTATAAAGCAGTTTACTACCATACATCTAATGTCTGGTTTTTTTAGATAAATATCACAATGTCTGATACATGGCTGAGAAGATGAGCCTAATCCCATTTGGCTTCTGATACTACTATTTCCACGGGGGAACAAGCATCTACTACGTATCTGGTATCTCCTGATCTCAATGCGTCATCAAGCATCCAGAGCACTAACTTCCTGGATCAGCCAGCTTTTCAAATGCAGCAGGACCAGAAAAAAAATCATAGTGCTGATTATTTCAACAATTAGGAAACTGCACAATCATATTGCTGCATTCCTAAGTTGAATATGAGATAAATCAAATGCAAACAAGTGAAGAGGAGGGGAACCTTGGCCACGGATTGGAGCTCAATTGGATCCATTTCAGAGAGTTCTTCACGAGGACGGGGTCGACGCTGACCTGAACGCGGCGGCACCAGGCTGGTCCTCCGGGGAGAAGGGAGGAGTGACGGGCTGAGTGCCAGCGACGAGCGAGGGCGCGGCGGCGGCGGCGGCAGCGTCACGCGATGGCGAGGTCGAGGGCGCGGGCGAGGCGGCCTCGTCGGCGCGCGTCAGCCGTGGACGTCGGGGAGGAGGGACGAGTGACGGGTTCACAGCGCCGAACGCGGGTGAGGGCAGGCCACCGCCGGCGGCGGCGCGAGATGGCAGGCGAGGGCGAGGCGGCTAGGGCGTCTGCGCAGCCGCGCGTCCTTCGCGGGCGAGGGTGAGGCAGCGGCGGCGCGCGATGGTGGGCGAGGGCGAGGCGGCTAGGGCGTCTGCGCAGCCTCGCGTCCTTCGCGGGCGAGGGCGAGGCGGCGGCGGCGGGTAGGGCTTGCAGCCGCGTGTTCTGGCGAAGGCGCTGTGACGGACGGCCGGACGGGTCGTGCGTCGGGGGGCAAAGGGCAGGTGGGAGGTGGGAAACACAATTACCATACTAACCTTCCACTAATAAAATTAATTAGCGCTAATTATTTACTTAGGAACCAGCAGGTACCCCAACCACTGTAAAAGACCTTTTATATATATCTATATATGTTGTTATACTAATTAACCTTATTTTTGCATGTGCTAGTATGTTCAGTGCCTGCATGCACGCAGATGTGTCCATCGGGCCGAACTCTTTGCGCGCACCCAAGTAGCAATTATCATGGAGCGTGCATTACCGACTGCGGTTGCAGTGTTACATGCATACATGAGAGCTCTGACAATGTTTGCTGCTCTTGTGGCCTTTTTAAGTGCTACTGCTATACAACATGCTCCTCTGATATTGTAGATGTTGCTAGCGCTCGGATTCAGCCATGATGCAATGATCCTAGCTTGGTGTTTCTTAAATATAGTATAAATTATCTCTTTCTGACTCTTATGTAATACTAATATTTGGTGTTTTAAGAAACAGGAGGGGTTACCTGCTAGTTAACTATATATTGTGTTAAAAGGAGAATGAGGTAATGCAAGCATCAGGAAACAAAAAAAAAAAAAAAATCCTCTAACCGTATACATACCGGGGAACAAGCTATAACAGTTGGCATCATATTTATTTTATAAGACAAAGAAGAAACACTACTAGGAAAAACATGGGCAAAATGACTCGATGGTAATGTCTCCTAAGTTTTTATTATGGTGGAAAGGAAAAGAGAGAAAGAAATAGTAGAAACAAAACCCACGCCATCCCAGGAAGAAATCTCCTCGGTCTTGGCTTGCACGATAAACATACAGCCGGTGGCTGCACCGCCATGTCCAAGTTGTTGGATCCACAATTCCAACAATTTTATTTGCCACAACGACGTAGTTATAAGTAGCCAGTTACCACCGGACATTATTATTATATATCACTATTACACGGATGGGAATGGGCTGGCCAGTAAGCAGGGATGGGATCGATCTCAAGGGCGATCGATCTAGCAGATGGTAAAGCACCAGCAACGTGGAGGGGAGTCGAAGCAAGCGCCGCCAGTGTTGTTTGGGTCTTCGGCTCTGCATGTATCTTCGCAGGGTGTGTAGGAGGTATCGCACAACCCATGATAGGTACCACTCAGGTGCCTGCAGGTGTCTGCCTCAACGTAGGCCATCTCTGTATACATGATGCAGGATAAGCAAAAAGACAAGCAAAAAGACACACGCGAATTAGCTAGCTTATTACTTCCTCCGTTCTAAATTATAAGTCACTTTGACTTTTTTATTCACTCACTTTGCTATATATCTATACATAAAACTATGTCTATATACATAACAAAGTGAGTGAACCAAAAAATTCAAATTGACTTACAATTCGGAATAGAGGGAGTATTATATATATATATATATATATATATATGAGCTTATACACATGTAGATGTGTACTTACCGGCGGTCATGATGACGAGTAGGAGGAAGAGAGCGGTGGTGGCAGAGAGATTCCTTGTTGATGGGGCCATTGGATGCTTAGCTTTTTGCTGCAATGGTGGTACGGTGGAGACGTATGAATGAGCTAGCGAGCAGATGGCTGAATGAGTGATCGATCGAGGAGAAGGTTGCACTATATAGACATGCATGCGCGCAACTAGGAGCAGGAGAAGTTGTTGCAATAATAAATCAGAGAGACTAGCTAATTACAAGAATGTTCGAGAAATTAAAGCAAGCCTAGTTTCATTGTTACAGCGCGCTCAATATATACTAGTATTGTATTATGCAGAATGTCTTGTTTGACAACGTATGGAGGATCACAGTATATACTAGCTAGGATCACATTGGAGTTTCCACATGGACCATACATACCGAATGCCTTGTTTGGACACGTACGGGGGATCCAGTATATACTAGCTAGGATCACATTGGAGTTTTCACATGGATCACACACTATCGGAAATGGGTGCTTTGCCGAGTACCGTAAACTTTGCCGAGTGGCAAAACAGAGGCACTCGGCAAAGAGGATCTTTGCCGAGCGCCAGAATCTGCACTCGGCAAAGACCTCTTTGCCGAGTATCCACCACTCGGCAAAACGAAGCACTCGGCAAATGGCCTCTTTGCCGAGATCCTCGCACTCGGCAAAGAGGGCCACTCGGCAAAGTGGGGCCTGGACAAACGGCATCCGTGGCCGTCCGCTTTGCCGAGTGCCCTGCCGTTAGACACTCGGCAAAGGAGCCACCTTTGCCGAGTGCCAGGCACTCGGCACAGGCCTGCAACGTGGCGGGCTTAGGGTCGGTTAGGGCGACAGTCTTTGCCGAGTGCCGCGTCGGCCAGCACTCGGCAAAGGCTTCTTTGCCGAGTGCCCCCTCTGACACTCGGCAAAGCATAATTTTTTTTTGTTTTTTCTTCCCAGTTTTTTTGTGGACCTTGATACAGTAAATACATCTCAACTTCAAAAGTTGGGACAATTTCAACTTTTTATGCTATATTTTTTTAATTATTTTTATTTCTTTGAATTTTTCTGACAACTCCAAATTTGAACTGCAGGTACATGAAATAATAGAATTTGGTCATTCAAAAAATGGTATTCATAATGTTCGGAGTATGTTGAGATCATATTCAGGATCTCGCATGAATTTACGACCATATTGGTGTCGTAACATGACGAGTTATGTGCGAAAAAGTGTTTTTAAATTATATAAAATCCAAACGAAGTCCGAAAATGACGAAACGTGTCGAGTTGTGTTGTCATCGCATGTGGAGGCTGTGGTAAAAAATTGAGAAAGTTTTGGGCTATGATGTCGGGTGCCTAAAACCCAGACATATCCATGTGATCAGCTTGTGATCACATGTGGAGATGTTTGGGTTTTAGGCACCCGACGTCATAACTTGCTCGAAACTTTCTTAATTTTTTACCACAGCCTCCACATGCGATGACAACATACCTCCACACGTTTTGTCATTTTTGGACTTTGTTTAGATTTTATATAATTTAAAAACACTTTTTCCGCACGTAACTCATCATGTTACGACACCAACATGCTCGTAAATTCATGAGAGGTCCTGGATACGGCCTCAACATACTCTGAACATTATGAATACCATTTTTTGAATGACCAAATTTCATTATTTCATATACCTGTAGTTCAAATTTGGAGTTGTCGAAAAAATTCGAAGAAACAAAAATAATTGAAAAAATATAGGACAAAAAGTTAAAATTGTCCCAACTTTTGAAGTCGAGATGTATTTACTGTATCAAGGCCCCACAAAAAAACTAGGACGAAAAAAAAATTATGCTTTGCCGAGTGCCAGCGGGGACACTCGGCTGGCCGACGTGGCACTTGGCAAAGGTTTTTATTAAAAAAATAAAAAACACCTTTGCCGAGTGCGTGTTCAGGGGCACTCGGCAAAGGCCCTTATTGAAAAAAGGCCCACCGGCCCAACTTGTAACCCTATCCGGCCTCACACACCTGCCCGCGCCCACCTCTCCCTGCGCCGCCGCCGCCGCCTGAGCTCCTCCGCGCCGCCGCTGCTCCGGCCGCCCGAGCTCCTCTGCGCCGCCGCCGCTCCGGGCCCACCCGAGCTCCTCCGCGCCAGCCATGCTCGCACGCGCGCGCCGCCGCCATCCGCGCGGCCCGACCTCAGCCGCCCCGTCCTCCTACCTCCACCCCCGCCTCGCCGACCCAGCGCCCGCGCCCCCACCCCGGCGTCCCCCGTCCTATGCCAGCAGGTGTCCAGGTCTTCTTTGGGCCTTTCGCCGGCGACGAGCACCACCAGGTACGCCCACCCCTCTTCCCTCTCTGCCGTGCGAAACCGAGCACCCAAACCCTACCTTACTATTTGTATTCGGATCTGATCCAACTGCAAGTGTATATGCCTACTATCTTTGATTGTTTCGCAAAAATTATCGGGTGGACATGCCCCTGCTGCCTTGGGAGAAGTGCTGGGAAATGCGAGTTGTTCATGCCATTGTTTCGAAATGAAATGCTTCAGTGCTGGGAAATGCGAGCACATATGAAATTACTAGCACGTCCACAATCATGTTTCAAGTGTGCACATTACCATCATGTTTCTCTGAGTGCTAGTCCCTGATTATTGCAGATGGACTGCATTTCTGCAAGAGCTTAGATGTGATGATTAATTTGGTTCTGATCTGGACCAGTAGTTTGGTATATAACATGCTGTAGTATCCCGCTTCTCAACTCAAAACTTAATTTACAGGCAAACTTTTGCTCCTATGCATCCATTGAATCTGATTTTTTGGAAGATGTTGAGTTCTTCACAGTGCGTGTCATGTTGACAACACATGTCTTGATAATGCATTTATCTGGTACTGCAGTTAGGCAGGAGTGGTAATATTTAAATGTCCTTATTGGTAATAACTGCTGCTTCAACCAATGTGCTTGATATTGCATAATATAACTATATTAAGCAGCTCTAAAGCTACACTGGTAAGTGTGTTCCATCATCCAGTTTCAAGTACCATGTTGTCACTTTAGAGAAATGAGGCCTCTCAAAGGAGTTAAGAATATAATTACAGCATAAATAACAGTGTTGAAACCACAAAACCACAGTTCTTTATGTAATTAGCTATAATTAGCATATGCATGGAGCCTGATGGTTTGCTAGTGAGGTATATGGAGGTCATTATCCATGGAATCAGGTCACCCCTCACCAATGCTGATTCTTTCTGGTTTGCATCATGATCATGTCATTCTAATTTGTAACAAGCCCGTGCATGATCTGTGCACTGCCTTGGGCTGATGGATAAAACATCAGAAACTAGGATATATAGTGACATCCTTTGCCACCTTGGATCGCTCTCCAGCTGATGGATAAAACATCAGAAGCTAGTCTAGTGCATCTTGGTTCTAAACCACAGTTGGGACAGGGGTAGACTGAGTTCCCGATGCCTCCGATTCCCAACAAGCTGCAAAAATGCAGGATTGGTTGCATCCAACTTTCAGCCACCATCTTTTTTTTTTTTTTTGAGGGATCCATGATCTTTGAAGTGGTGAGGTGTTGTGTGCACACGAGGAATACGTATATATAGCAAGAAACAAGGCCTTGTATCATTATTATATTGGATGGTTGCATTGGTACGTCTACGTTGGCTCCCACTTCTCTGTCAACACCACACCGTACTGCATCTTTTACTACACAATATATGTTTTTTATTGTATCATTTATATCGTATAAAATCCTATAGCTTCAGAAAAGAATTCTTGTAGAACTTACTGAGTTTGGCACTTTTAATCTTGTGTTGTTCCCTTTTTCCCACATTCTTAACTGAGTTCCAAATAGCTGGAGTACTTACAAACTGGGTAATCCTTTGCCCACCGGACAAGAAGCAAGTGTTGGAAGATTGTATCAGCAAGATCAAGGATACCGGAAGACAAGTGCTGTGGATCCCTTATGATTGGAAGCTGACAAAGACAGGCCGCCGCCCGTGGTGGAGCGAGCTGGAAGACACTATGAATTCGGCGTGAACCTGCACTTCGTCATGCTCTTAGCCTGGATAGCTTTTCCTGCTAGTTTTACCAGTTGTTGGCAATGTTGGCCGCCCTTTTCTCTTTCTATTTAGGTGTTCGATCTAGACTCTTGCTCTGCTAGGCACGTGGTTGTGTCTGGTTCCCAGGATGGGCTTGGCTCTTTAATACTGTGCTGTAAACGTTGTTTGGTCTTTTAATCAATGGAAGACCGGGCAATCGCCCTAAAACTCTAAAAAAAATATTGTGCCAAAGAAACATATCAATATGTCAAACTAAATGCTTAAGGCTGCAGCCCTCACCTTCATGTACAGTGGGGGTACTTCTTTGATTGTTACCTGCTTCACTATGAGCGATAACCCAGTTGCTAGAACTCTCATTCTACCATGTTTTCAAATTGATAATATTCCTCATTAGAAAGTTGTTCTTAAACTGTTGTATTTCCTAGACTATTTGACGACAGTCCCAAACTCTTTCATTCTAAGAAGGTAGATTGCTATTGTTGTTCAGCTTTGTTTTCCAAATATTGTGTCTTGAGGCTGAATTTACTATGTTCTAGAATTAGTAACATCACAGACATAGATTAGGTTCAAGGCCTTTTTCTAACAATTTGTTGTGTCCTACTGCATAGCCTCATTGAGTTTGACTGGCATATAGAGCTAATATATCTGTTACCAGATGTTCATTTCTGTGCACATGAGGAAAATCATGTTTTGTCATTTTGGTTCTTGAAGCTCATTTACATCCTCCAGTAGCCCTTGTAGAACTACACGCCAGCCATATTGCTGTTCGCGGAGATAATTTCTAATTCATGTAATACTATATTGTTATTATTATTACCTTGCAATTATGTTTCTTTACAAGTACTTGTCATTTATTTATGCTAACTATTTTAATCTTTGTCATTGCAGGCACTCGATAAAATGCCGGGCGGAAGGTGGCAACGGCCGCAACGGAAGGTCCGCTCACAGTACCAGATCCGCAACGAGGAGCAGGCGATCGCCGACGACGACGAGGAGGAGGAGGTGTTGGTGGAGCCGTCGACCAGTAGGGGGATGCCCCCCAGCGGACGTCGCACGTCGACGAGGAGGCTGCAGTTCCAGGAGGCCCCGTAAGGGGGATGACGACGACGACGACGACCGGTAACGGCGGCGGAGGCGGCGGCGGCGACGACGACGGGGGTGAGCCGACACCAGGCGAGACGGCGACACCAGGCGAGACGACTTCCTCAGGTTCGAGCAGGCCCTACCAGCGCGGGCCCTCATCACTCCCTGACCCATGGCCAGTCCGTTCCCGCCGTCCGGTGATTCGACCCGTGGGTGAGACGTAAGTATCCATTGTTGATTTCACTACTTGTTCATATGACATGTTGAAAATTGAACTGCAGACTAACAATTGTTGTTAATGACTCGTGCAGTAGCTGGATTTTTGTGAGCGGAGGGAGCGGTTTATGCCATATCAATGGCATCCAGGGCCTGCTGATTAGGGAGTACTACCCTGGCTTGGTCACCCACAAGGGTGAGGTACAGGCGCCCATGAGGTGGGAGCACTTC
Source organism: Bothriochloa decipiens (assembly GCA_023333625.1). Lineage (NCBI taxonomy): Eukaryota > Viridiplantae > Streptophyta > Magnoliopsida > Poales > Poaceae > Bothriochloa > Bothriochloa decipiens. The sequence goes on from CM041637.1 coordinate 43,151,901, forward strand.
TCCAGCGTCACGGACTCCAACGGTGAAACCTTGGCAGCGAAGATCAAGAGGGAGTTCTGGGTGAGTCTTTTTATCGTACCGCATTTCTTAATACTACGCATTCGTTGGACGTTCTTGAAACAATGATGAGTTCTGTGTGCAGGATTTCTTCACGTGCGAGGAGGGGAAAGAGAAGCATGCGGGGCGAGTGCAAGAGGCGGTCTGTAAAGATCGTCTCAAGGACCTATACCACGAGGCACATCTCCAGTGCGTCATCAGCTACTACGCCAACATGTTTGGCCAGGTGGTGAAGAAGCCACAAGTTAGGAAGATGCTACTCTAGAGGGAGACCGACCTCACCGAGGCGCAGTACATGCAGGTAATTAAGTAGGAAACATTCATTCTGACTTCTTCTATGAAACATTCAATTCATCTTCTGGCATGTCAAATACTTGATGTCAAGCAGATGTGTCCGGAGTGGTGCGACAAGTACCGGGACTGCTGGGCGGCCATTGTGCGTGAGTGGACCACGGATGCGGCATACCAGAGGCGTAGAGAACATCGGGAGCGCCGCCTATAGATGCAAGGGGAACCACACCACCAAGGGAACCAGTCCCTCCCAGTGTTCATGGAAAGATGGGTATGCTTCTGTTGATCTATTAATTCTAGCGCTCAATTGTCATTACTTGTAACCATGTTTGTGTTTTCCTCGTAGACCCAGTCGCATGGTGGGCAGGTCATCAACGAGTTCACGGGGTATGCCCTTGCTCACAAGGGCAAAGCGACGGCGGCGGACAACGTCTATGACCCGGTGGACGGGCCCGACGCATACACCAATGCGAGCGTCTACCCCAAGCTCGCCGAGTACACCTCCACGGCTCGCCAGCACCATGGGGAGACGTTCGACCCGCCACCGACCCCCTGGACATAGACCTCTTGATGAGGTTGGGAGGAAGGAAGCAGCACGGCCGGTACTGGATGGCCCAACGCCATCGAGTCGTCCTCTGTTCCCACGCTGAGCCAGATTCGACGAGATGGGACCAGGAGCTCCTCTGACATCCCCATAGCGGCTCGGCAGCCTAGCAACGCACAGATGTTCTTGGCATTTCAGGTAAGTGCAGTTTTATTCGTCGTTCACTCGTTTCACACATGTACCTTACCTTCACATACCATCAACCTTGCGGATGTAATATTGCAGGCCCAGATTGCACAGTTGCAGACGAACCAGGAGAACATGGCGGTGGCCCATCAGCGGCAGCTAGCGGCTGTCACGCAGCACTACCAGCGTCAGATGGAGGACTTTGCCACCTACTTCCGGGGCCTTCAGATCCTAGGAGTGCAGTAGGCCGAGCTCCCTGCCTCGATCTTCGCTCCACCACCTATTCCTGTGCCTACTCCTATAGCGACTCTGGTGAGTATATTGCATGTTGCTTTAGCTTGTGCGGCCATCCTGTAGGTACTAATGAGATCACTTGGCCTTTGTGCAGGAACAGTCGATGGGTTCGAACCCGACTCCTCCAGGTGCCAGCCCTCCACTAGGCCCTTCTCCACCGCACGGGTGGCCGGCTCACCCGACCTTCCAGACTCAGGGCTTCACGTGGCCAGGTACCGCTCCTCCTCCATCGACGTAGCAGGGGCACTCCGGGCCTGCAAGCGGCCCTCTGCTTCTGCTGCCCTATTGGACGTTTCAGGCGGCGCCGCAGTCAGGGTGGTCTCCGTGGGAGCAAGGTGGTGCCTCTGGGGATGCCGGGACGAGCTAGGTACCTCTGTTGCCCGCTTGTGGACTTGTATCGATGAACTTGTCGCTATTTTGGACACGACAAGTTCTGAACTTGTATCGATGTAACGGATGAATTTGAGGACCTTTGTATATGAATTCGTGTTGAGACGTCATGGTTCTGATGAAATACGATATTTATGTGATATTCTAGTCTATTGTCGTGAATATATGTGAAATTATATGTCTGGAATGGAAGAAAACAGAAAAAAATTAAAAATAAAATTTTTTCCAGCTTTGCCGAGTGCCAGCTCTCGGCAAAGCTAGGCATTTTTCCCAGCAGAGCCCAGCTTTGCCGAGTGCTGGCATGGCACTCGGCAAAGTGACCGTACCTTTGCCGAGAGCCGGCACTCGGCAAAGAATGTTTTAAAAAAAAAATCTTTGCCGAGAGCCAGAGCGGCACTCGAAAATATTTTTAAAAAATAAATAAAATAAAATATCTTTGCAGAGTGCCTGCCACGTCAGCACTCGGCAAAGGGTGCCGTCAGGTTGATGTCGCCCGTTACCTTTTGCGAGTGCTAGCGTGGCACTCGGCAAAGCCTTTGCCGAGTGCCTGCCAGGTGGTACTCGATAAAAACTCCTTTGCCGGCCAATTCTTTGCCGAGTGGATTTTGCTGAGAGCCGCACTCGGCAAATCCTTTGCCGACGGCTAAAGTGTCTTTGCCGAGTGCGGCTGGCACTCGGCAAAGGCGGCGGATCCAGTAGTGACACGTACGGACGAACTGAATTCTACTGTTACAGCTCAAAGGATACCAACGGGCCGGGTGCGGCTGACTTTTTCTTTTTGTTTTAGATCGATGTCACCTAGACCTAGTAAAATAGTCTTAGCCAAAAACACTACATCTCTAATGATGACAGGTCCTAGCAACCAACAAACCGGTTTGCACTTTCAAGAAATACTGAAATGCACAACGTCCTTATTATCTTCTTGTTGTTTTCTTCGATAAATGATGAAAAGATGGTCTCACGCCTAGCTTGGCGTGCGTGGCTTGGTTCTGAGAGACATATTGGGAAGTCGGTTTCGAGTTGTTTATATATCACAGCCAATCTATAACCTCAAACAACGGTCGCTGAAACTTAATCAGATGCTATAACTTTATAACAGAGCATCGATCACTATTTTTACTTCTATCCATGGTGCATCGGTCGCTTGTCGGTCGATATAGCCCATTTTCATGTTGGCGCACTGAGCCCCGCCCACTAGCACGCACTAAAATTTGCATGGCCCACTAGTCACTCACAGCGTCACCCGAAACCCTATTCTCTAAAGGAAAAACTCTCCAGCCAAACCTCACGCCACCGGATCTCTACACCTCATGCCACACATCTCGTTTGTTCTCGCCATCTTCACCACCGCCGCATGAGTGCCGCTAGGGGCGCCATCCATTCTGCAGCCACCGTCCCCGATACTACGCCCACCGACCTCATCGTCGTGGACGCGTCAGTCTCCACTTCAATTGTGGCATAACCATGTCTCTCTGCTGCTTGCACAGCCTTCACGCAAGCCCACGGCGCAAGCCATTGTTTCTCCCATTGGAGCATTGTGTACTGGGCTTACATTTCTCCAATACCAGCAAGCACCATTCGACCATTCTGATCTCTCAAAACGAAGCCCCATGCACCCGCCTTCGTTTCGGCAATGAAAGCACCGTCAATATTTGATCTTCAGCCACCCATCATCCGGGGTTTTCCATCTCGGTTGTTCTAGTAGTCTTCTAACAAGCGTCAGCGTGTCCTGTTCATGGTCTCTTATACAGGCAAGGGCTTCTCTCACAATATCACTTCCTGGACGCGGCAATTTTCCAGTATTTACACGATTCCGCTCATCCCACCGTTTCCACAGCAAGATGACGACCAACGACCTCGTGTACTGTGTGGCAGTTTCAACACATCGTCATGTACGAACATATGAGATGATGGTGCTCGTAGCAGGGATACCCGAGCCTCGTCTAGCTGAAGCTCTCTCCAGCATCGACAGTGCCCAATTTACATTTCAGCAGACAGTGCCCACCATCTTCATCCAGGCGCCAGCATACAGGGCATCTTGTATCAAGTTTAATTCCTCTGCGTCATGCGCAGCTCTCCATAACAATTGTTTGGCCAATCTTTTCCAACTAATTTGTCCTGCACATTCAGAGGACCATTTGAGGATTCGCCAACCCGACGCACCTTCAAACTTTCTTCACCATCAACTAATGCATGGTAGGATGACTTTACTGAGAATTTACCCTTAGGATCATAGTGCCAAGCCACTCTGTCAACTTGATCAGGACGAGTTGGAATACCTAAGATAAGCTCTGCATCCTCCGGCCAAAAAATATCTCGCACAAGCTGCATGTCCCAGCCACTAGTCACCGGGTCTTGATAGCGAACTAGTCTACATAGGCCCACTTGTAAACTCTCCGGATGCTGCAGCGTTCTTGTAACTGACGCGGTCGACGCGATCCGCAGGACGCGGTCGCCGCGCTCCCGCAGCGCTCGCCATGCCACTCACGCTCCCGCACTGCGATGGCTAGCGTAGCCCGACTCCCAAGGCTCCTATACGTGTATATGAATGTACACTATATATCAATACAAGTTGTCATTGATCAATTCTTACTCTTTCTAGTCTAACAGCAGTCTCGGCAACCTTTTGGATAACAGCACAACACCTCTTGGAGTTCGCGGCCGTCTAGTGGTACGCGATGGTATCTAGGGGTCCTCCCAGATTCTAACACTATTAGAAACACAATCCCCTATAGCTACGTTGTTTTAGAAACACAACCCCCTATAGGTACGCTTTTTTTAAGACATTATATGCATTTTATTCGTCTTTATAGGGGTGTAAGCATGTTTTATAAAAGCGTGTAAGGAACATCTTTGCATGGACGGTGTATCTGGCTCCATATAGATAATTTCCACGAGTGTATCTATAAAATAAATAGACATTTCATATACAAGTTAGATGCTGTCCTACCGTCCAATCATACCTTTTCAAGATCTCTGATGATACTTCTCCAGGTGTAAGAAATTCCAGGTTGTTCCTCCACCTGCAACAAATCTCCATGCGGCCAATAGTTTGCCTTCAACAAACGAGCATATAGAGACTCAGGGTTCTGCATAATGTGCCACGCTTGCCTCCCAAGCAAAGCAAGATTAAATAGGTGCAAATCCCAATAACCAAGACCGCCACTATCCTTTGTTTTTGCATGAGTACCGAGTACGCCATGATAACCAATGCATCTTTCTCTCATCCTCCTGTTGTACCCACCAAAACCGACAAATTAGTGAATTGATCTCATCACATGAAGACTTTGTTAGATCAAAACAAGACATTGCATAAGTCGGGATTGCTTGCGCTATGGCTTTAATTAGAACCTCCTTCCCAGCACTAAACAATAATTTTTCTTTCCAACCTCGGATACGCCTCCATACTATATCCTTCAATTACATAAACATATTCTTCTTCGAATGGCCCATATAGATTGGCAAGCCCAAATACTTACCAGTTCTAGCATCCTGTGATATTCCCAAAACAACAAGAAATTCAGCTTTCATACGTTCAGCTAAAGAGAACAGATGAATTCTTATTTATGACCTGCCCTGAGCATCCTTCAGAATATATTAATATCCCAGTCTCTGCAACCCTTCATACACTTGCAACACATGTTGCAGACACCTCACATTCTCATCATTAACTTTCTAGGAGAATCAAAGAGTCATCTGCAAACAAAAGATATGTAATGCTTGGAGAAGTATCAAACCTTCTCCAATAACTTCTTCTTTACAAATATGCTAATACCATCAAATGTACATCATGATGTGCATGTGTGTTAGCATTTTCATAATTATTTTTAAAGGATTTTCTCTTGTTCTCACCACACCACTCGATCCTAGCATGTCGCAAAGTTAGATCGCTCAAGTGGCACTAGATGACCGATATGCAAACAAGTTTGCCCCTCTTGATAGTATGGCTATCAATCTTAAATCCCGTCATCAACTTCTCTACACACCTATGACCGGTGAAATGAAATGCCCTAGGTTATACCTATGCCTTGCGCATTTCCATTTTATCTGTCTTCCCCCAGTGTGGCAATAACACATGCACCGACATGATCACTAAATGATATGATCGTTTCATATCATCACATGAACTTCTTGGTCCATTGATCTTCACCATTGCGTCGGTTCATAAGCGTCAAGTCTTGGTCAAGCTTTACCATCTCATGGTACATCGCTTTCAAAGCCTTGGCTTGCCCTTCACACATGCAACCGGTCCATCGAGCCAAGCCTCATCTTGATCGTCTTTATCTTGGTCACATGACTCCATGTCATGTCTCATATTCAATGAGTTCCTTTATCATCACATGTGTGAGCCTTGCAACATCTCCAAGCCATCTCAACTACCATGGCATATTTGCTCACACCATGTACCTGTGGACTAATCCCTGTGTATCTCAACATACACTACACCACAACCCTTAATCAGCAACTGACTGCAGTTGATAAAAGTTGTTAATTAACATAGAAGGTGAGTCGCTAAAGCTTAGCGAAGGACGGTCAGTTGCTAAAACCCAATAGGGCGATGGACGGTCTGTTGCTAATATTTTTTTATTTTGTGTTGGATGGTCAGTCGCTGTAGCTCCGTAGCGAAGTCGGATTATCCGTTGCTAATAATGATGTCCATTGGCAGAACATTTTTGGCCCATTCCCATGAAAATTTTGGGCCCAAAATGATGTAAACCCTAGGTCCCCGAGACCAAAATCATTTCCTCCTCTTGCTCTATCGGCCGCCGCACCGCCGCACGCCTCATGCACCACTCCGGCGTCGGTGGTGACGGCCATCAGCTAATACCGCGACCCTTTCCCTCTACGTCAGCCTCCCATTCCAAGAAACTCTACGTGCATCTGGTTCTTCCCATCTCCAACGTACTGTATGTAAGAACTGGATCTCCTTTTTCTACAGTTCAGTGGCCATAAAAAGAAAAGGATAGAGGGATTTATTTTTGGAAAGACCAAAGGGATTGGGAGATCTACCTTTGTATTGATTGGGGTCGGAGAAAAGGGAAAAATGAAATTATAACGTCAAATGAACCTGATTTGGGATGGGGCTCTCTTTGTTGCTCTCTACTGCTAGCCACCTACAACATGTAGGTTAGGTGTTTTGCGAAATTGTAGTTCAAGATTTTGATGCCAGCTTGGGTGTTTTGTATTTCTGTATTTTCAGTTAGGTTGTGATGTGCTAATTTCTATATGAAGTGCACTGAAACCTGTAGAAGACATGCACACTAATGTTGTCAATTCTATTGATTTGGAGGTGCAGCAGTGCTTCTGACCTTCTGAACTTTCTTTGGTCTATAATTAATTTAGTGTGCAGTATATGCCAAGAAATGATAGCAACAGGTGTTAGAAAACTTCATATTATTTTTCAAGAAAATAACTTACTAATTTCATCAAAACCTTGGCGAACAAGTGCTGCATCACATTCTCATGGTGAATTGAATAACTGATATTGCTGCTCCCTATCTTATGCTTTGATTCTGTTATCCGTAGTGAGGCTTGTTTCTGCCCATTCCCCTTTGCTGTGTCCAAGAACCACAAAGAATAATTCAGTTCCATCCTGGAGCCCTATGGACTTCTATGTGCATTGCCTTCTTCTAGGAACATTGGTATTATTTATTGGCAGTAATGGTTCAAGATGTTTTTTCCCCTTGTATTGTTTACCGGGTGAGGCCTTACTCTCTGGATTATTTTAGAGCATGTCCATCTAAGTCATTAGTAAGAAATGGGTGTATAGTTTACTCTTTTGATTTTATTTTTTAGTACACTTTACATGCAAAAGGCCATTTATTTTGAATATACTCAATATAAAACAGATTTATAATTTACTTTTCTACTAATTTCTTTCTGGTTAAGTGCTTTTGTTATGTTGCTTTTTGTCTTTATATCCAGATTCCATCGACTGTATTAGTGAGGCTCCTGATCTGATTGCGCTTGCAGCTATATTGACTGTACCTACATCCTGTACTTACAAATAGACTGTGCATACAAATATGTGCCTATTAGCTCATTTTAAAAGTAAAATACTTAGAATAATTGACTGTACTTACAACAGACTGTACTTACAAATGGGCTGCAGAGCTCAGATTAGTATTCAAGATTTCAAGTTAACTACTATTAGCTCTCATTTCATTTCTTGAGAACAAGATATACATCATTTTTATAAAATATGTGCCTATGGCAAAAGGGTTTGTTTCCTGTCCAATACATGTCTATCTGTACATTTAAGAGTTGCTACACTACCAAAGGGCTTGTATAAGCTGCAAAGTGCTGCAAATTCCATTCTGTCACCCTCAAGTAAGAAGTTGATCTATACTTGTGGGTTTTTTTTTTTGCTGGAACCACAACCCTTGTTCAGTTATTCTTCATAGCTTGCTTTGCATTCTTTACAAAATTTACAATGGATTTCTACATTACTGATGACTCGTGCTACATTTTTATGCTTGCTAGTCCACTCAGCTATGCAGGGGTTTCTGTAGTTAGTAAATTTTTTCGTGCTCCTTGTGTACAAAAGTATAAAGTAAAATACTTTCTCATTCAGTCTCATATTTTGGTTGTGCAGGTGATCTTCCTATCCATGCAGTGGGTCTTTGACTTCTAATATAGTTGCACATTTCAGAAGGTGTAGAACACTTCAGTATAGTACAGTTCAGTGAATTTATTCAGCATGAGAGGATGGCTTATCTACTCAATACTCAGTTATGTACTGATGGTTGTGTATTTTGAGCATTTACCTCATTTCTGATGGCATCCTTGACAGCAATAGTGCTAGTTTCTTTTTGTTCGTCAATTGTATGTACACATATTGAGACAAGGATACCTTGATTTAAGTGACATCATTACATATGTACTTGAGTTTGACAATTGAATGAGCATGTCTAATGTGATCATTTGTGTATTTCATCCTAAATCACTTCAATATTGTATTGTACTGGAATATTACAAGGTTTTTTTTGCACCTATTTAATTGAGCCCGATAGACTGTCCGTTGCTAAAAGTTTTTATTGCGATGAACCATCCGTTGCTGAAACCGCTAACATCTTGTCCGTTGTTAAAAGCTATAGCGATGGGTGGTCCGTCGCTAAATATGAAGTCCATCACTATATACATACAACGACGGCTTCAACCGCAAATGGTAGGGTCCGTCGCTATAACTTTTAGCCACGGACCATCCATCGTTGTACACCCCTTATAACAACTTTAAGGCAGTCGCTAATTAAGGGTTGTGGTGTAGTGATAAACACATTAGTCCATTTTTAAGTTATCACTCAATGACCTTTCACTGGGGCAATTGATGACCAACTTCCAACCCATCTTCATGGCAATTATTTCAGCACGAGGACGCGCTGAGTGGAAAAGAGGGGAGTAATACTATAACAAGTGCAACGACGACCCACTCCCAAAGTAGAATAAATGGGCCAACGAAGGCACAAACTAAGGACACGGGCTCGAACAACGCGCCCTAGGGAAGAGGGAGTAGACACGGCAGTAGGACACTCACAGACAGCAGAACGAAGGGGGTATACAACTTTGACTCGTTCCTTTAATTCGGAGAACAAGTACCAAATTGTCAAATTGTTAGGGAATGTGTTGGGGACGTGGTGGTTGTTGCGTAGATGCTATTGATGTTTTGATTTTGATATGTGCTGAGTTCGAATCCCACTTAACTCATCTTTAATTTCCTATCATTTTTTCTTGTTTTTTTTATAATGGTCCGTCACTTACTCAACCCTAAGCCCCACATCAAAGGGAGCCTATGCACCCATTTCCCCGAGGAATCCACCAGCTGGCCGCCGCCGCCACGCACGGCAACTAGCCATCGCTGCCCACGCATGGCAACGAGTCCACGATGCACACGCCCGGCTGCTGCGGCAGTACCACTGCCGCGAAGCCGCCGGCCAAGGGCGCTTCCTGCGGCGCGGCAAGACAGCCGCTATTGATGTTTTTATATGTGCTTAGTTCGAATCCCACTTAACTCATCTTTAGTTTCCTATCATTTTTTCTTGTTTTGTTTTATAATGGGCCATCACTTGCTCAACCCTAAGCCTCACATCAAAAGGAGCCCATGCACCCATTGCCCTAGGAAGCCCGCAGTTGGCCGCCGCCGTCGCCACACACGGCATCTAGCCATCGCTGCCCAAGCACGGCAACGAGTCCACGACGCACACGCTCGGCCATTGTGGCAGTACCGCTGCCGCAAAGCCGCCGGCCAGGAGCGCTTCCTGCGGCGCGGCAAGAAAGCTGGCGAGAGCCGAAGGGGCGCTGCGAAGATGATTGCGACGCTGCGCTTCATGGCCATGGGCGCTGCATCAGAGGAAGCTCGACGAACGAGTAACTGATCGAGGAACTTGAGACAGGAGTCGCGTTTCGTCGCTTGGTGAGACGGCGTACCACCATGTTCCCGTTCTACGAATCGGAATGATGTTCCCGATACGCGGAACATGCCCACGTTCCCGGCCCCCGGCTGCTAAGGAGTGGATTTAGTAAAGCATGTGCACGCACAGGAAAAGAATCGGCAAAACCACAAAAGAAACATGGGACACAATTTTTGGTTTGCATGGTGATGACTAAGGATGGTAGCGGATCAAGTTCGGGGTGGATATCCGTGGGTTTCGGGTCTTATGGGTTCAGGTTTGGGGATGATTTCTCACCCATCGTTTTCGTGTTCGGGCCCCGAAATCTATGGGGTTCAGTTTCGGGTTTGATTTTCCACCCATGGATATACAATGGATATTCAAAATAAATCATTTAGAATTAAAACTCATGTTTTATAATAAACTAATAATAACTTGTTTACTTAGATTATTAAATTTATTCAAAGTTGACTCATGAAAATATTTATTAATTGTTGCCTCTTGTTTATACATATGAATATGTGTACATATATACGCGGGTTTCGGGTATCCGTTCGGGTTTTAGGTATCCATGGGTTCGGTTTTGGTGATGGATTTCCAACCGAATTGGTGTTCGAGGCGGATTTGGGTTTCAACTTTGGGTTTCGGTTTTAGGTGCACGGAAATTGCACTACTAGACCACAGGTTTTTCCTGACGGCCAAAAACCGTCGCCAAAAAACCGATAGGATTTATATTCCTGACGGGCAGCCGTTAGGAATCAGCCGTCAACAACGACGTGATAGGAAAGAGTGATTTCTCCTGACGGTCGGCCGACTGGAAAATATTCCTGACGGCATAGGTTTGACGGGGAAAACAAATTCCTGACGATACGGCCCTCAGGAATTCCCGTCAGGAATAACTCCCCGACAGGAGTACATCATTTTCTTCTGACACCGACAGGATAACCAAGCTGGCCGACAGGATTTAATATGTACCAGAATTTTTTTATAATGCCCAGAATTATATTATCCATTTAATGTTTTTATCCACTCAAGTCACATTAGACAACAAATTCAAGATTAAATTATCATGAGGACTTGAGGAGTTTATATTTCATCACAATTTCACGTGTCAACCATATCCAAAAGGCACTTAACGCTCAGTACAGATCCATATTGTTCAACAAGCTATAAAAATGATAGCTCCTATTCTGAGTAAAGAATACAACTTCACTGCAAGTTTTCACTTAACGCTCACTACAGATCCATTGTTCAACAAGCTATAACAATGATAGCTCCTATTTGAGTAAAGAATACAACTTCACTGCAAATGTAATTCTACGTAGTGACAGCTTCAGAAAAGGAGGATCTTCACTACCTACATACTAATAGAGAAGCAGGAATGTTTGCTTCCAGGATGGGTTCATCAAGTTACATACAAGGAGTAGAGTTAGAATATTAGCTTGTTAGTTGACTCAATTATCATGGGATATAATTCACATATGCATATTGCAAGGATACAATTTACAATTATATGGCAGTTCAAATGTCATGTCTGTACATAGTGTATTTGCAAGATAAAGCTATTTGCATGGAAAAAATTGTGCTATCTAGAGCAGTTCTGTACAACAATCCATATATGATGAAGTTATTTGCATACAAAACAATTGAACTATTCCATTGTTTAGACAAATTATTTTCTCAGTAGCCCAATGAACTGTTCATGAAAGGACCTAGTCCATCCTAAAATAAATCAACTCCTAAATATTTCATGATGTATCTAATAATACAAATTTGGTGTCATAAACTGAACTGGTGCTCTTTTTAATAAATTCAGTCAAACCAAAAAATTCTGTAGATAATTGCCAAGATCAGATACGATATTAACAGTCCTCAACCTAACTGGAAAAGCAGTTGACTGCAGAAAATATGTGGTTGAGTTCACATATTATCCTAGAATTGAGCATCACAGACAGAAAATAAAACATAGTGAAATGGACAATTACTGAATATGGAACTATATGATCCTTGGACAAAGCAAAATGAGATACGTACGGTGGTGAGCAAGGCCGTTCACATATTTAACCACTTCTCAAACCAGTGATGATGCTGCAAGTCAGAATTATCATAAGGATCAGCTAGCCACATCAATTCACAAGGCAAACCATAAAAATAAGACGAGAAGACAATGTAACTAACCTATTCCAGGGGGTTTATGTAGCCATCCACCACACACCCAGTATCAATATATACACGTGTAATATTAGAGCAGATGAAAAAATGGCACCTAGGCTAAACAATATGTTTCTGCACCAAGCTTTTGAATGAATCTCCATGTTTCTGCCAAAGTTTTAGCAAACCAGAAAGAGTGTCAAGATAATATACATGGGTCAAACACAGGAAGTCGTTTGGCATTAATAGTTATCTCATTCTTCTGCATTTCTATAATCTCGGCATATTTGTTAAGTGTTAAAGTGAAATAATTTATTGTGTCACTACAATATTTACAGTAGTACTCAATCTCTGTTTCAACAAACAGAGGCTTGCATGAGTATTGGATTCAAAACAATCAGTTTAAGCCAAAGCAAGAGACTCGGCTCTAGATATCATACCCTCCAAGATGCAGATAGGACTGAACCTAGGCCTTCCAGTGGAATACCATCGAACAATGGCACTGCATCCAAAGACAAAACCTGATTAATTTTGAGATAATGACTGCCTGCCCTGCTCGTATTGGGTGAAATGCCAGATCCAGATCCAATGCATAATGGAACACATACTCATCATTACCACAGGAAGACAAAGCCTACCGACCACAGATTGGGGAAGGCCGCCGTCGAACTAGCCCACATCACTGGCACCGCACGGATCTGAGAAGAGGAAGGAGTCGCGGATCTGAGAAGGTTGACAGAGAGAGAGGGTGGGGTTGGGGGCAGCTCGTGCAGATTGGGAGGCGACATACCTGCTGTGGTGGCTTGCCTTCCGGACAGGCCCCCGAAGACGGCAGCACCACGGCGTCTGGAGGTCCGCTGGGGCGGCGACCGCGTCGGTGGCAGCAGCGTGGCGTGGCAAAGGCCCCACGGGCGGCGGGGCGAGCCTCAGGTCAGCGGCGGTGGGGAGCCCTTCTCGGCAGCGGCGTCGTAGGGGGACCTTCAGGCAGCGCGGCGGCAGCATGGGACGGGGCCCTGGACCCTGGACGGCGGCCGTGGGCATGGGAGGGGAAAGGAGCGGCGGCGCAAGGAGATAGAATGACCACGGGCGGGTGCGAGATAGGGTTTGGCGTTTTTATCGTGACGTTGGGACCCACGGGTGGGCTGGTAAAGCGCGTTGCCAATTTTTCGCGTGGGCCGTGGGTGGGGACAAGAATCCTGTCGGTTTGGGCTGGGCCTTCAGGAGTGCACAAATAGTTCCTGACGGTTTTGATGTTTCTGTGGGTTTCGAAAAAACGAAATAATATGTACCTTTCGTGACGGTTTCTTATGACCTACTGGAATGCTTCACATTCCTGACGGTTTTATGATGACCGTCAGAAATCTTTCACAAATAAAAAGATTAAAGAGTGGACACTTTTTTGGTGCGACAATTGTTTGGTACTTCCGTCTGCCTGCCCTTGAGATCCCGCGGTCTCTCGAAGGAAACTCGTCTCACACACGGCAAAAGCCCATGATTTCCTCCATTTTCTTTTGTACGGCCCCACACCTCATGATCACGCATGCGACAAATTTGGAAGCTAAGCGTTCTTCTCCTCTCCCGATATCCCTCTCTGCATGCAAAAGGAAAGATTCAACCGCAATCCCTCCTCTTATCAAAAAAGTAGAAAAAAAACAATCGCACATAATAAGAGTGAATACCTCCCTACATGTAAAAGGAAACAGCCGCACATAATCAACGCGATCTCCTCTGCGATCACATCACCCTCGGACGCCACTGCGCTCTAGCCGGAAACACCGCCGCCTCCACGACCTGCTCCATATCTTCCTGTATGTGGGCCGCGCCATCATCCTCGCCGGGCGTCAGCGCTGCTAGAAACACCACCGCCTCCATGACGCCCACGCTATGCGCCAGCACCGCCGAAAACATCGCCGCCTCCACAACGCCCGCATCATCTCGCCATGCGCCGGCATTGCCAGCCGCGTCGTGCGCCAGCGCCTCAGGAAACGCTACCGCATCTACGATGCCCGTGATGTCGTCCTTGCCATGCACCAGCCTAGTGCACCCGAGTCGTCGTCCTCACCCTGTGCCAGTGCGGCTGTCGTGGGCCTCCTCCAGAGTGATCGACCAGCGAAAGGTGATCCTGCCGCTGACCGTCTCCTCTTGAAACAATACACAAGCGGAATGAGAGCCATAACGAGCCCGCCGTTACTGCCGGTCAGCTGGCCAAAACCCGGCGTCGTGGAGCACAAACTCCTCACCAACTCAGCCTTTATCATCGTCGTTGACACCATGGTGCTGCTCCACCAGGTAACCTAACAATTGTTCCTCTGTCTCCTGCTTATGCGTTGGGATGTTGTGGCAGATCCATTAGCTGGAGAACCCAACAATTGAGAATGTCGTCCTGCTGTGAGTGTTTTATTTTTGAACAAAATGCAACTTTCAGTGTTGTCGTACCCGTACGGAATAGTTTCTCTTCGCTGTTAAGTGGCTATTAGCCAGGCTATCAAGGTCCAGCACGGAAAGTTGTTCAGGATTAAAAAAACTAAGTTTATTAGGGAAGCTGAGGTAACTCCAATCACCTGGGATTATTTAAGAAGTGGTATAGTTGATTCACTCAAGCTAACACACATGCATTTCCCCCAACTAGAATTACAGTGTTATGTTTACTGCACTGTATAGTGACATTACAGTACTCCTATCAATAAGTGTGGTTTGTTAGCAGGACCCTACCTTTTAATTAAAAATCAAAAGCACTTGATGCACTCATCTTTTTTTATACCTGAATTATTGAACAATCCTATTAGATTTTATCTACAGGAGGTGGTGTATTGCTACCATCAGATGATGTTAAGTTTGAGAGATGATGGGCACTTAAAGGAACTACTATCTGTTTGCTTTGCATCTGACTGTGTTTCTATGTGATCTCAGCTTGTAGAGTTCACCAAGGTGGCTGCATGGAAGTCAATATAGTTCCTGCATATGGTCTTCGGCTAGAGTAAGATGATATAACTACTTTAGAAGAGAAATTCTAGCAGTGTACTTATTAGAAGAGAGCTATTCTAGCGGTTAATTAGTGCAGTTTCATCTGTTCACATTTACAGTAACATTAGCATATTATATAAGTCGTTGGTACCAACTTGGTTGTTGACTTGTGAACCCAGATTTGGATCTCATCCTCAGATCAGTATCAGTTTGAAATTCATCAGAGTTATTTATTTAGATTTAGTACAAGGAATTAGATTTTTTGTGAGCTTTGAGCTGGATGTTCGTCTCATGTATTAGTTCATATGGTCACACGTGGCATTTTGATCTCTTTAGTTTGGTTGTGGTGCTCAAAAACTATGTTGTTGTTTTCTTTAAAAAAAAACCAGTGACCTTCCTATGAACACCCTTTAGGCCTTGTAAACATGAGATAGCAGTTTTCCATTGCCATCACTTCCTATGAGCACCCTTGAGGCTTTGTAAACAAGCTACTGTCAGCCTGTCAAGCTAGGTATGTAAATGTATGCATATCTGTAGAGTATGGGTGTAAGTGAATCAATATCATTATTTATCCATTGGAAAATCCATATATTGGGCTATTAATACCACTTACAGTCCATATACTTGCATAATAGTGCTCGATGACATCGCTCCTTTAATTGAATATTTAAATATGAATATGTGTTTATCATTTGCTCCATTACATCATCAACTTATTTTCCTTCTTCGCCTAAAACGACTTCACACGATATATAAATACCCAAATTGGGGCACACCGTTGAGTGTCGACAATGCATTTTTTGGTTCTATTTATATTGTACAAATATTATTATTTCACTAACACCATATTTCTTTTTGGTATTTCTAGGTATTTTTAAATGATTCATTGGACTCTATGCGAAGATATTGTATACACACTATATGCCAACTGAAAAATCATTCATATATTTTTGATTTGTTTACATTTCAAGAATATTGTCATGTAACATGATTATATTTACATACTATATTTAAGTTTGTATATATGGGCTGCTTGTGCATGGTGTTCATCCTGAACGCTTGATGGCTGCGACACTATGATCACCGTGAGTCCATGACTGAGTTAATTTCATGAACTTTGTTTTTTGTTAAATGTCACTTTAATATTATTATTTAATTTATAATATTTTTATTTCATCGTGTGATCTGCGTGTTTTTAATAGAAAAGTCGAATTGTCCCGTAGCAATGCACGGGTACGATACTAGTAGTATAAACAGTTAGGAATTTTCGCTAGTCTGGTAGTGCTCCACCCCATCCGAACCAGACTTATTGTCATCCTTAATGATGACATGGCTTCCTGAGAATCTGGGAAAATCATATAGTGGGATCCTTCTATTTGGGCATAGAAGATTAGATAAAAAAGGATATAAATATCTGTGGGGCCAAAGAGCTATAAAAAAGAGCAGGAGGAGGTGCTGCAAGCTAGAATTAGGAAAATTTAGCAAATATATCTGTGCGTTGCAACAAAATATAAATTCATACAGTTACAAAAATAAACTTTTATAATCTTGTGTTTCAATTGAATTTAGAAAACTTGAATTTGAATGCACGCTTTTATAACTCGTATGGGTCATGGCTTTTGGATATTTATACTTATCCAATGATCGATCACCGAGGCCGGATTTTCGTACTTTGTCTAGACGCGTGCTACACTAACTCTTTTGTGTGCATGAGAGACTTGAAGATACTATTATTAATCAATGATCACGATATACACTCTGATTTATTCCAGTATGTGTACGAGAGATGAATTTGAAGATTTTAATCAATCAGCACTTTATACACTCTAAATGTTTTTTAAGAATTGAAGTATTGTACTCCATGACCTGTTTATTTAGACAATACTCTAATTCACATAAACAATGATAAAGTATCTGTGTTTTAATATTTGGTACGGATAGCGTACGTCACATATAGTGTTCATTATCTAAAAAAAATCACATATAGTGCTACCGTGGTAGCAGCTCTATATCAAGGATCATATTGCATTATTAACAAGAGAAAGAAAAGAAAGAGAATGTTTGTTTGGTTTGGCTGGCCAGCGTAGCTACGGTGGAAAGGTTTACAAAAGGCGAAAATGGTCCTATTCCTATTCCTATCGTACCAAGGGCAAAGGGGCCACGGCAAGTAAATAAATAAAGAAAAGAAAAAAGAGCCACGACCGTATCTTCTATCCATTCCACCCGCACCGCATCTGTGCTCTCGGTACTCGGTACCCGCTCCTCTCCTCCAGATCCTGCTCCTCGATCGCTGTGGGAGTCTCTGCTCCTCTCCTCCAGTTCCTCTCCTCCATCGCTGGGCGAGCCAGGCCGCACGGAGGCAGGGGCGCAGGAGCATCTGGCTGGCGCGCGTCCAGGCCGGCGGTGGGTTCTTCTGGCTACACGCGGGAGGGGGCGCGCAGGCGCCCTGAGCAGCAAGCGCAGAGGCGGCGGCTCAGGTGACCCATGCAACCTAGAGGCGCGACCCTGTCCTCTTCACTATTTTCTCTGATTTCGTCGGTTCTATTTTTTCTCTGATTTTTTCTTAGATGATTCGTGTATGGATGTGCAAGGAATTGATTCACGGAGCGATTGGACCCGTAATCAAGCAACATTGTTGCCTCTGTCTGCGTTGAATCTGTGGGGTTGTAATAAGAGGTTTTCTTTTTTGGAAAAAAGTGCGAATCACTTTATTATCAATTTGATTTGCAATTCTTTCTCTTTTCGGTTTGCAGTTCTTTCATGATTTGGTTTGTAATTCTTTACAGATTTTTCCTTATTTCCCTTTGGTTGGACCTGAACTCTGTTTCCCATGAAGTTTTAGGGAAGTTAGGGCTGTAGAGGAAGACGTATATTGAATCTACACTGCCTACTACGGATATAAGTGACGGAAGAAAAATAGTGTAGAGAAAAAGTAAGGAAAAAGATACTTTCCTTTTTCAAGATTACAGGCAGTTTTGGATTCATAGATTACCTTTTTCTGTGCAGCTCTTTTTGGCTCTCAACGAAGTTTTGGAGCCATTTCAATATAGAAAGCATCTTCACTGTTTTGAAGATTTGGAGCAATCCCATTGAAGATTCGATCGTTTAATTTCGTGCTCCGCAAATAATTCAGCACACATAACGATTACAGAAACTAGTGAGAACTCAGAGTACTCGCCGGGGGTCTCCAGGATGTCCACTGGCAGTGGCAGCACGGATGCAGGCACGCTACTAGCGGCCACACTGTCGGTGTGCAGCAAAACGCCGCGCAGGCGGCGAGCGGCCAGGCTGCAGGCGCTCAACGTCCAGCCGAGCGCTGCTAGCCTTCTTGTAATACCCAGAAGAAAAAACAACAAACTCTTCTGCAGAATTACCACGCTTTATCATAATATAAGACCAATACGACGGAGTACGCGGAAGCATCATTAGATATAAAGGTTAACGATAAATAAACCTTATAAACCGTTGGTCTATTACAATTTAGCAAATCATACATAACCCATTATATAATAAAAAGATAAACCAACTAAATCATGGTTAAAAGTTATGATTATTACAACACATGTATCCCCAAAGTTATGTTATAGCTCAAAAGCGACGTGCACACGTGCTGCTACTCCCATTCCAAGTATACATCTTCCAAGTTCAAACACCTGTGGTGAAAAACAACGTGTGAGGTTTATAAAAAAACCTCAGTAAGCCAGAAAGCACACTTCTTTTTGGCATAATATTTGTGCTCCCTTAGTTTATCCAACACTAGACTCAGATGAACCTCATGCTCTTCCATAGTTTTTGAATAAACCAAGATATCATAGATGAATACAACAACAAATACATCCAAGCATGGGTACAACATCCTGTTCATGGCTTCCATGAAAACAGCAGGAGCATTTGTCAGTCCGAACGACATAACTACATACTCAAAATGCCTATACCTTGTGCTAAAAGTTGTCTTCTCAATATCTTCCTCCTTAATCCTTAACTGGTGATAACCAGATTGCAGGTCAATTTTGGAGAAAACCTTAGCACCCTTCAACTGATCAAACAGTGCATCAATACGAGGCAATGGATACTTGTTCTTGATGGTCACCTGATTTAGTCCTCTATAATCCACACAAAGCCTTTTGGTCCCATCCTTCTTCTCCACAAATATTACAGGAGCAGCCCAAGGGGAGACACTTGGTCTAATAAATCCCTTCGCTATAAGATCATCAATTTGCTTCTTCAATTCTGCTTGCTCCACAGGTGCCATCCTGTATGGAGACTTAAAGATGGGCTGAGTTCCAGGAATCAACTTGATCTCAAAGAGTGGCTCCCTTTCAGGAGGCAAACCAGGCAACTCAGTAGGGAAAACATCTGGATATCGACACACTATGGGAATGTCATCGATGCGAGAGATAGAATCTTTATCCTCACACATAGCCCATAAAATACCCGACTTCCTCGACCAGCGATCAGGAAAAAGACAGCAAAGGAATGCAAGGGAATACATCAAGGCACTTCCCTGAAAGACTACCTCATGCCCTGAAGGTGCTTGCAAAGATATTGTCTTCCAGAAACAAGAGATGACAGCCTGATACTGAGAAAGCCAGTCCATCCCAAGTATGACATCAAATAAATCCAGTGGTATAATCACTAGATTAGCCACAAAATCCTCATCTGCTATGCTAATGCGACAACCAGGACAAAAAAGTACTAGACAGAGGTCCCTTAGCAGAATTGATTGTAATTGGTTGACTAATCCGCTGAACTGAGATACCAGTACGATTCACAAAACCCCCCGAGACAAAAGAAAAACTAGCTCCAGAATCAAAAAGGGCATATGCATCAAATGAATCAACAGAGATAGTACCTGTCACCACATCACCACGATCACGACTGTCAGCCGAGGGCATAACATAAGCCCCAGTCGAAGTAGAAGGTCCAGAAAACCCAGGTGATGAAGTAATCCACTGTGCTGGCGGAGCAGAAGGTGTAGAAGCTCGAGGAAACCAGTATGCACCACCAGAACTATGTGCAAGAGAATGACCACCCATGGAAGTCGACGAGGAAGCTGGTGAAACTTGCTGCATAGGGGGAGTAGGTAAGAACTACTGCACAGGTGGTGCAAGTAAGAACTGCTGCACGGATGGAGTGGACAACTGTTGTGCTTGCGGGCTATTAGCCATCATGTGAGCAGAACCATGCTGACTAGATGTAGGAGAGATTTGCTCCCATCTGACCTTGCTATTAGGATTTTGCCTGCACACAACCTCCTTGTGGTCCTCCTTGCCACACCTAGAGCACCGACCACTCCATCGGCAATCTGCACGCCGATGAGCGTCACCACACCGAAAACACACCAAGCCCATGCCTGGCTTCACAATAGCTCGATACCGAACAAAGCTACTACCAGATCCACCTCCTGAACCATGAGACTGAGAAGAGCTACCACCATAAGGCTGATAGTGACGATGCTTGTCCTTCCTCTGAATAGGGCCTCCAGTCTGGATAGTCTGCCCCTTCTGATCCCTTTGACCCTGAGATTGATCTCTACCTCCACCTCTAGCTCTAAGCTCTTCGGTAAACTCATCCTGCACCTCAACTCCCAAAGCACGCTCAACAACTGAGCGAAAGTCCACTATAGGGAAAGCACCAAGAACACGTCGAATAGATGCCTTCAAGCCTTGCCTAAAAATCCTTGCCTTCTCGTATTCATTATGCGCCACATGAGGAACAAAGCGCATAATTTGGTTGAAAGCAATCTCATACTCTGCCACAGATCCCTTGCCCTGATGGCACCTCTCAAGTTGAGTTTTCATCTTATCCACGAAAGCAACAGGGTAGAACCTTCTCTCAAACTGACCAACAAACTCCTGCCAAGTTACAGGACCAGATGTAGCATTGCGTGAGGATATCACATTCCTCCACCACACAATAGCCTCACCCTTCAGTAGTTGTCCAGCATAGCGGACCCAGTCTGGATGAGGAACCTCGAAACCCTCTAGTTTGGCGACCACAGTAGAAAGCCAATCTGCAGCCTCAACTGGAGCACCATTACCAGCAAAAAGCTCCTGATGCATACCACACCACTGCCTCAAGTCCAACGGACGCTGAACATTCCCTCCAGCAGAAGAATCACTACCACCAGTAGTGTCAGGAGGAGGGTTGCCACCAGCACTAGGAGCAGCCTCACGCAAAGCATTCAACTCTTCTTGCATTGCCTGCATCTCTGCTACAATTGCTGCCATGTCCTGAGGGGCCTCATGACCACCACGACCACCGTGGCCACCACGACCATCACCACGACCACGGCCACGACCTCGTGCCATCTTCTACCCACACAATAATATCAACACATCAATATAGTAATAACAGGCTAG
Source organism: Bothriochloa decipiens (assembly GCA_023333625.1). Classification (NCBI taxonomy): domain Eukaryota; kingdom Viridiplantae; phylum Streptophyta; class Magnoliopsida; order Poales; family Poaceae; genus Bothriochloa; species Bothriochloa decipiens. The sequence goes on from CM041637.1 coordinate 43,173,527, forward strand.
AAGATAAAGACAGTTTAAAACAAAGGCAACACATAACACCATTCCCATCCTATAAGTGCAAGTGTATCAAATTTTAGTGAAACAAAATTTTAGCATAACAAAGACCAACTTAAGCCTAGAACTTATAGCCTAAGCTCCGATTACCAACTGTAATACCCCAGAAGAAAAAGACAACAAACTCTTCTGGAGAATTACCACACTTCATCACAATATAAGACCAATACGACAGAGTACGCGGAAGCCTCATTAGATATAAAGGTTAACGATAAATAAACCTTATAAACCATTGGTCTATTACAACTTAGCAAACCATACATGACCCATTATATAATAAAAGGATAAACCAACTAAACCATGGTTAAAAGTTATGATTATTACAACACATGTATCCCCAAAGTTATGTTACAGCTCAAAAGCGACGTGCACACGTGTTGCTACTCCATGTGAGGTAATTGCGTATGTATACTAGAATTGTAGGGTTTTCCATGTAGATGCTTACAGTGTGCTTACTTGATGGCCTATCTCTTTTTAGTTTTAAGCTATAAAAAAGAGAAGCAGCACTGCTGCTGTTTAAAAATATCTTTGGAGGGTTGGAGTGTAGAAGCTTATTATTGTTAGCTCATACATGTTTGATTGTGTGTATACACTAAGTTATATGTTATGAAACAGGTGGTGGCACTTTGGATCATCACTAGCGCTTTGATCTTGTTCGGTAAAGAAGGCAAGTAAACGTGGCGATATGGTCCACATGCTTTAGCTTTGTTGTTTGAATTGCCTTCACTTAATTTCAGCAACTCACATTGGATATATAATCTGAAATTCGGAGTTGATTTGAAGTAGATGAATTCCCATCTTGTGGCTCTATGGTTGAGTTATGAAGTAAATGATTTATACACCATGCAACATTTGCATTTGCACTCTTTTCATTGATATGCATTTAAAGAAACCGTAGCCAAATTGGTGCGGTAAGTACCGGTACAGTAACGCACACTAAAAAGCAATGTGGTTGCAGCCATCACTTCGTCTTCTTGGGATGTATGGTAGAAGTGAAGTCATGCATTGCATTGCATATTCACTTTTGCATTGCATCATTTGCAGCTATATATATATTGAAGTTACTTAACGTTTCTTTGGAGCAGATATACATTGGTATACATATTATGTTGATGTATCTTCTACTATGCTATTTAAATGTGATGTTTAGCCATATTGTGATTTAAATAACTTAGTTAAAGCGGTTTGCTTGCTGAGGTTTTTCTTATAAACCTCACACATTGTTTTTCACCACAGGTGTTTGAACTTGGAAGATGTATGCTTGGGATAGGAGTAGCAGCACGTGTGCACGTCGCTTTTGAGCTGTAACATAACTTTGGGGATACATGTGTTGTAATAATCATAACTTTTAACCATGGTTTAGTTGGTTTATCTTTTTATTATATAATGGGTCATGTATGGTTTGCTAAGTTGTAATAGACCAACGGTTTATAAGGTTTATTTATCGTTAACCATTATATCTAATGATGCTTCCGCGTACTCCGTCGTATTGGTCTTATATTGTGATGAAGTGTGGTAATTCTCCAGAAGAGTTTGTTGTCTTTTTCTTCTGGGGTATTACACTTCTTCTCTCTGTTCAAGCCATCCAGTGAGGCGCCCGACGATCAAGAAGCGAGGGAGAAGAAACTGGAGGACAAGGCGCGGGGACGCGCGCGACCTGGTTGCATGCATGCAAGAGTTTTTTCCTAGTCCTAAACTAAATGATTGGGGAGGCTTTTTTTTATCTTTCTAAAAAATCATGGATTAGGATAGTATTTTAGGTAATGTTGGAGATGCTCGAAGTTTACAACTAGCCAGGCCCCTATTTGGATCCTTTAGGTTAACAACTACAGCTGCTAAACTTTAGCCATTAAGGATCCAAATAGAAGGACTAAAGATTGGGCTAAAGTTTAACAAATGCATCAACTATTTGTTAGCCAACACTAGTCCATTAAACCCAACTATCAGGGTCGATTCTTATAAATATTTGTTAATGTAAAATCTTGAAGTACAGATTCTCATAAATATTTTTTAGATTAGATTCTCGAAAATATTTGTTAGTGTGAATTATCGTAATCATTTTTGGTGCGAAATCCTTGAAGAAACTAGTGATTTTACGCGTGCCCATGCGCGCGGGTTGGCACCACAGTTATATTTATGAAAATGTATGCTGGTTATAGAAAACGACGTAGCAAACAAGAAGCACAGATATATCTATTTTGTTTTGCGTATTTAAGTAGCGCACAAAAGCACAAATATATTAGTTTGCGCATTGTTTATTCAATGTATTAGTATTTTTATTCATGTTATTTGGAAATTATTATTTGTCGATGATTGTACATGTTAACCGCTGAGTTTTCATTCTGTTGTCTATATATTTTGATTCATATAAAAATTGATCATAAACTTCTTTTTGAATTTAATTTACTAATTGAGCATGGAATAATAATTTGTTGAAAATTTTAAAAGTTATCTTTTTTTAGATGCTTTCAACATCACAAAGCATCCACAAAATAAATTTATAATGTTTGGATTAATATTTTAATGTGTAGGAGTCACGAAAGTTTTATTTGTTAATTAAAAGAGGTTATTCTAAATAATCCAAAATTTTTTTACATCCCAAGTTTCATATTTTTTAGACATAGAGTACATCGTGGAGAGTCTTCTAAAATTTTTTATGATTTTAGGAGCTCTTATTATTTTTGTATGAAATAAATAAAATTAGTATATTATAGGATTTATAAGACACAAAAAGGAGAAGACCATTTGGGCCAAATCTAGCCTAGTTTGGCTCGCGTACAGGGGCCGTGGTGGCAGGTCGGCCTATTGAATCGCCTAGACGGCGGGTCCTATTTCGAAAAAGCTCGAGGGTTTTTTGCAAAAAAGTGAGAGAGGACGATGGACGGCGGGTTGTATTTTGTCAGAGTTCAAGGACTTTTTTGCAAAATAGCCTGGACTTGACCGTCTGGCCAATCTGACGGTCGGGGGAATTGCGGACGACGTGGCCGCCCTGAAGCCGTGTCCAGGCTTGCTGTTTTCATATCTTTTAATTTGTTATGCTAATTTCTTGTAACAATTTTCTTTCATAAGTACTACGAGAGTAGTGAATACATTCGCGCACACCAGTTCAGGTGCTAATTAAATATATTATCGTCAAACAAGGCTATTTACCATACATATCGGAGGTAGGGGCCACACGTGCGAGCATCCACATCCCATGCTCACGCTGGCACTAATTTGGGATAGATGGTGAATAATTAAAGCTCACGAGTTACTGCTCGCTAGCTGGAGCGTGTGGACCGCCTGTCTGCTCAGGTTGGTTCGTACGACCGGTCCTACCTGGTGCGGTCGGTTGGCTTGGCTATGGTATTCTAGCTAGCTACGGAGTATATAAATTCAAGTAGTAATACTTATTAATTAGTGGATCTAAAAGGTTGGACGAACCACTAGTCCTAATCTATCAAACAGAGCCGTATGCACAAGAAATAAGAAACTTTTGAGAGAAAAAAACAGGTCATGCATGTATTAATTGCAAAAAATCTCCATAAGTAGCAGTAGGTATAGCATGCATGGTCAAGCTATAAGAGATGAGCTGCAAAAATCCATAAGTAGCAGTAGGTTGTATTACTAGCCTTGCTTTGACGGCAGATTAGAAATTGCAACCGAAACACACATATGAGGTATACATTTCGCTAAACACAGTAGTGTGATTCAATATTCATGAGTGTGTAAGTGGCCTACAAGGTAGGTTATAGTACCAATGCAACTTAGTGTCATGTTTACTTTGGCGTATTCAGCGATGTTAACCTGTCCTTCAGTCCATATATCCAATGGAGGACCTGCTCAACAAATGCTAACAATATATAAGGTGGTTGATGTGAAGCTTTGGTTGTGAAGAAAACATTGCTAAATACAAACATGTTTTGGACTGTCGTGCTTGTGTTGGAAAACACTAGGCGATCTCAAATAATGAGTAGGATCAGAGAATCTCATATGCTTATGCTTCTACGGTAGAACACACTAGGCATGTGGTTTAGTTGTGTATATATATATATTGTCAGACTCCACCTCACTGCATCCTCCACCGATCTCCTCTCACTCATTCATTTCTTCAACATACAAAAACTTCCAAAACAAAACAACCAATGGCGACTTTAGGAAAGAATCTCTCTACATTCGTGCTTCTAATTGTCATCATAGCTGCTGGTATGTACGTGCCCATATATGAACTATAAGGAACATATATATATATATATACATATATATATATATATGTGAAATGTTTGTACCCCTCCTAGCAACTTAAGTTGTTTACTTTGGCGTTGAATTGGTTGTTTCATACAACTTATATTAATATGTTGTTTTGATTTATCTTTCCGCTAATTATAACCACGTTCACGTTCTTCCATTGCATGTAGTATGTTCAATGCCTGTATACCCGCAGCCTCAGGATCCGAAGGAATGCGCGCACCTGAGCGGCAGTTATCACGGACCGTGGTTTGGCGAGGATTGACATGGTTGTGAGCATCACTGCAAAGCTGAAGACCCCAACAACTGGGGTGGCGAATGTGGCCCCTGGCAGGACCTCAAATGCTGGTGCTATTCCTTCTGCTCCTCTAAGATTGTTGCTGGTGCTAGCGCTCCGATCAAGCCATGATGCAATGATTCCAGACTGTCGCGCGTTTCTTAAATAATATAAGTTATGTTTTCTTGGCTTTGATGTAATAGTATATAGTATCTTTTCAATAAAATGGAGGTGGGTTTTCTTTGAAGGGTCTAGAGGGGCTAAGGCCCCTAGAGTTTATTAAGCTATATATTTAGATAAAAAAGGATACAAGTATCCGTGCAGGCAAAGAGCTAAAAAAGTAGGACCAGGAGGTCAAATCTAGAAGTAAGAAACAAGAGGGGGGGGGGGGGGGGGGGGGGGGGGGAAAGGTATATTTTTTGAGAATTACAACCAGTTCTGAGCAGCTCTCTTTGGCTCTTAACAAAGTTAGAGCCATTCCCTTATTGAAAGCATCTTGCCCTGCCGGAGCGCGTTACCGCACTCATGGACACCGGCGGCAGTTGCGTTGCCAACGCACTGCTTGCTCTACGCACGAATGGCAGTCATGGCCTCCCTTCCGTGACCACATCCTCAGGCACACACACGCACGAGGCCAAAGGCTTGGCATTTGCTGATAAGCACGAACGCCCAAACCCGCCACGGCGGCAAGCTTAGCACGTACACGGTGCAGGTGCACCGCACACGGCACACCCAAGCGCACGATCCAACCGGCCGCCGTTCTTCTTTCCCCGGCCTTCCTGCTGTGACCCTTGCCTTCCATCCAGACCACACGTCCACACGACGAGAGCACGCATCGCGGCCACGCCGCGCCCATGGCCTAGGCCGGCCACCACCTGGACACCGCACGCACGTCGCCGAGCGCCCGGGTATATATATAGCACCGCCACACAACTGGCCGCACAGCCTCAATCCGGCAAAAGGCGCAGCACTCCACGTGGCTGCGCTCTTTTCACACCAGCCACCAGTGGCAGACCTGGGATTTAAGAGTAGGGTATGCCCATGACCAAAAATCAATCACGCATCTATCAGTTTTGCAAATATCAATGACATTTGACGGCACATAGCAATTAGCAAAGAATAAATCGCGAATCAGAGGCTAAAAATAGCTAAAGCCTAAAGAATATTTAAGACCTTAACTATATTATACATATATGTAACTGTAAGAACTATTACAATTTCTCCCAAAAATAAGAAAAAATTGGGTGTGGACCGTCCACACCAGAACGCCGTACGGACGACCACTCATAATACGACGCGTGGACAAGTGGAGTCCGCTCCGTGCGCTGGCTCAGGACTTTGCTTCGAAGCGCTGTGGCTCGCAACTTTGCCTCCCAGAGGCCCAGCGCAGCTCCGGCGGAACCCGGCTCAGTTTATTCGGCTCGCAGTCGGATCGTAGGAGTATATGGGATAATAACACGAAAACCGCTGGCTCCCACGTCGGCTTCGTATACGGGAAAAGCGCTGGAAGCGCCGGAGTCAGTTTTCTTCATTCTTCACGTGCGCCGCCGCAGTTAGACGGCAGGTCATCGACTGCAGTAGTCGGCACCATGGAGGACGATAACCCTGCCTTCAGCGGTGCTGCTCCGGACGGTGATGCTCAGGCGGCCATAGCGAATTCCTCAGACACCGCTTGTGATGCAGTGCACGTAAGTATAGATCGTTGTGATTCAGTGCACGTAAGTATAGATCGTTGTATGTGTTTATGCTAGTGATGATTTTTAAATGGCCTATTTATTAGAACGTGTGAACATGTGCTTTTGACAGGGGAGCCTCAATCCAATTGCCATGCCCATATTGCCATCCGATGTGATTGAATCGCCATCCATATTATCCGCGACTACTTATGTTTTGGAGTTACCTGAACCTGAAGAGTCATGAGCTCCAGTAGTCTTGTCCTTGAACGTCCCATGACTACATGAGCCTCACTGAAATCCAGTCGAATTTGGCGAGGTGGATGGAGAGCTCCTGCATCTCTGGCACCATTGAATCAGGTGAGACGGATAGCGAGGTTGCAATTGGGCGGATTTGCTGTCCCCGCCACGCCACCGCTTTGCGCCGGCAAGCTCGCGTGCGTCAGTTACCGATGGGCTGCCGCCGCCGCGAGGGGATGCGTCATTGCTGCGGGTCAACTATCACCGCCGCCGACGCCACGCCGGACTCCCGCAGCCGAACCTCCTGCAGAGGCTTCGTCCAATCAGGTGAAGACGATGCAGCAGCTGTAGGTCGGAGGAGAGCGAGGAGTAGTAGGCGGAGGCAGCGGCCGCCATAAAGAAGAGAGTTGGCGGCGCTGACCAAATGATGACGGCTCGTGAGCCAGGGCACCGAGGAACTTGTGAGCCGAAGCAACTTTAGCGGGTTCGATCGGGCGGAGGAAGCAGGCTTGCGGTTCGTGAGCCAGGGCACGGAGGCGGACTCGCTGGGACCCGTCCATGTGTCGATACATGAGTGGACGTCCGTACGGCGCCGAGTATGGATGGTCCACACCCAATTTTTTTTCCCGGTATGCCCGGGAATACCCGGGCGCAACCGTCCGTCTCGCCAGGCCGCGGTCGAAGCCAGCCATGGAGCCACGGCGAGCTCTCCCTAATAGTTCATGTTCCCGCTGCTGCCTTCTCTGCTGCTGGGTCGAAGGAGCCTGCGGACCAACCCAGCTCCGCCCAGAGCCCCGCTCGTATTTATACCCCACCTAAGGCCCAAGCCCGAGCCCCACTCACTTTTCTTTGTTTTCCTTCTTTGTTCCCCAATTCCTCAATTTTCCTTTTTTCCAACAATAATTAAATTAAAGTATTAAAATAATTTTAAAAATAAATATATTAGGTTTAGACTATAATGTTATAACTTTAATAGAGAAAACGTTTAGTACATCGTTAAAACTTAAAATAATACTAAAATTAGAAGTATTTTTAAAAGAGAAAACTTTTAATACTATATGAATTTTAAAAATTATCTTAACAATCGTTTCTAGCACTCGATTTCCTAGCCATCGATTTTGTGGCGCTTGGTGCTCATGGCTCCCACCACAGCGCCTGTTGCCACTAGCTATGTGGGCTCCTTTGTCTCATCAGCTTCGCCTGGCCCATATAGGCGCAACGTCTGAACTGGAAGACCCAGAAGTAGGCGCGGCATGCTCTTTGTTTTGGCCTGCTCCACTAAGGCTCCAAACAGCCTAGCTAATTGTAATTGATTTATTTCTTAATTAATATTTTACCATCGGATTGGTGTAAATTGATTGAAGGCCCAAAAGTAGACGAGCCTAAGCAGCTTCCCGCCCAGTGCGTGCGTCTGTCCCGCCCACGCGGCTCCCCGCCCCGCGCTTCCGTTCGGTTGTTTGTTTTACTTTTTCCCTTTTTTTTTCTTTTTCTTCTTTTCACCTGCTAAAACTGACGCTCTTTCACTGTGCTGCTGTTGCCTACTTTTATCGCGTCATCAAATCGCGTGTACACTTTTCCTTTTTTTCTTTCTTTTTTATATCTTTCGTGCTTACATTTATTATTTTAGTTTTGTTTATGTTTCCATGTATTTGCTATATTCTTTTAAATTTTTATATTTTCATGTATTTATTATTTTTCTTCATTTTCTTTTTTATTTATTTTCTTTTTGTTTCTTTTCCCTAATTATATTTTTTAGTGATGTTATATTATTTATGTAATGATGTTTCTGTCATATATCTAGTGATGTTTTAACATGTATTTTAATGATGTCCCATCCTATATTTAGCGATGTTTTATCATGTTATTACCAATATTCGATCATATTTATTAGCGATGTTCTATCATGATTTTATTGAAGTTCTATCATGTATTTAGCTATGTTCTATCAAGTTTTAGTGATGATTCATCATGTTTTCAGAATAATTATAAAAATAAAATTTGTTTACATATATCCATGTGAGATCTTATTTTAAAAGATTTATTACAACAAATTTAATAGTGTGATCAGAATTTAATTTTGATTTTTAGTTTATTAGTTATAACTTTTTTAATTTGTTGATAAATATAGATGAGGTGGGCTCGGCGCCAACTATTCCTGCCGGCAGAGCACGTATGCCTCCTCCTGCTTTTCCCGTAGTAAAAGCGTTTGTTTGGTTTTGGCTAATTGATGATATACCTAGTTGCTAATGATTGTCCTGTGTATTTATCCTTATTGCCTTATATTGTCCTTCGGTAGAAAAGAATTATCCATTGTATTTGTTTTTGTGTCGTTTTAGGGAGAAAGTTTTGTGTATTGTCCTTCTATAGAAAAGAATTGTCCATTGTCTTTGTGTTTGTGGCGCTATACCCATCAAAGTTTTTTTATATTGCCATTCTAGGGAGAAATTTTTGTCTATTAAAACGAATTGTCCATTCTAGAGAGAAAATTTTGTCTATTGTCCTTCTATAGAAAAGAATTGTCCATTGTCTTTGTGTTTGTGCCACTATTACCCATCAAAGTTTTTTTGATTATGCCGTTCTAGGAGAGAGTTTTGACGATGTTCTATCATATTTTTAGCGATATTCTGTCGTGTTTTAACCAATGTTATATCATGTATTTACCCATGTTCTATCATGTTTAAAATAATAATGATTTATTTTTATAAGATAAATATTTTATTTAAATATATTCATGTGGAGTTTTGTTTTGAATGATTTATTGTAATAAATTTAAAAATTTAATCAAAATTTAATTTGGATGTTTGGTTTGTTAGTTATAATAATTTTTGTTAGTTGTATATGAGGTGTACCCACCTGGCGCCAGATCCGCATGCGCGCTGCTCCTTCCTGCGATGCCCACGTTTCCCACGCGCGCAGTTGCTTCCACCAGCACGCGGCTTCCGTCCGAGTGGGCGGACTCCAAGCGTCCCCGCCTTGCACCCGCTTTTGGACTCCTCCTAAGGCTCCAAACAGCCCATCTAGTTCTAACTAATTTATTTCTTAATTGTTAGTTATTGATTGGTGTAAATTGATTGTTTCTAAATCAAAATATCTAGAATTACTTTTATAATTATTTGATTTTTCTTTAATTTTTTATGTTCTATGAGGTCTCATTTAAAATATTTTAATTTGGCTTCCATATAATAATTTGGCGAATTTTTTGTTGTTTTATTTATTATTTTTATACTATTTAAAAATAGTTAATTTAATCTGGCTATTTATTTTATTTTATATGTTCACTTAAATCAAAACTAAGATTTATTTAACCATCGGATTATATTCAGAATTAGTTTTCTTGTCAGACCCAACCAATCGAGAGGTAGGACTGCTAGAAACACTCTATTGGTGCCTAAGCCACATTAATTAGTCTCAAAGAACTAAAAGAGGATAAAAATGTGTCGATGGATACCCACAGGGACTCATACGGAGAAGAAAGAATAAGACCTAGTCCAATTAAGATTCTTTTCATATGATCCTACTAGGACTAGTTACACGTAATTCTACTAGAACTACTTATCTTGTAACCGATAGCGTCTTCATACAACCACAGCAGACCTCATGGTCATGAAGCGCAGGGCGCAACATGCTATCCACCCCAACTAGACATAGGACGCTGTGACTTTTCGGCGTACCAAACCAATATAAATCATTGTCTACCTGTGTTTACCATCGAGTTCTTGCATACGCCGACATCCCTCCAAACAAAAGACCGTCCCGGATACCCGTTGACGGGCTATCAGTGCTAAAACATCGACACCTGGCGCACCAAGTAGGGGCTCTCGACGCTTTGCGTTCGAGAGCTCGGTGAGGCGCTGTGAGTCTCGTCGGCCCTCGTCGACAACTCGCTGCGGCTCTCGTCGATATCGTCGACAACTCAGCTGATTGCGTCGATATCCTTCAACAACCACGGCGCATCTCCAAGCAAGCAACATCCTGACTTCCCGCGACAGCGTCCTTCAGCAGCCTCACGGGCTTGACATGACGACGACGTCAATTTTTCCAAGATCCTGCAACGAAGCTTCACGTCCCAGGCAACCGGTTCCGGCTCCGTGGACTTCCGTCTTGAAGGGATCCGAAGCGAAGCACTTTCACCAAAAGCAGAGAGACTCAGCACGACCAGGTCCTGCTCCTACACGTACCAACAACAGACGCAACATACAAGAATACAAAACCTACGCTTACGAACAAGACACAAGAGACGATGCAAGCAAGCTAACAAAAAACTTTTGGTTCCTGCATATACGCATATACACATGCACGATTCATGCATGCGAAAATCCTCGAGACTACCTCCGACATGAGATCCGACTCCAGCACAATCCGACTCCTATACGAAGCAAGCTGTCCGACTGCTCGATGCCAAAAGCCCGACTACTCCCTGCATCTATCCAACCGCGTCTGAGACTCTTGAGTACATCAACCTGCGTCAAACCATCCGATTGCAAAGATTGCTTTGCAAGATAAAGAAGAATCGCATACAGAAGGCAAGCAAGAATCAACACGCATATACGTAAGAAGAAGACTCGTACAAGATCAGCTGTAGCAGCCACGGCAAACAACTCTGCGAGTACATCGACAACCCCCGGGTACTCAACGACGACTTTCAAGTACCCGACGATGGCTTGGTACTCGAATTACCCGTACGAAGGCCTCCAGGTACTTGACGACGCGTCCCGGCTACCACGATAAACCACCCGGTGAGTGCACGGCCACGACAACTCGGCGAACAACTCGGACTGAGCCGAGCAGTCAACAACGCGTTCCGGGTACCTGACGAACCAGTCGGATCACTAGTCTACTTGATCAACAAACAACTTGGACGCAATCCGACTACTCGTCCGAACAACTCAACCATGAACCAAGCTAAGCCACGATTCACTTTTTCATATATTTCGGATATTATCAGTATGCCTAGGAGTCTATATTATCTTCCCTTAACAGCTGTTAATTTACTCGACACTACGGGAAACTGATAATTCCCTGTGTGCCTGGGACACACGGCGAAGGGCAAGAAACACACGGCGAAGTTTTTTCCGTGGGTGGCCCACGGCAAAGCCGGCACGGCGACCAGTAGCACGGCGAACACGAGTTTGCCGTGTGCCTTTTATCGGGCACACGGCAAATATTTTTGCCGTGTGCGACGGTGGGCACACGGCAAAAAAAAAGCAACAGACGGCGGGAGACGGCGGCGCGGTACTTTGCCGTGTGCCTTGGAGGGGGCACACGGCAAAATTTTCCTCTTTGCCGTGCGCATCTGGAGGAAGCACACGGCGAAGATGAGGAGTTTGCCGTGTGCCGCTGTCCCCAGCACACGGCAAAGTGTGAAGTTTGCCGTGTGCCCGGTCGCCTGTACACAGCAAAGTGGACAGTTTGCCGTGTGCCCGTGCTCCTGCACACGGCGAACTGTCCACTTTTTGCCGTGTGCCTTTTTGGGCTCACGGCAAAGTCCTTCCACCAGTACCAGAAACGGTCACTTTGCCGTGTGCCTTGCTAATTGCACACGGCAAAGTGACCACAGAATTCCTGTTTTAATTGTTTTTCGCGTATAAATTTCCCCAATCAAACAAACATCACAGGCATTATACATATATTACAACCAGCATCACAGGCATTATAAATATGTTAAAACAAGCATCACAGGCATTATACATAGATAAATCCACAAGTTCGATAATATATGAATCTCAAGTTCACAAATACATATCCACAAGTTCATAAGTACGATAACTTCACAAATGCAAAGTTAAGGGCACCGTTTATGGCTGAGGTGGGTCGAACGGAGGTGGGAACAACTGCTGTGGGGGTAACGGAGGTGACATGCCCGGCGACATTTCTGGCGCATTCGACGCCGCCGATTGATTCTGCAGAAAGGAAAATAGATTACATGTGATACATAAATCAAGTTCTCTAAGTTATAATCTAAAATATTCAAAATTTCATCGAAGTCTCTAAGTGAGTAAGTCTCTACGTTCTCTAAGTCTCTAATAGTATCTAAGTCTCTACTTTTCTAAGTCTTTAATAATTGAAATGAAACTAGAAGGTTGTCAAGTGACTCACAGGAGGAGTTGCAGGAGCCGGAGTCGGAACTGGAGGGAACATCATCGGAGGTAGGGGTTGACCTATCTGAACAGAAAGACCTTGAATGTAGTTGTACATCTAGAGCATCTGCTGCTGAACCTCGGCCTGCTGCCTCGCCGTTTCCTCCTGGCGTATCCTTCTCTCTTCGGCTAACGCTGCCTCGTGTGCCGCCGCTTGCACCGCCAGTTGGGCCTACAATTTTTTATCCCAATGTTACAATGCAAAGCAAACATATGTATAAATTGAATGAAAGATGAATAAATTAGAAAATAACCTGAAGTTCCTGCACTTGGAGCTGTGCCGCGGACATTCGTGGGCGTATGGCTGGGCTACTGCTCGTGCTCCTTGCTCGAACCTGGGCGAGAGTGGGAGTACTGGCCGTGTCTAGAGTGCCGTCGCCTATATAGTACTGGCCATGCTTCTTGCCTCCTCCCACCCTCATGATGATCTCTCCATCAAGGGGATGGGCGCTCGGATCCCACTCTGGCCCATGGACCTGTCTTCCCGCCTCTGTGTAATCGCTAATGCGGGTGTGGACGGAGGGATTGCTGTACGCCGAGGGCGGGTTGTCCGGGTTGTAGGTGACGTCGGATGCCTTGCCCTTGTGGGCCAAAACCCATCCCATGAACTCGGAGCACTCAGCGCCTTGATGTGCCTGGGACTGCAAAAAACAGCAAGTTGATTACAAATTATGAAGAATTGAGCGTTAGAATAAAGAAATGATTCCGCATACCCATCTAGCCCTGTATTCATCGTTGCTAAGGCTGCCTTGATGGTGTGCTGGACCTGGCATCAGCAAACGCTGCTCACGGCCAACGTTGTGCTTCTCCTCCCACTCGGGGGTGAATCACTTGTCCACTATGCGTTCCCAGCACGTGGAATCATTGCGGCACCACCATGCAGGCACCTACACGTGATCAAGTGAATGACATATAAGAAGATCAAATTAAGCGATGTAGTTAATCTGAGAATAAATCAAAATTTACCTCCATGTATTGCTCCCGAGTCAGCTTCAAATTTCTTGCAGCATCTTTTTTCATCTTCTGCCCAAGGAATTGAGCCGCGTAGTTTATGACACACTGAACTTGCGCCTCGTAATGCATGTCCAGCACCAACTTAATGCATCGATTGTCAGCGACAACCGCCGCCTGTTCCGCTCCTCCTTCCGCACACTTGTAGAAATCCTACAATATAAACACGATGTATCAAGTCATTATTACAAACATATCCAATGAATACGATGTATTGAGAAGTGTAGTATGAGGAAGACTTACCCACAGCTCGGCCTTCACTCGCTCCGCCTTGTTAGCGAAGCACCTATTTTCCCTATCCATCTGATCGGTGGCGGCACGGTAGTGTGCCCATGTCCAGGCCGGCTCGTACCTTCCACTAATGTGGACCATGCCTGGGAAGTGCACCCAGCACAAAAGACCCAGGATGCCATTGACCCTTGCGTTTGTGAGCACCTCCACTGACTATTTCCCAACTCCTGCCAAAAGTTATTAAGATAAAACATTAGTTTCTATTGTGATTGTGTTTTTCAAGTTATCAAATGAAAAGGTAGTGATAACATCTAAAGTTACTTACAGTGGCGGGGAGGGTCAAATCACCGGTCGACCGGCAAGAGGTATCGGCCTGTCCGGGAGTCGTGAGGGACCTCGCAACCAGATAGACGGTGTACTAGAGGCACCCCCTGTCGTGTCCTCCTCCTCCTCCTCCTCCTCCTCCTCACCACCCGACGACTCCGCGGATGGTACGCTATCGTCCTCCTGCTCCTCCTCCCCCTGCACCTCCTCCTCCTACGACTGCTCCTCCTCCTGCTCCTCCTCCTCCTCCTCCTGCTGCGGCTGCTCTACAAGCACCTTCGGTCGACCCTTCCCTCGACCCTTGGGGCCACCCTTCCCTCGACCCTTGCCTTTGGTGCCCCTAGCGATGGACCCCTCAGCTCCCTCGAAACTTGAGGCCATTCTTCTAAAAACAGACGCGCATTTTCGCTGAATTCCGCCGCCCACCATCTTGATTCAATCGCCTGCAATCACAAACAGAGCCCCATTCAGCACGTATAAACAAGTAGAAGTAAGAAAAATATGCAAAATAAACAAGATTTAATTAGAAACTAACATGTATTAGAAATAATCATCTTGATCGGGATTAGCTGGATCATAAGTCTCATCATCACTATCATGCATGTCGAGATAACCAGGCCCGTGCTCCAAAGGAGGAATGTCGTCATCAACCCCTAATTGTAAACTTGTAAGTAATTCTAAGTCCTTAGCATTATGAACCTCATCTCCAGCATCCTTGTCATCAATTCTTTCATCATCGTCTACTTCCATTCCAATCGCTCCAGTTAAGTCTATCACGAAACGCCTTTGTAGCCCATCTTCTTGAAAGAACTCTCCATCATATGTATTTGGATCTATGTTGTAATCTTCATTGTTTGGGACAGGTAGTTTACCATGTGGCGATACCTTGTACACAACGTCCCAACCCTTTAGACGTTCGTCGGTTTTGCACGGGTATGAGAGATAATAAACTTGTGTGGCTTGTTGAGCCACAATATAGACATCGTCTCCTGGATAGACGGATGACTGTCGAATTTCGACTAGTCCAAGATTAGAGCTGCATCGCACTTCGTTAGGATTAAACCAATGGCATTTGAATATGATGGGCTTAAGAGGTTTGCAACCAGGAAACGTGAGTTCATATATTTCTTCAATTCTTCCATAATACTCAACCCCATCAAGTCCTGTGGTACAAACTCCGGTATTTGTGGTTCTTCGATTGGACCGACTCTGCTCGTGGCTTTTTGTGTGAAAGCGATATCCATTCACGTCATAGCCGGAGTATGACATGACCCTATAGGCACAACCATGGGCAACCAATCTCAACTCAGGACTCATAGACACATCATTTTGACCCTGCAAGTAGAAGCATGATAGTTCGTTATATTATTCGCACGTACGAGGAACTTGTGATGTCAAACACAAAGTACGAACTCCAGAATGACCGTACCTTTTGTTTGAGCCAAGAAATGAAATCGGGCGATATACGTCCCGCACCCTTATTAAGAAGGGTATCAACTTGCTACGGGGTCGGTGCCCTATTTCCCCGCCAGAATTGATGAGTAAACTCTCTATATGAACAAGAACAAGATAGGGGGGTTGGATGCAGAATAATGACCATATACTAGAAATAATTGAGAATAGTTTGTTGAGAACTTACTGAATGTATGACTGCATTTCGGAAAGGTTGGTCAACACATACATCATGATAGTGCGCCACTCTTCATGTTGCAAGGTATTAGGAGTCGCAACACTTGCACTTCCGAGTTGCCCTCTAAAGAGGCTGAGGTTCGATTCATTTTCATCCGCATTGTAACGAGGGATTGGATTATGCACGTTAGGAAGAGTGTCGGCATAGTATTTTGTTGTGAAGTTTGACACCTCCTCAGTACAGTATGCCTCTGCAATGGAAGCTTCAATTTTGCATTTTTTTTACATTTGGTTCGAAGAACCTTTTGTTGTCTCTCAATTGCATAGCACCAACGGCCCTGCACAGGCCCCCCCATTCATGCCTCATACGGGAGGTGCAAAATCATATGCTGCATCGGATTGAAAAAACCGGGTGGAAAGATCTTCTCCAACTTACAAAGCAACACAGGAGCCAATTCTTCCATTTCTGCAAACACGGATCGAGATAACTCCTTAGCACAAAGGATGCGAAAGAAATGACTTAACTCTGCCAGCACTAGCCACACATGGTCAGGGAGATAGCCTCGAACCATCACCAGAAGAAGCCGCTCAATCCATATGTGGTAGTCATGACTCTTGAGCCCATTGATTCGCATAGTACCTAAGTTCACCCCCTCCTCAGATTCGCTGCATACCCATCGGGAAACATTAAAGTTTGGAACCATTCTAGTACTTCCCTCCTTTGGTCCTTCTTCAGGACGAATTCGGCTAGAGGCTTTTTCCATTTCTTGCCATCTTTGGGAGGTGGAATGTTGAGCTTTGGTCTATTGCATAACCTAGCTTGATCCACTCTAGCCATAACATTGTCCTTTGTTTTATCAGAAATATCCATGATTGTACCCCAGAGTGCCTCGGCGACATTCTTTTCCGTGTGCATCATATCAATGTTATGTGGAAGAAGAAGGTCATCCATGTAGGGGAGCCTCCACAAGCCCGACTTCTGAGTCCAGGCATATTCCTCACCATATCCCACAAAACCACCACCTTCTTTGTTGAACTTGAGCGCGTCTAACTGCGCACGAACCGCGACACCTGTCAACATTTGTGGTGGATTGTCTTCAACCACGACACCTTTTGTAAAGTTCTTAATGTCTCGTCTGAATGGATGGTCAATAGGGAGGAATTGTTGGTGTTTGTCGAACGAAGAATACTTGCCACCCTTTGTCAACCAGATGAACTTGAGAGCTGCCTTGCACACTGGGCATGGGAACTTCCCGTGGACACACCAGCCACAGAATAGCCCATACGCCGGCAAGTCATGCAGGGAGTACATGTACCACACTCGCAGTTTGAAGTTTGTTTTTGTAGCTCGATCGTATGTCCATACCCCTTCCTCCCAAGCATGGAGCAAATCATCAATCAGAGGCTCCATGTACACACTCATAGTATCCCCTGGGTATCCAGGAATTATCAACGACAAGAATATGTTCTGTCGCTAAAAGATGACACCGGGGGGAGATTGAGGGGGATAACGAACATGGGCCAACAAGTGTACGGGGCAGCCGACATTCCATAAGGATTGAACCCATCTGTTGCAAGTGCAACACGTACATTACGAGCCTCCCCAGCTTCCTCACGATGACACCCGTCAAAATGTCTCCATGCTTCAGCATCGGCTGGATGTACCATGTTCTCAGGATGGTATCGTTTGCCTTCTCTGTGCCAAGTCATCTGTTTTGCGGATTCCTCGGTCATGTAAAGCCGTTGGATCCTCTGTATGAAAGGAAGGTACCGTAGAATTTTTACGGGGATTTCGAGTTGCCTCTTGTGACCATCACCAGAGTCTACCTCCAGGTACCTAGAGGATTTACATTTAGGACAATACTTTGCATCCGCATGGTCTTTTCTAAACAAGATGCATCCCTTCGTACAAGCATGTATCTGCTCGTATGGCATCTTAAGTGCACGAAGGAGTTTCTGTGCCTCATACATGTTGCATGGCAGATTGTGACCTTCCGGAAGCATGCTGCCAAAAACTGTCAACATATTATCAAAGCCGTCTCGACTGATGCCAAGCTGACACTTTAGGGCCATTATGCGTCCGATGGCATCCAGTTGAGAAACATCGGTACGCTCGTGAAGTGGTTTTTGTGCCGAAGACAACATGTCGTAATAGGCCTTTGCGGTTGCCTCTGGCGGATCCTCCCTATCATGCCTAGGTCCTTCATCAAAGTGTGCTTGATGAAAGTCATCTAACATATCTCCGCATCCGGCATCAGCATCATATTCCTCGATGCGTTGTCTCACGACCTCGTCTCTCGCACGATGGGCTTCACCATGGCAGATCCACCGGGTATAGTTTGCCACAAACCCATTGGTGCAAATGTGTTGACCCATCTTGAACTGTGTTTGAAGTATCTTGTTTGCACATTTTCTGCAGGGACACGGCAATTTACTCTGTCCTTTGTCAAATGCCTTTTTTAAGAAATCATCGACCTTCTGAATGAATTCATTAGTCCAGTCACGCTTACCCAACCAGCCCGTGTACATCCACTCACGGTCATCCATCCTTTAACATATAGCGAGTAATATAAAAATCAATTGCATCTACACGATGTCTATCATGCTCTAATAGGTAAAGATAGGTCCTAATCCCACCCGAGGATGTGTAAATGAGGTTAGTTTCCATGGTCTACTCCTAACCAAGATAGAATTCCGGCAGCACCTCCCCGCTGTTCTCCAAATACACGTCCTGGCACGGAGATTGTGTATCCGAAGAACAACAGGGAGCTGATGCCGGCAACTCTATCACAGATCGGAGCAGATCATGAAAACTAAACTCATATACACATCCTCGGGCTGTCTAAAAAACGTGGACAATTCGAAACAGATACGGCCATAGATATGCAAAGATCTGCATATTTTCAACCGTATCTCTTTCGAACGGGAGACGCCTAATTAGGTTACATGATCTACGAACATGATACGGAAAAAGTGCCTCACCTTGTTGTTCTACAAAGTGACGAGTCGAAGACGGTGGCGGGAGCGGACACCAGGGCAGACAGCAGCGATCAGGTGGTGGGGGTGGCCGAACAACTGTAAGCACCAAAAGAATAAAATCAGCACAATTAAATTTCGGTAGCACCTCCCCTGCACAGTGAGGTTTCTAAAACCTGCAAGAAATCAAAGGCACAATGGCCGACAACCACATACACATAGAACCGCATACACATACAACATTTGCAAGGTTGTAGATAACCTTAATGCGGCAAACAACATTTTTCCAGATGAGCCAAAGAAAAAAAAGGAGGCATCGGGACCACCCTCCACCTCCACCAGATCATGACATGATCATTGACATTGAGAAGGGAGTGCGATGACATCATAACAAGAACCTCCTGATCCTACCTACAGTACTGAAACCTCCTGCTTCTGGGACACTGAAATCACAATAACTCAGCTTCTGGAGTGGCCAAATTCCAAATCACTGAGTGCCAGTCTTGACATATATACTTTCATCCTACACATTACATTTGTTGTTACACTATGATTCCATTCACCATTGCCACTCATGGGACACTGAAATGTGAAATAACTTAAGGGACACTGCTTTATCAGTCGTTGGTAGGGGTATGCATACCATTAACTATCTAAAAAGCTTCCTCCATCTTATGGGCAGTTCTATGCATATATAGTTTACATGCTGACAAATTTTCTGCTGCCAAAACTTGTGCAGAGCGAAAAAGGAGCCCGAAAGGCGTCCAGGGTATGTTTTCAATCCTCCCTCTGTTAAGATATATCAGCTTCGATCCCTATGCGATGCCTTTGCTCTACAACAGTTGGACCAAAATATAGCACTTTAGCTTAATGCCTTGTGCGAGAAAATTTGTAGCATTTACAGTAGCGATGCTCAATTACTAAAGTACAGTGGACTTTAAGGGACAGGTATATAATGTAAACTTTTATATCAGATAGACCTTGTACCTTAGGATTCTTTCATGCTCATACATATATCTAGAGCATCTAGTTCTATCTATGGTTGTCTGGAATATTTGTGGGATATCAGTTATTTTAATTTCATATTTGATTTGTTGTAGGTGAGTTTAGTGTCTTAGTCATTTCCTGCTGCAACTGATGTATGTAAACATGAAAAGCAGTTTCTATGTGTATGGGAAGCAGGAGGTTCTTGTGCCTCTAGTTCCTACGAAGGGAAAATTCCTCTCTGTTTTTTCACCACAATCTCACCTTGCAAAACAAAAGTGAGCCGAACTGGAGCATTTATGATGTCATCGCATCGTCCTGAAACCGACCAACAAACCCCAAGCGAACTCGAATCGAACAACATAACAAAAACATCACCTCCTGATCCTATCTACAGTACTAGAAGCCGCAGCCGTCACCAGCGTCGATCGGGAAGGGCGCGCGGGGGTGCCAGCGCCTTGGGATTCCGAAGGAACCGCGGCGGGCCGCGGCGTCGTATCGGATGCGTCCGGCCGTCGCCGGGAGGAGGAGATGCCCGCCGAGGCAGCAGAAGCCAGAAGGTGAGCAGCGAGTGGGGGTGTGGG